>OY253685.1:366967-608337 GCA_958009085.1 Protoeuglena noctilucae
TGATGTAGATGCAACGGGCTGCACCGGCTCGGACGCGCCCGCAGGAACTGGAGGGTCGCGTGGCAGCGGCGGCGGAGGCACGCACGCGTGCGGCGCTGGGCGGTCAGAGCCCCGCCGAGGTGGCGTCGGCGCTGGGGGCGCTGGAGAGCAAGGCGGCTGCCCTGTCGCGAGAGTGCGAGGTGCTGGAGACGCGGCTGTCGGAGCAGCGCGCGGCGGCGCAGGCGGAGCTGGCGGCGCGTGACCAGGCGTGGGAGGCGCGTGTGGCGAGGGCGCGGGACGCGGGGCGGGGGGAGCGCCGGGAGGCAGAGGCGCGGGCGCTGGAGGCGGAGCGGCGGCTGCGGGCGGCGGGGGAGGAGGCGGCGCGGGAGCGGAGGCGCGCGGAGGAGGCGGAGGGCGAGGCGCGGCGGGCGCGTGCCGAGGCAGCTGAGGCGCGGGCGGCGGGGGAGGGGGAGGCGCGGGCAGCGGCGGAGCGTCACGCGGCGGCGATGCAGGAGTTGGAGGCGCGGATGGAAGGGGAGCGGGCAGCGCTGCGGCGCGAGGCGGAGGCAGCAGCCGCGCATGCCGAGCAGCGGGGGCGGGCGTCGTCGGACGTGGCGGTGGCAGAGGCGCGGGCGCGGGCGGCGGCAGCGGAGGCCGAGGCGGGTCAGCGTGCACTACGGGCGGAGGAGCGCGCGGCCGAGTGCGCGAGGCAGCTCGAAGCGTACCGGCGCTTCCGGGAGCAGGAAGTGGCGGCGCTGGAGGCGCAGCTGCGGGCGGCCTTGGGAACGCCCCGTGGCGACGGTGGTGGCGGCGGCGGCGGCAGCGGCGGGGAGGCTTGCTCGCTGCCGTCGAGCGTGGACGACGCGGTGCGCCGTGTGCGGGAGGCGCTCGAGTCGGACGCGGTGGGGGCGGCGCTGCGTCAGGCGGAGCTGGAGGCTCTGCAAAGGGAGCGCGCCGAGGCGTCGGCGTCTGCGCTGCGTCGGGAAGTGGAGGAGCTCCGGGCGCGCGCCAAGGCTCAGGCCCGGGAGCTGCGGGAGCGGGTGCAAGGGGAGGCAGGGGCACGGACGGCGCGGGCGGAGGCGGAGGAGCTGCGGGCGCGAGTTGAGGAGCTGGAGGGGGCGTTGGGGCAGGCGCGACGGGAGAGCGCGAGGCGGCTAAGGGCGCTGCGTGAGGTGCAGCAGCGGGCGGACGGCGGCGGTGCGGCGGGTGAGGCGGAGGCGGGGCTGCTGGCGCGGGTGGTGGCGGAGCGGGAGGGGCGGGAAGGCGCGGAGGCGCGGCTGAGCCAGATGCGAGCGGAGGGCCAGCGGAAGGACGCAGTCGTGGCGAGCCTGCGTCGGCGCGTGGAGGAGCTCGAGGGCCAAGCGCGGGCGGCGCAGGTGAGGAATGCACCGTCGCGGAGTGCAGCACGCGGCGATGACTCGGGGGGCGGGCTCCTCAGTTGTAATGGCAAGCGCCTGACCGCAGGAGGCGGACTGGGAGGGCAAGTGCGCGGCGCTGGAGGCCCGGATGAAGCTGCTGCAGGCGGAGGTGGGGCGGAAGCAGGAGATGCTGCAGCAGCTGCGGGAGCGCGTGGACGGCCTCGTGGGGTCGGCGCAGGAGAGGGCGGCGCTGCAGGAGCAGGAGAGGGCACAGGTGACGACGACGGGCGGCGGGGGTGCCAGAGCGGCAATGTGCCTGCACCTGGCCGACGCCTGGCTGTGAAGTCCACCCTCGCAGGCGGCCCTGACCAAGGTGCGGGCGGAGCTGCACCGCAAGCAGGGGCAGGCGCGGACGCTGCAGGCTGAGGCGGACCGCCTGCGTGCCGAGGCGGGGGAGCTGAGGAGGGCGGCGGAGGAGGCGGCCAAGCGGGAGGCCGCGGGGGGCCGGAAGAGCGCGGCGGAGGCCGCGACGCTGCGGGGGCGCGTGCAGGAGCTGGTGTCGTGCGCGCGGGGCCTGGCGCGCGCCGTGGTGCAGGTGTACGACGCGGCCACGCACGCCCTGCAGCGGCACCGGGGACCCGACGCGGTGCAGGCGGCGGTGCGGGTGAGGCAGGAAATGGCGCTGCGATCAGAAGCTCCTCCGTCCCCCCGGCTTGTGTGCTGGGGCGCCTCACATGGTCCCGCTGCCACGCCTGCAGGGAGCGCGGCTGGACGAGCTGCAGGCAGTGCAGGCGCCCCCTTCGCCGCTGCCGAACGCATCGGCGCGGGCGCTGGCCGAGGTCGTCGCCGACATGCTGCTTCGGCTGGAGAACGCGGCCATGGCGCCCGTCGGGGGCACGGCGGGGGCGTCGGGGCCGAGCGCGGAGGCCCTCCTCGACTGCGCGGGCCGCGTGGGGAGGGCGGTAGAGGCATGCCTTGCCGCTCTCTGAGGAAGAGGATTGGGGGTCGATGACACAGTCCTTGCGTTAAAGTGGTCCGAAAGTCTGAGTTCTAGAAAAGTTTCAACCCCTGGTGACCATGTTGACTAAGGACTTGGCCAGCACCCCTGCCTCCCTCGACAGGTCCTGCGACGCACAGGCAAGCATTGGTCAGAGCGGCAGAGTGCTTCAAGGACACGCCGTTGACCGTTGCTGGTGCAGCGCGCACCTGGTGAACGCGCAGAGCTGCGGGAGGGATGATGGTCCATGGCACGATGCGGCACAGGGCTGAGGCCCACAGCCCCGAGGCACCAGCCAGCAGAATGGGCACGGGGTAGCTCATAGCTACGTCAGGTATCACGCCCGTCAGGAACCAAAGGCAGGTGCAGGAAACCTGGAAGACAAGGACCGGGCCAAACTGGCCGGGCTCGTAGATGCCGCACAGGGAGCCGAAGGCGAGCACGAGCGCACCCGCCCCAATGAGCCTGCGGGGAGGACACCTGGGGATTCCGGACACCCCCAGCGTCACGAGGCTCGCGGACACGGCCCATCACGACGCGGCCGGACCTCATCGCGGGCCCCGGCAGCCACGCCTCCCCGTAGACATGCAGGGCGGCGGTGCGTGGGCTCGTGAGCGACAGAACCCCGACGCCGGCATGCAGAGCGGCGTTAACCGCGAAAGCATAGCGCAGCAGCAGATCCGGGGCGTAATTCCCCAGGAGATGGCCGCCGGCTGCCCATCCTGCAATCAAAAGGGGGGCTGCAGTGATGTGGACCACGCGGTGGTAGTCCAGGACGCCATGCGGCTCTCAGCAAAGGTACTACGAGTCACCTACAAGGGCGCACGCGGCGATGGCCAGCGCGCCAACTGCGGAGGAGGCCGCAACGGTACAGCCGTTGTACCCAGCCGGGTACACGTTGCTCCCCTTGCGCATGGGTCGTACCGGGATGCCCCAGAGATGCTCTCTCGCGTGTCCCGGAGAGGTTCCGCGGCCCATGAGGTGTGCAACGGCGCCAAAACTGGCACTGAAGGGACTGGCGCTGGTGATCCGTGGCTAGGTAGGACGCGTGGGTCGACGCCACGGGCAGGGTGGGATCGTGCGGGTGTCGCCCACGACTGGTGTGTTGCGGAAGCCTCTTTTGCCGTGCACGTCACAGAGTGCCCGCATTCAGCTCAGCGTGCGCTGCCAACGGAGGCCAGGTTGGCCTGCCGAGGGGGTTTCTTGGTGGCTCGGGTAGGGCACCCGCAGCCGACGTTCGCGCTGGAGGAGGGAGGGGCTTCAGCCGCTGTCCCGGCGAGGGGGAACTGAGGCCCGACTGGGGCGCGCGCGATGGCCGTCGCCGGGGGCCGGGTGACGCATGGCGTCGGCTCCAATCTCATCGGGATCCACTCCCAGGCCCGCAACCAGGAGGCGACGCTGTACGTGGGCAACCTGGACACGCGGGTGACGGAGGACATTTTGTGGGTGAGGAGCCCCAGGAGCGACGGATGCCGGGCCGCAGATGCCTTGATTTGCTCGCGCCGTCACACGCCGCGTGGGCGGCGCGCGCAGGAGCTCTTCATCCAGGCGGGCCCGGTGACGAGCGTGTACGTGCCCAAGGACCGTGTGACGAACGAGAACAACGGGTTCGGGTTCGTGGAGATGAAGACGGAGCGCGACGCGGACTACGCCGCCAAGGTGGGGAAGAGGGGATCGCCCCAAGCGGACGAGGGAGGGGGCGGGGCTGATCAGCTGGCGTCGCGGCGCTGCCAAAGCCCTCCCACGCCGCCCCCCCCGGCCGCAGGTCATGAATATGATCAAGCTGTTTGACAAGCCCATCAAGGTCAACAAGTCCGCGACGGACCGGCAGACGCTGGACGTCGGCGCCAACCTGTTTGTGGGCAACCTCGACCCTGACGTGGACGAGAAGGTCCTGTACGACACCTTCAGCGCCTTCGGGGGGATCGTCGGCCAGCCCAAGATCATGCGGGACCCGGAGACGGGCAACTCGAAGGGGTTTGGCTTCGTGTCGTTCGACACGTTCGAGGCGTCGGACGCCGCCATTGAGGCCATGAGCGGGCAGCACCTGATGAACCGGCCGCTGGTCGTGCAGTACGCGTACAAGAAGGACACCAAGGGGGAGCGCCACGGGACGCCGGCGGAGCGCCTCCTCGCGGCCCAGCGGCGCGCGCTCATGGAGACCGAGGCGGCCACCGCGCGGCCGCACACGCTCTTCTCGACCGGGCCGCAGCCGCTCGGGCCCGCCGCGCCGCCGCCGGGGTCCGGCCCGGGCATGCCGCTCCCGCCGATCCCGCCCATGATGGGCTTCCCGCCCCCCGGAATGGGTGAGGGCGGCCGCGGGGCAGCGGGGGGGCTGCACGAGCGACGCGGGCGGTATGGCATGGCTGACATTGCTCTTGTTCTCCTCCCGCTGCAGGTGGCCTCCCCATGCCCCCCCCGCCCATCCCCGCATCTATGGCTGGGCCCCCGCCGGGCGCCTGGCACGGCCCCCCCGGCATGCCGCCCCCGCCCTTCCCCGGGGCGTACCTCCCGCCTCCGCCCCCCGGCTACTCCTGATCGTGCCTGGCGACGGCAGCGTGAGATCCTGGCTGAGTCTTGGGGACGGGCAGCGCGTTGAAGCCGACGAGGAGTGCGCCTGCGCGTCTGCCACGCGGCAGCAGGTTGTGAGTCCTACGCCGACGTCTGCGGGCGTCGACAGGGTGCGCCAGCTCTCTCGTGACTGCCGCCGGCACTGGTCACGCGTGCGGGTGGCAGCGGCCCTGGTGGGCGGCGCTGGCGGGGTGTGGACGACCGCCCGCATCTCCCCGGGCCTTGTCATAGGTCCTCAAGGCGTGGGTGACCGCGTCCTCATGGCGGCACTGCTCTCCTGGCGCACCACAGGGCACCAGCGTGTCTGATGCGCCCGGGAAGTTTGAGGCTCAAGAAATGGCGATTCTCTCACCCCCCCCCCCCCTCCCCCAAGGCGACGCCCGTCTTTGTCTCCCCCCCCCCCAAGACTCAAGGCGTAATGGTTCAGCCCGAACACGTCTGACACCGGCAGGGTCAGAGCGTGGGTCAACCGCGGCACGAGGGTGCGCACACCCTTCGTGAACACTGAGCACGGCTTCAGGGTCATCATAACCAGCCAAGAGCGCCGGGCACAGGGGGGCGAAACCCCCCACTGGCCCCTTGGGAACCACACTCCCAGAGTGCGTGGGGGCTTTGCAAAGCGTCCCGGGGGCGGCAGCGTCGTAAGGCCACCTGAACGCGTGCGGTGAAGGCAGCGGCAGCCCCAAGGGACTGGGGGGACCGGATCTCGGGGACCTGGGTCCCCCGCTCTGTCCCACAAGGGGGCGCCAAAGCCGTACCAGCACTCCGAACATGACGTGAAACCCTCGGCCACCGCCCCCGACTCTGCTAGGCCCCCGCCCACCGGCGCCCGCCCGAGGTTTCCTTGCGGGCACCCCGTGACGAGCACCGACGGGCAGCCGGCTGTCCCGCGGGGCCGAACCCGGGCTTTAGAACCCTGGAGGGCCGGCGACCTTGAACTCCTGCACGTCCAGGCGATACCGCAATGTGAAGTACTCACCACGTCCCGCGCATGCGCGAGCAGGCTACCCACACCATCACAGGAGTGCCATCTAGCAGACCCGGTGCTCCCACGCCCCGAAAAAAAAAAAAAAAAGGCTCGCGGCGGGATCGGAGCTCGACACGTCAGCACCTGGTGCCAGACGCGGGTGCCTCTCACTTCTCTGGACACCAACCGTGACCCGTGAGGGACCACGACCATTGCTCCCAAAAAAAAAAAAAAAAAAGGCCCGCGGCGGGATCGGAGCTCGACACGTCAGCACCTGGTGCCAGACGCGGGTGCCTCTCACTTCTCTGGACACCAACCGTGACCCGTGAGGGACCACGATCTCGAGCTCGTCATTTCCCGCCGCGGGTGCCGGGCACAGGGGGGCGAACCCCCCCACTGGCCCCTAGGGATCCACACTCAGAGAGTGCGAGGGAGCTTTGCAAAGCGGCCCGGGGGCGGAAGCGTCATCAGGCCACCTGAACGCGTGCGCTAGGGGAGTGGCGCGCCCAAGGGACTGGGGGGACCGGATCTCGGGGACCTGGGTCCCCCGTTCTGTCCCACGAGGGGGGCACCGCAGCCTTTGCAACACTCCGAACATGACGTGAAACCCTCGGCTACTGCTCCCGACTCTACTAGGCTCCCGCCCGCCGGCGCCCGCCCGAGGTTTCCACGACCATTGCTCCCACGCCCCGTCTTTGTCTTTGATGGTCGTGAAGCTCTGGTACGAAAGCAGCGAGCGCCGGGCATGCCAGGACGGAGAGTTGCTGTCAGAGTACCTGATGCCAATCCTTTTGCTAAATTGTTGCAGCATTTCGACTTCCGTTGTCGAAGACGTTCCGGCTTAGCTCAGTTGGTTAGAGCGCACGGCTGTTAACCGTGAGGTCGCAAGTTCGACCCTTGCAGTCGGAGCAAATCTTTTGGTGTGCCCAAGGATTACCCTACCGGGTATTGACCTACCCGCCTTCGGAGAGAAAGTCACCTACACTGCGCATGTGTAGGTACCTGTGTAGGTCAGCGCGAGCGCGAGGTCGCAAAACCCGTGCCGTGCCAAATGCACTGCAACGATGGAAACCCCGGGGTGTCAGCTGCCCCGGGGGACGGCACTTCTGCCGCAAGGCGTGGCTCTGAGAGTCATAGCACCCCTCGACTGTTGAATCGCTCATCATCATCGCAAAACCCCTGTCATAGCACCCCTCGACTGTTGAATCGCTCATCATCATCAAAATTGGCGAGGGGGTGCGGTTGGGTGTTTTGCGTGCATTCGCGACGGCTGATGCGGTCGCATATCCCCTGGCAGGCGCCAGGCGGCAGCACGACGCGCTCGAGTTCTGCTGGTCGGGACAAGCCGCGCCCCCGAGTCTAGGGGGGCTTTCGGGGCGCTGCGCGCTGTGTGCGTGCAGAGGGACGGCAGGCTTTCGTGTCGGGGACGCAGAGCGACCGGCGGGACGCGGGGACCGCGCCGGTGGGACCAGGGTGGGGTCCGTTGTTAGCATGGGGCGAAAGTGCTCTGCGCCGTGGCATGGGGGCTTGTCTCTGCTTCGTTGCTTCGTTGTTGTATTTGTACCCAGGGGCCCGCTCGCGTGGCATCCTGCGGTTGCTCGTCCCGGCAGGGGCGGCGGTTCGGCGAAGGGGCTAGGGGCGCTGGAGCCCGGGGCGGCGGCCCCATAGCCTTAGGGTGGGGGGACCTAGCGGGGGCGGGCCAAGTGCCATATGCACTGCGATCATGGAACCCCCGGGGTGCGGCAGCCCCGGGGGAAGGCGCCCCTGTCGCGCGGGCCTAGCTCGTGCGGCGAGGATCCTGATGGACCTCAGCACCCTCAGCCATTGAACTGCACATCATCATCGCAAAACCCCTGGCAGGCGCCAGGTGAAGGCACAGCCGCTCGGTCTCGTTGGCTCGGGACGAGCCGCGCCCCGGAGCCGAGGGGGGCTTGCGAGGCGCCGCGCGCGTGGCAGCGTGCGGTAAAATGACGATCTGTAGCATGGATGGGCCGGGCGGCCGGCGGAAGGGGGTTGCGGCGACGGGGGCGGCCCGATCAGATGGTATTGTTAGCTCGAGCGTTCGGGGCCCGCGCGGTGGCGGGGCGGGGCCGGCGTCGGGTCTTTTGCATGCAGGGGGTTCAGAAGGTATCGCAGGAGGGTCTACGGGGGGCGGAGGAGGCGGAGCGGGCGCGGGTGCGCGGCGCGGGGGCGCGCTGGGGCAGCATGGCGGCGCGAGGAGAAGGGGGGGCGGGAGCGGTCCGCGAGGCCGGGGGAGCGGGAAGAGTCGGTCTGGAGGCGTTCAAAGCTCGGGAGCGCAAGGGTCGGAGGTCGGAGAGGCGTCGGGGGCGCGTATCGGCGCGCTCCCACCCATCCCGCTGCCGCCATTGGGGAATCTGCCCCCGCCGCCGCCGCCGCCGCCGCGGATGGCGCCCTCCGCGGTGCCGGCGCGCGGGCCACGGCGACGGGGAAGGCGGAGCGCGGCGCGGGACCTCGCGCCGGACGACCTGCGGGTCGTCAGCGTCAACGTGCGGGGGCTGTCGAGCGGGGCCATGGCGGGCAAGCGGGCGACGGTGCGGCGGCTGGTGCGGAGGCTGCGGGCGGACGTGGTGGTTCTACAGGAGGTCAAGATGCGGGCGGGGCAGGAGGCGGTGGCGTCGGGATTCTTCCCCCAATACTTCTGCCACTGGTCGCTGGACGAGAACGGCGGCCCGGGGGGCGTGGGGGTGCTGGTACATCGGGAGTCGGTGGCGGGCACGCCGAAGCGGCGCGGGGCGGACGTGGAAGGGCTGGCGGGGCGGGCGTGCGCAGTCGACCTCGCATGGGCCGACCGGCGCTTCACGGTGGTGGGGGTCTACGCGCCGGCGTCTGGGGGGGCGGCAGCGCACAGGGACTTCACTGCGCGGCTGCGGCATCTGATGCCGCCTCGCCAGGCGCACAGGGAGACGATCGTCGTTGGGGACTTCAACTGCACGTCGGGTCACCCGCTCGAGCGGGCGTCCCGGCGCCACCACGACGACCTGGCCAAGGTCATCCACTGGACGGAGAACGTGACGGGACCGCAGGGGCTGGCGGACGTGCACGTGCAGCTGGGGCTACGCCGGGACACCTACACGTGGTTCGGGGCGCGAGCGGAGGGGGCAGCAACGCCGGCGGCGCGCATCGACCGCTGCCTGGCGCGCCCGGCCCTGCTAGCCCGGCACCCGGCGACGCTGGCGGCGCGCTTCGTGCCCGGGCTGGACCACAAGGCGCTCGTCCTGACGCTGCGGCGGCGGGCAGACAGGGCCGCGGGGCGCAACCCGCTGCGGCAGGTCCGGCCGTTCTGGGCGCCGGGGAGCCATGAGGCCGAGCGATTCCAGCGGGGCGTGTGGAGGGACTTACCGGCGGACGGGCCGGGGTGCACGTCGGTGCGAGTGGCCTAGGTCATCCGGCACCGCGCGGAGGCGATCAACCTGGTGGTGCGGCGGCGGCGGGACGGGGAGCGGAGGCGTCTGGAGAAGCAACTGGGACGGGCGGAGAGGAGGGCGCAGCGGACGAACGCGACGGAGGACTGGGACCGGATGCTAGACCTGCAGCGCCAGCTGACGGTGCTGGAGCAGCAGGAGGTCCAGTGGCAGAGCGAGCGGGCGAAGCACTTTCTGCGGGTCTTCGGGGCCGTGCCGAGTCGGCGGATCACGGCCCATTTCAAGTGGCGGCGGCGGGCCGAGGGCGTCACGGACGACCTCGCGCGGGACCTGCAGACCAACATGGCCCAGCTCTACGCCCCTGCCGCGCCCCCGGCCTCCGCGGACGGCCAACATGAGCGGGCGCGCGCCAACTTCCTGCGCAACCCGCGGTCGCCGCTGTCGGAGGAGGCGAGGGCCGCTCTCGAGGCAGACGTGACACGGGCGGAGGCGGCTGAGGCGATACAGGGTCTACGGGGCGACAGCTGCGGTGGCGCGGACGGCATCTCCCCGGCGCTGCTCAGGGCGTGCCAGGGCACCGGGACCGAGGCGGGCGTCGAGCGGGTGGTCGCCTACTTCGTAAACAAGCTCCTCCGCGGCGAGGGGCACGACGGCCGCCTCGCGGACGCCGCCATCACGCTCATCCACAAGGGCGGCTCGCGGACGGACTGGCGGCGGTACCGCCCCATCTCCCTACTGTCCGTCCTCTACAAGGCTTCGGCCAAGGTGCTGACGGCGCGGCTGCTGCGGGTGCTGCCGCAGCTCGTGCACGAGGACCAGTTGGGTTTCGTCCCCGGGCGTGACATTGGGACGGCCATCTACTCGCTGCATCTGCTCGACGAGCTCATGCGCATCCGGCGGCAGTCTGCGTGGGCGGTGCTGGTGGACTTCGAACAGGCGTACGACACGGCCTTCCGGGGGTGGGCTGCGGACGCGATGGCGTGGGGAGGGCTCCCGCCGCGTTTTGTCAAGGCGGCGGTGGCGCTGCAGAGCGACAGCCGGGCGAGCCTGGTCCTCAATGGGGCGGCGGGGGAGCCGTTCCCGCTCAACCGGGGCGTCAAGCAGGGATGCCCCCTGAGCTCATCTTCGTGCTGGCGGTGGAGCCCCTCGCAGAGAGGCTGCGGGCGTGGGGCCAGGAGCCGGTGCAGCTGCCGGGCGGCCCGCGGTGCGACCGCGTGCTCGGCATCCGGACGACGGGCGGCAGGGCCGAGACGCTTCTGGCCTTCGCCGACGACTTCAACGTGCTGCTCCAACGGCTCGTGGCGCGCGACAGGAACCAACTCGACCCGTGGCGGGAGCTGGCCGAGGTGCTGCGGGACTTCCACCGTGTGTCCGGGCTGAAGGCGAGCCAGACCAAGACGAAGCTCTACCGACTGGGACGCATCAACAAGCGGCAGGAGGCCAAGGCCGCCGCGCAGGGCTGCCCGTGGGGGGTGGAGCTGGGGGGCGTGCGGCTGCTGGGGGCGCAGACGAGAGAGCAGGCGGCGCTGGTGTGGCCCGGGCGGCTGGGGGAGGCCCTGCGCCGCGCGGACGCGGCGTCATCGCTGGGGCTGCCGATCCGGGGTCGGGCGCGCGTCGCCAACGCCTACATCACCTCGCTCGCGGGGTACCACCTCGAGATGTCCCCCGCCGCCGACCACTCGTGCGTCGCTGACCTGCGGAGGGTCCAGGAGCGCTATGTCCTCAACGCACGATCGGCGGGGCAGGTGTGGTTCCGTGTGGGCCGCATCATGCTGACCGCCCCGCCGGAGGGTGGGGGGCTGGGCGCCCTCCCGCTGGACGCGCACACGGCGGCGCGGCGGCTCCGGCACCTGGCGCGCGCCCTCATCACGAAGCGCGTGGGCGCTCACGGCCAGTTGGACGGTCTCGCTGGCATCCTCACGGCGTGCCTGGAGGGGCTCGGGGCAGGCCGGCTGGGCCTGCTGCCCTTCTCACTGCCCGAGACGGACGGTTGCCACGTGGCGCAGTTGATCGAGTCCCGCCGCCTGCGGGGCAAGCTGCCGGCGCTCGAGAGCTTCTGCGACGCCATCAAGAGCCTCGGGACCCTGCGCGCGACCCTCGGGCCCGTGCACGCGCCGCCACCTCTGGCACCCACGACGGACGAGGTCGCCCGGCAGCGCTGGACCGGCCTGGCGGCGGAGGGCCGGCTGACGCTCAACTTCGACGGGGGCTCGCGGGGCAACGGCTCCGACACGTCCACGGCTGGCGCGGGGGCGGTGCTGGCGGCCGGGGAAGGCGAGGGGGTGGAGACGCTGGAGCTCGCGGGCCCCGCCGTGCGCGGGGCCTCCAACAACCAGGCCGAGTTCGCCGCGCTTTTGGGAGGGCTGCGCGCGGCAGTCGAGCTCGGCGCCACCAAGCTCCGCGTCCGGGGGGACTCCCTCCTCGTCATCCGCGCCATGGACCCGCGGGACTGCTCGGTGCTGCGGCACCCGGCGCTGGTGCCGCTGTGGACCGAGGCGCAGAGGCTCGCGGCGGGCCTCGACATCACTTGGGAGCACGTGCCACGGGAGCAGAACGCCCTGGCGGACCGCCTGTCCAACGTGGCCATGGACGGGCATGGCTGGCGGGGGGCGCGCATGGGCGGCGGGGGCCTGGCGGGCACGGACGGCTCGCGTTTCGCCTCTTCTACGGACTTCTTCACCCCCGTCACTGGGACTACAAAGGGGGATCTACTCTGCGCGTCGCTTCTCACCCCGGGGGTCCTCTGTGCCGCCGGCGGGGGGGCTCCGGGCGCGGGGGTGGCAGGCCTGGGGGCGCCGGCGATGGAGGGGGCAGCTGGCCCCCTCCACAACGACATGGGACAGGACCAAGACGATTCGGCCTCATCGCTCCACAGCTTCGCGACGGGCGCCCATGGGAGGGCTGGTGGGGCGTGGGTGCACGACGGCGCGTCGGGCGACGACAATACGGATGATGGGATCGACGAGGGGGGTGCTGGGCGGCCGGCGGGGGGCGGCCGGCCCCTCCTCCTGCACCCGGTGGGGAGGGCGATGGCGTAGCGGGGGTTCGGAACTGTGGGGCATTATCTCTGCATGCGGGACCCGGCGCGGCGATGGGACACGTGGGTCTCCTGGGCGTTCGCGCTGGGCTATGATCGGCTGCCGGGGATGGATCGGAGGGGCCTCGGCTGGGTGGTTGGGGCTTTTATGCGGGACCTGGGCCTCCTTGGGCCGGGCATACTCGTTGCCCGGCCAGACGTGGAGGGGCAATGGGACCCGTGGGACGGGCTGGCGCTCACGGAAGGCTTCATGGAGCGCCTGCGACTCGCCTCCCCGGGCGGCGGGGAGGCCAACGACTTCTACCGGCCCATGACGGCCACCGCGCCGGGCTGGGCACTGGACCCCGGCGTCGCCTCCAAGGCGGCGCTGGACCTGGCCTCCTACACGGTGCGGGAGGCGGCGAGGACGACGTGTGACAGGGCGGCGATCCGGCAGCGGCTGGAGCGCAAGGCGGAGGGCTGGGCGGCGGCGCTGGGGGAGGGACACGGCTTAACGGGAGAGGGATTGAGGCGCACGCTGGTGGCGCTCAACGGGCTGCCGCTGTCGGACGCCCTGCACGAGCGGCTGTGGCTGACGCTGGCGGACGGGTGGGCTACGCAGGACAGGATGTACTGGGCGGAGCGGGACGAGTGCCCGCTGCTGACGGAGGAGGGGGAGGCGTGCATGGGAAAGGACAGCGCGGCCCACGCGTTCTGGGAGTGCTCGCGCGCGCGGGAGGTGTGGCGCGTGGCGAGGGGCATCGTGGCGTGGGCGGGGGGGGCGCAGGGGGCGCCCCTCCGCCTGTCGGCCCTCTTCCTGTTGCGCGTGCCGGAGGGCGCGCGGTTGGGGCCGCTCACGTGGGCGGTCGTGGCGGGGGCGACCGTGCAGGTCATCTGGCGCAGGCGGCAGCAGCTGACGAAGGACGCGGGGGCGGACGCGTACCCGGCACAGCTGTTCGCGCAGATGGCGCGCATCATGGCCGAGGAGCTCGTCGCTCTGGCGGCGTACCGGGGCGGGCGGGCCCTCGCGCGCTGCACGCACCCTGACGACGCCCTCTTACACCCAAGGGACCCGGCGAGGTCCACCTTCACCTACACTGCGCCCACATGGGCAGCCGTCGAGCCGCTACTCCCCTGAGGGGGGCTCTTCATTCGCAGCTCGCCATCACCCCACGACATTCGGGCCGGGGCGCCGGCGCCGGACGGGTGGCCTTCGGGCTGCTCGTTCCGGCGTCGGCGCCCCGGCCAACTGGGGCGTCCACGGCCACACTGAGCATCTACGGAAGAGCCCGTCTGCCGGCTAAAACAAGCTCCCCTGCACCCAGGATGATGATATGGGCTGGAGCATCGCACGGCGGCGCCACCGGCGATCCCCTGGGCTGCCTGGCCGGAGCCGGAGCCTGAGAGGGGCCGCGGGCGGGGGGTCCACGCGATGCGCGCGCAGCCGCAGGGGCGTGGGGCGCGCTGTGGCGGCAAGGGCGGGCGCCTCACGGGGAGGGTGCCGGCGCTCGGGACACCAAGGGCTTCTGCGCACCCACGCTCCATCTCTCGCATGCCTCGCAGGTTCTCGGACGCACACTCGACAGCTTTACCCACACGCCTTCTCCTCACCTGCCCCGCAGCCGGCCATGCCACCCCACCCCAATGCGCATTACTCCCACATCCACCCGACCGCATTGCTCCCACCAGGGCCCTAAGCCAGCCCACTGCCTTCCTATGACGCACACTTTTCACCCCCCACATCACACTGCACACGCACCCTGCCCCAGCAGCACTCACCCGCATGCCACGCCTCCCCGTCCATGCCCGCAGCTAACAGATAGATGCCTCTTCCAACCAGACCACACACACCGTCTTACTCTCTGCACGCACCCTCGTCACTCATCTCACGATCTCGCCGCTCAGCACCACTCTTGCCCACTCACCGCGCATCACCACTGACATACACACGTTCACCTCTCAACCCCCTCTCCTCTTCCACATGGACCCCCACATAAACCACCTTCCTGCTCAGCACGCATCATCTCCCACCCCTCCTCCTGGCAGCCCCACGCCACACCCTTCTCACGGACCACGCCCCCGCACACACCTCACCTCACACGCCCAACCAGACTCGCCCTTTTCGCAAGCCCTCCTGCCCCACGCACTCCCCCCCTAGCTGCACAGGTAAGGCTCAGCACCCTCTCCTCACAGCTAATGCCCACGTGAGCACTCACACCCCTCAGCGCATCACTCCCCACGCACCAAGCACCACACACCGATCCAGCACAGCATCTGCACCTCCTGACCTCCCCCAATCACGCACAGACCTCCTCGCATCCTCCCACGACCACCCTCTTGGCCAGCCGCAGGTCAGGACCCACACCAACACTCATCCTCCGCCACGCACACCGTCACCTCTCCCTGACCGCAGACCTGGACGGACGCGCAGACGCACCCTTGCCTCACCCCTAGCCCTTTGCAGCCATGCCTCGCAGGCCCTTGGTGTCCCACAGCCGCCAGCGCTCACCCGTGGGGCGTCTGCTCCGTCGCCGTCGCGGCGCGCCCCGCACACCCACGGTACTGCGCGTGCCGCGTGGCCTCCCCGCCCGTGGTCCTTCAGGGGCTCTGGCGCTGGTCGGGTGGGTCCGCGTGGGGGTCGCCAGCGCGTCGCATGTGCTCCAGCCAACGTGAGAGACCAGCCCCGCTGGGGGGGGCTGGCAAAGGGTGCGACGGGGGACAAACGTCGGGGCAGAGCTGGCACCAACGGGTTGATGGGCTCAGACAGTGGCGAGAGACGTGGCGCCCGTGGGGTGGAACGCCGGGGATGTCGTGGGAACACCCGGCAGTGGCGCAGAACGGACCAGGCGCCACAGGATCAGAGAGCGGCGTGGCTGCGACGAGGCGGGGAGAGTGGGGGCGCAAGTGGGCCGGAGGGCCTGTCTTTGGGAGTCTGCTGAGGAGGCCCTGCAGGAGAGCAACGGATGGCGAGGGGTGCTGGCGCCCGGCATGATGGCGCTGGCGGGGGCGACCCCTCGCACGACACACAGCAGGGCAGCGGGCTTTTGGGGGCGGGCGCGATGGCAGCGCGGCAAGAGCGAGCGGCGGCGGCGAGAGTAACACAAGGGGCATCGAATGGTGTGGGTGGGCATGGGCTGGGCGACACAGGGGTGTCGGGTGTTTGGGGGGGCGACGGGGGCGCGAGGCAGGCCGAGGTCCTCTGGATGCGCAGGGGCGCGTGAGCGGGGGGCAGGCCTCGGTTATCAGGGCGCGCGGGTGCGCGGAGCGGGGGGTGGGCCAAGGTCGTCAGCGTTAAAGGGCCAGGGTCGCCACAGCGTCGGTTGAAGGTCGTCAGCGCATTTGGCCAAGGTCGTCAGCGTGAAAGGCCAAGGTCGTCAGCGTGATGGGCCAAGGTCGTCAGCGTGATGGGCCAAGGTCGTCAGCGTGACAGGCCAAGGTCATCTGGGCGTGTGGGGGCGAGGAGTTGAGGGACGGGCCAAGGCCGACGGGCGCGGGAGAGGACGGGCCAAGGGCCAAGATCGACGTGCGGGAGCGAGGAGCGGGGCCGCGTCGTGGGTCTCTGGGCACACGGCCGAGTGGGTCGTGCCGGCGCACGCACCCGGAGCGGGGCGGTCTGGGGCGGTCCACATGAGAGGCAGCCGGCCCTCAGGGGCGCAGCGTGGGCGAGCGGGGCGCCCAGGGGCAACGCTGCGCCCCCCAAGGAACGCCGTCTGCGTTCGGACCGTCCCCACCGCCCTCGCGTTCGGGCCAGCGTCGCCGGGTGGGCGAGCCAGCCGGGCCGCCTGAGGAGGATGGGAGGAGGGTAGGGAGCGGGGGATGTCATGATTGGCCGCCCATAAGCTACACAGATCGTCATTAGCCTCGGCCTCACCTTTTGTAATAGACGCCCGGGGGTCTCCAAGGAGGGCCCCCGCGGCTGCATCGTCCCACTCTGGGACGGCGATTCTGCCTTAGGGCGCAGCGAGGGGGCTAGGGGTGCAAGAACCCGGGGTGGGCGACCCCTTTGCCTTAGGGTGGGGCAACCTAGCGGGGGCGGGCCACGTGCCAAATGCACTGCAACGATGGAAACCCCGGGGTGTCAGCTGCCCCGGGGGACGGCACTTCTGCCGCAAGGCGTGGCTCTGAGAGTCATAGCACCCCTCGACTATTGAATCGCTCATCATCATCACGACCTTCACCTTCACCTTCACGCCGAAGCGCGATTCACGTTCCGGTTGTAGCTTGGTGAGACGGGATACGGTCGGGGCTGCCTCGCCTGGGCCGAGCGTTCCTGGGACCTGCACCAGCACCCTGGGGTTCTGCTGCAGTCATGTGGGGGCCCCAGTTACTTTTGGTGGAGGACCTGGAGCTTGGGGCGCCGCTGGGTGGGAGCGAGGGGGTCGTGACGGCTCAATGGGTCTCGAGGGGGCTGGACGTGGCGGTGAAGTTGCTAGAGCTGCTGGATGGCGCTAGCACGGGCACGAATCCGGCTCTGGAGTTGCGCCTGGCTTTCCATGGCTCATGGTCGCGCCGGTCGATGCCAATGCTCCGTCCCAGCGGGCGCCCACTGCCGGGTCCTGGTCGTCGCCGTCAGCGGTCGCTGCGTGCTGGTGGGGACGCCGCGTTTCGCTCGCGGGTCCCTCGCGCGGCGCCTGGGGAGCGGGACGGCCCTTCCTGCGAAGGAGGCCGTGGACGTGGCCGTGCAGCTGCTGGAGGGGCTGTGCGCCCTGCATGAGCGGGGCATCGTGCACGCCGCGCTCAAGCCCAGCAACGTGCTGGTGGACGAGAAGGGACGACTGCGACTGTCTGACTACGGGCTCGCAGATGCTGCTGGCGTCCAGATGGGCCCCTCGGCAGGGAAGCTGTCACCTTCCTAAGGTGGGAAAGGGCAGCTACAGGGACGTTTCTTTCGTCAACACAGCGTGCTACGGAACCTTCCATGTCCGCAGTGGGAGGGTGGACAGGGTGCGCTGGTCGATGCCGCGGCCTACGTGGCCCCGAAATGCAGGGGCGAAGGGGCGGCCACGAGCTTTGCCTCGGACGCATACGCGGTGGCCGCCGTGCTGTGCCACGTGGCGTCGGGCACGGCGCTGCCCACGGATGGGCACGCCTGCGCAGGTGCCGAAGACGTTGCCGGAGCCGCTTCGGTCGGCCCTGCGAGGGGCGCTGTGCGCGGAGGCGGAGCGCAGGACAGCTGTGGCGGACATGCTGGAGGCAGCGAGAGAAGCCAGGTGCGCGTCGGAGTAAATCGACGTTGCAACGGTTGCGCGCGTGGGTGCAAGCCACGCAAGTCCGACCGCCCTCGGCGTCATCGCAGGGCGGCGCTGTGGACGTGCTGCATCTGCATGGAGGAGGAGGAGGCGCTGACGCCATGCTTGGCGGACACGCACCGCATCTGCAGCGAGTGCCTGGCCAGCTTGGTCGGGACCCTAACGGCGAGCCACTCGGTCTTCACGGTGGATGGTCACGTGGGGTGCAAGGAGGCGACGGGGCGGGAGTGCCGGGGCGTGTTCCGACGCGCGGATGTGGTGGAGGGACTTGTGCAGTCGCGGGCCTCGGCAGCGTGCCTGGCCTTTCTGGAGCAGGGGTCACACGGAGGTGCTGTCGCAAGTATCAGCAGACGCACGCATGACCGAGCTTCAGCGCCGGAGTGCGGGAGCTCGAGAGTTGACTGAGGAAGCAAAAGCGCTCGGCGATATGGAAGAATCCGTGACCACCCATTGGCGGGCGATGAAGGACCTCCTAATCGTGGTCCGGTGCCCCAGCTGTCAGCGCCCAGGGTCGATCGACGTATCGCGCTGCATGGCGCTGCACTGCGCGCGGGGGGACGGCGGCTGCGGCTGCCATTTCTGCGCGTGGTGCATGGGGGCCTGCTCCGACTCGGGCGCGGCCCACGACCACGTGAGCGAGTGCCGGCTGAACCCCAACCGGCCGGCTTTCTTTGCATCAGAGGAAGACCTGCTTAAAAGCCGGAAGTGGGAGCAGCGTCTGCGTGTGGTGGCTTTCCTCCGGGACAGCATTGCCCCTAGACACCGAAAGGCCGCGTGGGCGCTGGGGTTTGCAAAGCTGCCGGCCATCTGTGACTTGGGGCTACGCTGGGAGGACGTGTGTTGCGGGTGTTGCGGCGTCATGAGCCGCGGGAAGGGCAGCAAGGTGACCGTGAGGCGTGTGTCCATCACGGGCTCCAAGGCGAACGCGGGATCGCGTGCTGGGACAGTGGGGTGGGTGAGGTGTCGGACGTGCACATTACGCGGTGCAAGCTGTCGGGCATCTCCGTCATTGGGGCTGGGAGCAGCGTTAAGGTGCAGGGGGGCACAATTGAGGGCCCCATGGAGCACCACGGCGTGTGCTGCTTCAGGGGTGGGTTTGCAGACCTGAAGGACGTTGATCGCAGACTGCGGCAAGGCGGGCGTCCAGAGTTTTGGCAATGGTAGCAAGGTGGTCGTGCGAGGGGTAAGCTTGGCGCGGATGGGTAGCAAGGGTGGTTTGTGCTGCGAGAACGGTGGTGAAGCGGAGGTGGAGGGCACGCTTGTCAGCGATCGCGGTGGCAGCAGCGGACGGGGTGGCAGCGAGCAGCGTCGCAAAGCCTCGTGCAGTTTCATGTGATGGATATGCCGTGTAAAGTCGGAGAGTTGTTTTGTCATAAGCAAGCTGTTTTGTCATACATAGGCAAGCGATAGGCAAGCTTGGGCTGGGGATCTTTGACGCCGTGCGCACATTACAGACGAGACTGTGAGATGGGTGCAAGCTGGGAATGACAGGCTTCGATGCCCCTCCACCTCGGCTTGCATGCATGCGATACTGATTATGATGGGGGACGCCAGCTTGAAGGCGAGCGCCACGCTGTACACCTTGCTTGGCTCCAAGCTTTTCGTTGGCCCCTTTGTGGGCAGGGGGGCAAGCCCGCTGTGGTGCTGCTGCCCACTGCGCCGCTGCAATGGCTGGGGCGGCCCTGTCAGCTTGCTTTCTGACGGACCCTTCTCTTAACGGAACTGCTTGCCAGTTCCATGCCTGTCATGTTTTGCAAGGCACGCCAACATGCACATGGCCCACTACAGCTTCGCTGCAAGCCGGCGTACCAGGTACTCGGCAGAAGTGGGTAAGGGGCGCTGCTCATTCTCTGCGTGGCGGGATTGCTGCTGCAAAAGCACCACAGCATCCACAATGCCACTCAGCACTGGGGCCGATCAGCTACCTACCACCATGTGCTGGCTCGGCTGCCACGCACAGTCGTCAACAGGAAGTTCACGACCCTGGAGGACGCTGGGGCTGCCTAGTGGATGCCCGCCGCTCCGACCTTACGAGGGCCTGGCTCGATGGCCTTCTCCGAGGGCAGTCTGTGGAAGGATCGCCTGGAGACACAGACCTGCAAGATAGCCGCCCTTGTGGCCCTTAGTAGGACGACCCAACCCCTACCAACTCCATCTAAGCGTACCGTGCCCACGTCGCAAAGGCGCAACACTGTCGACTGGGGCCCCCGAGGGAGAGCACGACAGGCGTGCTGTGTATACCTCCTGCTGTCTCCACGAGCTGGCAGCCCACCATGCAGCTCTTTGGGGCTTTAGCATCCCTGTGCCTGTGTGGGTATTGCGTTCCTGGTACCGCACGGCCCTTTGTATACACACTAGACGCCTACTGCCCCTAACACGGGTACGAAGCCGACTCGCGTTTGGCACATCGCAAACATGGTATGGCGTGCTTCACTGGACGCCTGTCATGCAGGAGGAGCTCGAGGCTTGACCACGGGCTTGCGCACGGGCCATTCCCCTATGGTCATTCCCTTCCTTGCTTTCGTGACGCCGCCTAGATGCACCAACGCAAATGCGACGAGTTAGTGCACATGATTGTTAGAAGCACAAGACCTTTCTGCGCATAGGGCCACCTGCACGCAACCCCAAGGGGAATATTGAAACTACGCCAGACGACGCGCAAGTTTTTTGCCCACACAGGACATTAGGGAGGGGGACCTCAGGAGGGTGGAGCAAGGCAGGAGTAGCCAAAGCGTAGGGAGCAGAGCGGTGGAGCGTGGTGCCATAGCCCCACCACAAGGCATCAGTTGAAATGCTGCCATAAGAGACGGGGAGGAGGAGACGAAGTGGCACACGATTTCAGCCATGCTGCAGGACTTTGTCGGGAGGGTGGGGGTGTTGTGGCATTCAAGGCACAGGGGCTGGGGCTTAGCCTAAAGCTCAGGGTATGCAGGGCAACCAACCGGTCAGTGGGATCGTGGAGATGGCCATGGGCCAAGGTTGACCTCAGGGTTGGCCTCAGGGTTGGCCTGAGGTCGTGCCAAAGCGGGTGGTTGTTGCCAGATGAGGTGTGTTGCGTTGTCCTCTTGCAGACACAAAAAGGGCATTTCTCTTGTCAGGTGGCGAGCGGCAGGCCTTTCGTTGCCACTACCCAGCGCAGCGGCGAGGCCGGCATCCCTGGCAGCCGGTTCAAGCTGCACTGCGACTGCTAGGGCCCGAAAATTGCGACGGCGAACGTCCACGCTCGCGATGGCACCGGATGCGCTTGCCTCGCTACCTTCTCTGTCGTGAGCGAACCGCGTTAAGAACCTCCGCTGCAGTGACTAGCAGGTCGCCCTTGCCATTTTTGAGCTCGGGAAGTGGTTGCGTGCTGACCCACATCAGCAGTCGCAGCACGTCTTGCGCCAAGGACTCCTCCCCCCCATCTCCCTTCTCAAGTCGTTGCACCGCGTTGCGCTCTTTGCGACTCAGCCCTTCTTGCTCCATCATCAGTGCCGACAGCTGTTTCACGCTGGGCCCAGGCAGCACGTCCTTGAGGTTGGGAGTCGCCCTGGCAAAGCTGAGCACCCCCTTCTTCATGTCACCCTGCAGGGATATGTACCAACCAGTCCTCGAAGAGGCATAAAAAGCGCAGGTCAACTTGGCATGAGGGGCAGTAGAACGCTGCGAACTCACCCAACTCAGAGCATCGACGTCTGCATCGGGGGCGAAGTGCCCAGCGCTCTTCAGATCTTGCAGCAAAGCTGCCCAGCTGTCCTTAAAGCTGACAGTGCGTCGCGCCACGGTGGTTGTCCCATCCACGCTACCTGACGGAGACGTCTCTGCTGTCCCTTTGCTGCTGTTCTCGCCCAGGCGACGAGCACTGTGCGACCCCAGGATGGCCGCAAGGTCCACTGCAACAGAGACCGAGGAGAAAGTCAGGAAAAGCGCGCCTGAACCGGCGGCGCCCTCGCCAAGCTATCCAGAACTGACGTCCTCACCGCCCTCGAAAGCCTCCCGCACCGCTCTGGATCCTTCTTCAGCTACGGCATCCGGCACGTCTTCCTCAACGTCACGACCCGGAGTTTGCTGAAACGCTGCCCCTGGCTGCTCCGGCACCCACTCCACGTCCCCCGACTCGGCTTGGCTCGCGTCACGTGCCTCTCCCTTGTCCTCCACGCCCTCCACGCTCGCACCCTGGCTCTCCGGAGCGTCCGCGATAATGTCGGGGCGCCCACTGCCCAGACTGCGCCCCACAGGACGGGGAGGCACTGGCGATGTGCTGCCCCGGCCCACAGCAGGCTCCTGCGCGAGCACAGCCGCGGTTCGTTGCGGACGCGGCGGCTCCGATGCCTCGTCTTCGCCGGCGAGGTCGACCAGAGCCTCAAGGATGGAGTCGCACAGCGCAGCCGCTGGTGCCGCAAACTCGGGCGCCGCGACCACCCTCGCACGGGTCGTGGCGCTCATATACGAGTAGCACAGGCGGAGGACGGCTTCCATGAGCGCCCTGCAGCGTTCCTCGGAAGCCGCTCGACAATCTGCGCCCACGGCCTCAGCCAACACGGAAGCGGCGCCGGCCAGCCCCGGGTTGGCTTGGAAAGGTGCCGCGCCCGCGGCGAACTCTCGTAGCACGTCCGCCGGGAGCCGGCGGGCGACCTTCCATTCCTCAGCTGCAAAGCGCTTGAGCCCGTCGCGCAGGGCGCCGTCCGGCACAGTGGAGCCCGGCTCCGGGGGGGGAATGTACCCCAGCACGGTCATCGCTTCCAGGAGCGTGCCCCACATCGCCTGCACGCGCGGGAGGGAGCTCGGCGTTGCAATGCGACTGATGAATGACACAGCGTGCCTTGATGGAACCGCCATCGTCATGCCCCGCACCTTGCAAACGACGTCCATAGCATCCGTCCCTTTCCATTCCGTCGGCTGCGGGCGAGATTGCAGGCACATGGCATGTTGTCCACACCCGCTTACTTCTTTGTGCCCTCATGAGCCCGCCGCTCGCAATGCCCGGCACCTGCTCATCCCTCCCCATGTCGTCCCCCCCCCGAGCGGCCCTGCTATCGGAGCGGCGAGCGGCACTGTAGCCGCTCGAGGGCTTCGCGGTGCCGCACTGCGCGGAATAGAGTGGAGTGATTAGCCCCAGGGCGTCACGCTGCCACCGCCGAGACTGCGTGCCCCAAGCCATCCACGCGCCTCGCCAGCGAGCAACCCCTCACCCTGAAGCACGCATCCCTGAAAGCAAAGTTGTTGACCCCGCAACCGGGGCACTCCCAGTCGCCTGCGCGCTGAGGAGGGGCGGGCCGCCGGTCGCGCACTTCGCGCCGCTCAGGGCCTCGCTCAAAGCCTCCTCTCCCCCCCGGGTAGGCAGCCGGAGTCTGTAGGAGTCGCGATGTCCTGCGGTGATGGATGGAAATGCCGCAGAAAGGCTGGCTTGTGCACAAACGAGCTGCCTGCACCAGCGTCCTCCCCACCTGCTCAATACCCCTCGTCCCGCCGCCCTCCATGGGTGGACTGCACACGCATGACCCAAGAGGGTCACGCCAGACGTAGGCATCTGACCTGGGGGCCTCAGGCTTACGGAAAGCACAGTGTGGGGCTCTCAGAGGCTGTCACGACCAAACGAGCCGTGTGCCCTCTGAATTGCCTTTCTCATCAATCGCCCAGTCGCTCATGACACGACATGGCGCGTTTCGATGATGGAGTCAAGCAGGGTATTGCTGCGGCACAGGAGTGTCTCGAGGTAACTCCGCGGAATCCATGCCCTCGCCACGGATACGTCGTACTCTAGGTAGCGCGAAGAGAGCATACCCACCTTCCAGCGCTTGCAACTCGCACAGTTTCGCAGTCGACGATGGCGACGGCGGTTTCCGCGACCGGCGCGGTCCAGCGCCTGGCTCCCCGCGTGGGGATGAAGCCGGCGAGGAGGGTGAGCGTCGGGATCCGGCTTGGCGTCCCGTCCCTCGCCTGGAATGCCTCGTTTCCTCGCGTCTGCCTAGCTAACCGATCCGCTGTCCATGCGTTGCCGCTCACTACGCCGATCTCGTGGTGGTGCTTTCACTTTCGCCCCCGGGCCTGCGCTATCGAGGAAGCGTCGGGAAGTTCGTGGCTGGGGGCCCCCCGCGCCGTCGAGAGGCGCATCCTGGTCCTTTGCGACGTCGATGGACCTGTTTCCGGCCGATGTGGATTCGAGGGGATCCCAGGGTCGTTGCCGAGCCCTGGGGTGCGCACGATCGAGGTCCTGGAATGTCACCTCATCCACACCCCATCGCGTCGCTCCCGGCTTTCCCCCGGCTGGGAGATTCGCGTAGTCGAATTGCCGTGTCGTAGGGAGTCGGCGCTCGCTTTCCTGGGAGCCCAGGTTCTTCCTGCTAGCGAAAGACGACGCCGGGCATTTCCGTGCCTCGGCCGCGTTTTCCGACTCCCAGACGCGTCTCATTCCACAACCCCGCTAGATTCTGTCCTTGGCATACGCGTACTTCCGCATGCGCAGCCAAAAAGATCCCTCCGCTATGTGTTGTGTTGCCCAGGCTGTGGCGGCGTCGGCCGTCGAGCTCAAGGCCCCCCCGTACCCCCTCAACGCCCTCGAGCCCCACATGTCCGAGAACACGATGAACTTCCACTGGGGCAAGCACCACCGCGCGTACGTCGACAACCTCAACAACCAGATCAAGGGCACTGAGTTTGAGAACAAGAGCCTGGAGGAGATCGTGCTCGGGAGCTGGAACAACGGCAAGCCGAACCCCATGTTCAACAACGCTGCTCAGGCAAGCGATGTTGCCGCGCCGGGAGACGCAGCGACCATCGTGCGGTCGCTTTCATCAGGTAGAGGACGTGATGTCCAGTCTCTTCGCCCACCGCAGGTGTGGAACCACACGTTCTTCTGGGAGTCGATGAAGCCCAACGGGGGCGGCAAGCCCACGGGGGAGGTGGCCAAGGCCATCGATGCGGCGTTCGGGTGCTTCGATGAGTTCAAGGTCAGGCCAAGGATCCCCCGTGCCCGACGGCACGCGGCCGGCACCGGAGTCACAACGACGCGCCCTGAGCTAGCCCGGTGCCCGTCTCCCGCAGACCCAGTTCAAGCAGGCCGGGGCCACGCAGTTCGGCTCCGGGTGGGCGTGGCTGGTGGTGGACCCCGCGGACAAGAAGCTCAAGATCGTCAAGACGCCGAACGCGGAGAACCCCGTGTGCATGGGCATGAAGCCCATCCTCACGATGGACGTCTGGGAGCACGCGTACTACCTCGACACGCAGAACCGCCGCCCCGACTACATGACCACCTTCGTCGACAAGCTCATCAACTGGGACGCGGTCGAGGCGCGCTACAAGGCCGCCATGAAGTGAGCGCGCGATGGGCGTAGACCCTCGCAGCCGGGGCCCTCGCTGATTGAAGTCCGCCACGTCACTTCATTCGCGCCGGCCACCCCGGGCAGCGGGTGTCTCAAGCTTGGACATCACGGCCTCGTACTGGCCCATCGTCCGGGCGTGCTCCTCGCGGAGCCTGCGAGCCCAGCGACGATTCGCCGTCTTCACGTGACGTGCCTCTTGACCTTCCCCCACACTGCTCGTGTCTGCCGTCACTCACCTCCGCAGCTTCTCTGCCGTGCTGGCCGTGTCCCCGAGCATGTCCTGTGCCTCGCCGTGTCCCTCCATGGCCAGGGCCTCCGCTGCCTCGCGGACTGCGCTGGCTTCCTGGTCCTCGGCCTGCACAGAGGGACAGCGCATCCATACATGGCGCCTTGTCAAGAGAGCAACCGACGCGCATGCACCCTTCGCATGCGGCTGCGGCCTCGCCTCCTGCTGCCGCGCCCGCAACTCCTCAGTAAAAGACTCAAAGAGCTCAGCCCTCCGCTTCTCCTCCGGCACACCGCTGTACTGGGGTTCGGCCCGGACGCGGCGCCGCACGGCCGCCCACGTGTCGCTCGGGGAAAGCGACGGATCACGCAGCGACCTGCGACGACGTCACGTGGCAACGGTGCTGCTGACGGCAGTCGAAGCATGCCACTCCCATGCCAAGCCTCCCGGCCCACCCCACAGCACCTCAAGAGCTCCAGGAACGCGGCCTCTGCCTCCCTCGTCTGCTGCTGCACCTCCACGACCTTGACGCAGTCGATGTACACGGCCGTGAAGAGCTCCTCCCGCTCGCGTTCCTCCGTCACCCGCTGCGGGCCAAGAGACGCTGCCGCTGCTCCCATGGAGGTGCACGTGCCAGCATGCACGCGTGCATGGCTCATGGACGCAGTCTCACTCGGAAGCGCGGGTCGCGCTTCATCGCCGCACGTGCCGTGTCCCACCCCTGCGCCGCCGCGACCCCCTCCGGCCCTCCCAGGCACTCAAGCACCATCGCGCGGAATGCCTCCTCCGTCGCCTCCTTCTCCTTCTGGAGGGACTCGAGCACCATCGCTGCAGAAAGGGACGAGGCATCACTCGGCCTGCGTTGGGACTGCTTTGGCCTCCAAACCCCGAGCAGCCGCTGCGCCTGGGGACCCTGACCTTTGAACTGGGCGAAGAGCGCCTCTCTCCTCGCCGCTGGCACGCGGCCGTACCGAGCGAAGCTTTCAATCTTTGCCTCCACGACGTCCCACTCCGCCTCGGGGTCCCTGCGTGGGCCAAGGCGGACGTGGCTGGGCGAGAGGGAGCACGCGGACGCTGCACGGCAAAACGCTCAGCAGCCGCGGCCCCCACCTCACGACCTCGTCCCGCAGCTCCTCGTTCAGGAGCCCCAGGAAGGCCCTCTCGGCCTCCACTGCCGCGGCCCGGCGCTGCAGCGAGTCCAGGCCCTCGATCAGTGAGCCCAGCAAGCTGCCGCCCGTGCGCAGGGCTGACGAAGTCAGGGTGTTGAAGCCGCCGACGAGGCCCCCGGTGATGGCGCCCGCAGCGCGCTTGGTGAACGTCGCACCCAGCTTCTCCGCCGAGGCAGCCGTCGAAGCCGCAGCCGCGCTCGCCTCTGCGCAGAGCGACAGGAGACGACGGTGGGTGTCGGCTGCGTGCAAGACCCCCCCCGCATCATAAGGGCCGAAACGGCAGGCACCTTTGATCAGCGCCTCGGCCGCCGTCGGGCCCTCCGACTCCCTGCCCCGGCCTGGCTGCGAGGCTGTCGTGAGGGCCCCCATGGCCTCGTCCATGAGTTTCCGCATAAAGGCCAGGCTTCCTTCCATGCCTTTCAGCACCTCTTTCGCCTCCCTGCGCGTGCGGCGAGGGTGTGAGTCGGAAATGGACGCGAGCAGAAGCAGGGTGCACGACCTGAGGCCGCTGACTCACGCAAGCTCCTCCCCGACCTCGTCCCCCGCCTGCGCGCGCTTCGTGAGCGCCTTGACGACCATGGTCTGCCGCTGCGTGGCCGACTCGACGCGCCGCATGTTCGCCGCAATGCCGTTCACGCGGTTGGCCAGGCGCGCAAACAGCGTGGCCGGGCGCGGCTCCGGGGCTGGCACGCTCGCCCCAGCGTCTGCGAGAGGAGCGTGCGGAGTTGACACGCCACTCCACTCGCACGCAATGGCTTGCGGACGCGCTCCAACCCCCTCGCCTGGGAGCTCGGGACTCACGCCCGAGGTCGGCGGCGACAGAAATGGGTGCGCCAGCGCCTCAGAGATGGAGATACGCGTCTGCTGGGGGTCCACCACGTCCATGACCGAGAACATGCCGCGGTACCCCTCGGCGCCAAAGCTCCGCGGCAGCAGCATCTTGGCAGCCAGGTCCCACCCCGCGCCGCCATCCATGTCCAAAATGTCCGTCTGACCTTGCAGCGCATGCATGTTCCTCTGCAGAGGGGGCGTATTGCTTCAGTCTGTCATGAAACATAAGCGGACGGCCATGGTGCCCACCGCACCCGATGCCGCTGCCCTACTGTGGCCCACCTTGCGCCATTTGGACAGGTTGTACTTGCACTGCCGCAGACCGTCCGAGAACGTCTTGAGTCCCCGGTCCGAGCGGATCATGGGAACGGCAAGCTGCATGAGGATGAGGCCGGCGGCGTAGACGTCGAAGCGGTCGGGCTGCGGGGAAAGGCGTGTGGCGATGTCAGCGCCGGTATTCGCTGCGATGAGCCCTACGATGGCGACCCTCGCGGCGTGCTCCTCACCTTGTGCTGCAGCCACATCACGGGCCCCATCATGGCCTGCTGGAGGCGGTTGTGCTTGGCGAGGTGCGGGGCGTGCACGGGCACCACGTACTGCTCCGGGGGGCAGTAGAGGGGGTCGAGGATGGCCTCGGCAGGGTTGAAGTTGGTGCCGGACCGGAGGTCGGCGCACGCGCCCAGGTCGATAAGCTTCAGCCGCCGGATGTCCTCCGCCACGATTATGTTGAGGGGCTTGACGTCCCGGTGCACCAGTCCGAGGCTGTGCAGCCTGTCACATGCCTCGAGGATCTGGCGCATGGCCACGGGGACCACCTGTGGGCGGGAGGAGGAGCACGCGAGGCATGCAACAACCGTCCAGGTGTCCCAACGGGCGTGTGGGTCTCCCCCCAACCCCCGGGACCGACCTGCTTTGTCGACACCCCCATGGCCGTCGCGAGGGCTTGCAGCGTGTCCTTGCGGCGGAGGAAGTAGGACAACGTGTGCCGCCCCTCGTACTTCCACACCAGCCATAGGCCCTCCACGATGCCCGGCGTGGCCGTCTCCGGCGTCGCCTCGATGTAACCCCTGCGCCGGGAGGAGGCGCATTTGTGGGTCGCATCGTTTCCGAGGACCGGACACCGTGTGCCCCCGAGGCACGGGCCAAGACCCCACCTGAAGTCCGCACACACGCCCGGGGCACACTTGGACACGAAGACCTGCGGGGCAGCGCAAGGCCAGCGGATGGGGGGTCGGTGACGTCAGCGGTGCAAGGAAATATGACAGCAGGGTCCCGACTAGGCCCCCTCACGTTCAGCAGGTGCTCCATCTGCCCCATCTCGTCCGCCCCCGCCACGCGCTGCTTCACTCGCTTGACGACCACGTGCTCCGTCTCCCCGTCGAAGCGCTTGAGCCTCCCCTGAGGACGATCGGGCAAGGCAGCGCGGTTTCGGGCCTGCCTTTCGCCGCCACGCTTTGCAGGGTCGCATCCATTGCCCGCGCATGCTGCGGCCCGCTCCGATCCACGAGCGACACCGGTGGGCCGCGTGGTCGAAGTGCATCCCCTCAGAGTGCGCAGAGTGCGCCCCGGCGGACGCCGCGGCTGCGGGAAAGCCGTTGTTGCTGCGACCCCCACATCCCGCGCTGGGCTGTTTCCGGGGCCCTCGGCGGCGAGGGCCGTCGCGAGTGTTTGAAAAATGTCGTTAACAGCAGCGACTGACCTCGAAGACCGACCCGAAGCTCCCCTCGCCGAGCAGGCGCTCGAGGCGGACGTCAGAAGGCTCGAAGCGGATGCCACGAGACCCAATGACCGCCCGCGCGATGAGCGATGTCCTCCACGGACGACGTGGAGCCAGGGAGGGGCCGCGCCTCCTCGCCGGAGGGCAAGGGGGGGTGGCCCTGCGGTGCCACAGCGGCAGGGCTGCCCTGCCCGGGCAGGGCACAAGCCCCAGGCGAGAGACCGGCCCCAAACCCCCATCTCCCAGGGCCCCAGAAGCTTGCGTGCTTGCCAGGCTCATGATATATGCATCGCGAAAAGGGGCTGCTGAAGAGGCACCTGAGCTCTCACCCCGGCGAGCTAGGTTGGCACTGCAATGAGCTCGATGCTTATGACGGCCTGGGCGCCAACCGGCTGCTTCCCAGAGACAGCCGTTGCGGTGGCTGGCACGCGGAAACGCCAGTGGAGCCTGGGTAGGCGCTTTTCCAAAGGTATTAGCCGGCTGAGATGCTCAATTCGACTGCAGGAAGCTGTGAGCGTCTTGCTCCGTCGACGAGCGGCGGCATCCAGCATTCGTGGAGGGGCCTCTGCCATCCCTTTCAGCAACGCGAAGCGAGGGAGCGGGAAGAGCAAGCGCAACCGCGACGTGCGCCCCGCTGGACGATATATCTTGTTGCTCTGCATCGTCTGGTGCACTGGCAGGCTGGAGTATGCGGTCTACCATCCACAGGAGCAGGATGTCGCAATGTGCGTCGCTTGTGCGGGGCCTGAGGGGCGTCCCGCCCTCTTCTTTCGCGCGATCTGCTCCCCTCGCTGCTGTGAGACTGTGCGGATTGCAACGGATGTCCGAGCCGCTCCATCTCTTCGCGGGGAGCCACCCGTACCGGTCGCGCCCCCCGGCTGCCACAGCTGCGAGGGACTCCCCGGCCGCGACCAGCGACGTCCCTCAGGTGATGATTGTTGCCAAGCCGGATGGGACTCACGCCATGCTTCTGGCGGCACTGCAGCTTGATCCCCCACCGCCATCGACTTTGCAGGCGGGTGCGCACCTCGAGTGGCCAAGGCGTTCCCACGGCGCGGGCACCATCCGTTGCAGCCACGAGGGGGAGGTGGTCGAGATATGTGGGTGGATTGACAGCGTGAGGTAAGAGGCAATCTAGGTCGAGGAGCTCTCAAGCGAGGGGTCGTGGTGCCGACAGCCAGGCTGCCGGACCTCTGCAGGGACCTGGGGGGGATGCTCTTCTTCACGGCGCGGGACCACACGGGTGTTCTACAATTCATCGTAAGCGAGGACTTCCCCGAGGCGGCTGAGGCGGCAGCCAAGCTGCGTGTGGAGGTGACGCGCCGCTCGCTCGTCGAGCGCATACCCGGCCGCCAGGCGCGCGCCCCGTGATAAGCACTTCCGATACGCTCCGCAGTGCTGCGTGAAAGCTTCGGGCAAAGTGGCGCGCCGTTCCGACCCGAACCCGAACATGCCGACGGGCGAAGTGGAGGTGGTGCTACAGCAGCTCTCCATCCTGAATGGCACGGGTGTCCTCCCCTTCTCGGGTGCGTTTGGGCCGTAGCTGCGATTACACGACACCCCACGTGATGACTTCACGTGCCCTCGATGCGTCGCCTGGTGCGTCTGGTCGTCCATGCCCTAGGCCGACCGTGTCCGCAGTGTCCGCGATGGAGAGGTCCGCCGAAGTGCCCACGGAGGAGACACGCCTCAGGTACCGCGTGCTCGACCTACGGCGGCAGCAGATGCAGCGCAACCTGCGCCTGCGCCACGACCTCGTCCGCACCATACGCCGGTACCTGGAGGACGAGCAGGGATTCCTGGAGCTCGAGACTCCCATGCTCACGAAGGTGCTCGGACACTATCCTGGCGTAGACATGGCCTCCTTGCTTTCCCGGCAGGGACGTGCACCCACCTCGCCCCCTCCCCCTCCCCATGGCAGTCCACCCCGGAGGGTGCCCGCGACTTCCTCGTCCCCTCCCGCCTCTCCCCTGGTGATTTCTACGCCCTGCCACAGTCTCCCCAGCTCTTCAAGCAGCTGCTCATGGTCGCGGGCTTCGACCGGTACTACCAGCTCGCCCGCTGCTTCCGCGACGAGGCTCTGCGGGCCGACCGCCAGCCCGAGTTCACCCAGCTGGACATGGAGATGGCGTTCCTCGACAGGCGAGTCGGCATGTGGACGGGTGCTGCTGCTGCCGGGTCGCCCTGGCACTCGCGTGCTGTTCCTGAGGACAGTCGAGGGCGATGGTGCGCAGGGAGGCGGTGCTGTCGCTTGTGGAGGGGATGATCTCTCGCGTGTTCAAGGCCATTTTGGGCGTGGAGCTCCCGGTGCCCCTGCCGCGCATGACGTATGCCGAGGCCATGGAGCGGTACGGCTGCGACAAGCCCGACACTCGCTTCGGCCTCGAGCTCACCACCGTGACGGAATGCGTGCGCGGGTGCGGGTTCAAGGTGCTCGCCGAGGCCGTGCAGGGCGGGGCCACGGTGCGCGCCCTGCGCGTCCACGACGGCCAGCGCCTCTCCAACGCCCGCATCAAGCCCAAGGGGGACGTCGCCGAGGAGGCCATCAAGGGTGGCCTGCCTGGGTGAGGTGGACGAGGATCGCGTTCTAACAGCCCTCTACCTCAGTCGTGTGGGCGATGTCCCCGTGCTGGCACGCGACGTACGCGTCGATGCCCTCGCAGGCTGGTGTACATCCGCGTCGGAGAGGGCGGTGCCATCGATGCGGCCAAACCTGTCAAGGAGGGGTTGTCGCCCGAACAAGTGGCAGCCATGCTCGAGGCATGCCAGGCTCAGGTGGGTCAACGCTGCTGCATGGGGCCTTGCTCGCACAGGCATCGGCCAAGGGTCTGAGGCAGCTATGGCCTGCTGCTTAGTTCGGGAGTATGCGTGTTCGCAGCCGGGTGACCTCCTCCTCCTGGCTGCTGGGCCCGCGAGCCTCGTCAACAAGGCCATGGACCGCGTCCGCAATTTCTTGGGCGAGTCGCTGGGGGGGGTGCGGGAGGGCGAGCACAAGCTCCTGTGGATCGTCGACTTCCCCATGTTTGAGCTGAACGAGGAGGTGAGAGAGCTGCGTGGTTGCGGCGCGCTGCCATGGCCGTCTCGTGTCGGCACTGCTGACTGCAATCTCGTGACGCTCCGGGCAATCGGACGCATTCCCAGGAGAACCGTCTCCAAGCGCTCCATCACCCCTTCACCGCCCCCCACCCGGACGACCTGGGTGACCTCCCGAGGGCACGGGCGCTGGCGTACGACCTCGTCTACAACGGCGTGGAGATTGGCGGTGGCTCCCTCCGCATCTACACGGCGGAGGTGCAGAAGAAGGCGAGACGGCTGTGCCGACGGGACGCGGGTTGGGCATGGCGCCCCACACTGCGGCCATACTGACCACTGGCCTTGGGGAGCCGCTGTATCTGCGTGACCGAGGGCTGCCGGCCGCTCGCAGGTGTTTGAGGTGATTGGACTGCAGGATGCGGAGGCGCGGCAACAGTTCGGGTTCCTGCTCGACGCGCTCGAGAACGGCGCCCCGCCCCACGCGGGCCTCGCGTTTGGGGTCGACCGCCTGGCGATGCTGCTGGCCGCGGCCAAGGTGAGGCATGGTGAGTGGGATACGGTCGCACATTCAACAGCCTCTCCGCGTTCAAGAGAGGGATCGGCGCCTTCGCAGTACGGCAAGGACGCTGCAACGTCCATCCGCGACGTCATCGCCTTCCCCAAGACCTCGGGAGGGCAGTGCCTACTGACGGGAGCCCCGGCGTCCGTCGCCAGCGATCAGCTGGACGAGCTGGCCATCAAGGTTTCCGCAACATAGATGCTATGCTAGGGTACATGGCAGTTGTGCGCACGGGCCACCGGGACCCCAAGCGTGCCTGGGCATCACAAGGACAGCGGGGTCCCGGCGTTCTCGGCCGGGTGCACGACATACCTCCGTGGCGTTTACTTCTTGACTTTGAAGTACTGCGATCGAGAGAAGGACGCCCCCTCGTTGGCATGCCTCGGACGGACACGGTGCAAGTGCAGGGGAAGCCTTCACGCAACGCTCACCACGATGAGGAAGATGGCACCCAAGAGCGCGGCGATAATGACGCCCATGATGGCCTTATTCGTCAGCGCCCGCCGCCCCATGACCGTCAGGACGCGCCGCCCCCGGGCCAGGTGGTCGTCCACCTCGTGCAGGTGCGAGCGCACCCTGTACATGGTCTCGCGCTGGGAGTGCAGGGACCCCAGGATGCCCTGCGAGCGCCCCACGAGACGTCAACGTCGCTCGCCGTCCCCCAGCACCAGTGGCATCGGCGTCCGTCGCGGCTGCTCACCACCCCAAGCTCCTCGGCCTGCTGCAGCTGCTGCCTTCCCTCCTTGATGCGATCCCCCTGTTTGTTGAGCCGCTCCGTCGTGTCGAGGAGGCGCTGGCGCTGGCCAGCCGAGCTGTCCGTGAAGTCACTGCCCAGGCCCAGCTCGGCGCGGGCCGCATCCCCTCCCGGCAGCGACGCAGATGCTTTCTCAATCTCCCCCTGCGGACGCCGGCCAGGGCCCGGGGGCGTCCGTGGAGGCTGCCGCGACATTGTCCGAGAGCCCCGTTCGCGCGTCGCGGCCGCTCGCCTTGAGGTTCGTCAGGTCCGCCTCGTAGTCCTTCACCTTCCGCAGCTGCTGCTGCCGCACCGGCGCCCCGGCGGATGACATCCGCACCTCCAGCTCTGCAGTCAAGGGTCTCGCGCGCGCATTTCCTCACTGCGCCCACCGCGTCCCCCGGGAGGCACGAACGGAGCGCGCGCCCTCACCCATGCGCTTGAGCAGCTTCTCGGCGTCCGCAATCTGCCCCTTCGCCTCGCTCAGCTTGGCCCTGCGCAAGGGTTGGGAGCTCGCACGTCAGCCCGCGCGCTCGCAGCGCGGGGAGAGCACCCGGCCGACTACGTGCGAACGAGAGCTCGACACTCCGTCGCCGGGGTCAGCCGTCTCGCAACCGCCGTGCGGGAACTCGCTCCCGGCCCGGCCCTCCCAGCATGCCGGCGTTTGGGACGGCACCTGCGGGCTTCGCCCCCGATGGTGAGGATGACATCCTTGAGCTTGGCAATTTGCGTGGCCAGCTCGCAGTACTCGCGCTCGTACTGCTCCATCCCTGCGCCCAGGGTTCGCGCGCGTCACGTCCCGCCGGGGCTCACAGGAAACGCGGGGTGCGGGGAAAATAGAGGCGACGTTCGCACGCAGACGGTTCGCAAGCCGCGTTCTGGGGGCGCGGTGGCCGGCGGGCCAGGGAAGACACGCGCGCTCCGGCGAACGCGGTCAGGGGGGCGTACCGGCCCGCACCGCCGCCCCTCGGCTCGGCCCGCGCGCCTCGCGCCCTTCCACTTGCGATGCGCGTGCTGTTCCCGAGACAGCCGCATGCCCGGACGCTAGATACTTGTAAACCCCTTCCCTCGATTGGCTCGTCCCCTGTCTAGCCCGGCCACGACTCGCACTGCCGCGTCCCACGACTCCTCGTCCCTGCCGCTCGCGGGGCCCTCTCGGCGCCTGTCGGCGTGGGGAGAGCCGAGCTCGTCGCCCCCTCCATGACGCCGGGGCTGCCGACCGATACGATTTACGCCAAAAACCTCCCGATAACATGGAGGTGATGGGCGGGGGGTGGCGGGCAGGCTGCGAGCAACCAGTCCCGCGCGACCGGGCTCCGCGCGGATCCTCCGCGGCCGGGCCCCGCCGATCGCGGATCGCTTTCCTCAGATGCCCGAGCGTGCGCTGCGGCGGGCTCAGCCGCGTCTCCTGCCGTCTGTGGCGCAGGGAGGCGGACCTGGCTGCGCTCTTCGGGCCCTTCGGGGCCGTGGTTGACTGCAGGCTGCTGCCGGTGAGCCTCGGATCTGCGGGGGCGCGCACGGGGGCGCGCGGGGCCTCTCGGGGAGGGGTCACTTTTTGGGCTCGGGCCGTGGATATTTGTCCCGTGCGCGTCCCGGCGTCGGCGGTCCCTTGCGCGCCGCTGCGAGCTGGAGCCTGCCTCAACGAGCGTCTGGGTGCGCCGGCGGGACGCCCCGGGGCCCGGGACGCTCGCCTTTGGGCGCCTCGCAGTAACGGTCGGGAACGCGCCGAGGGCGGACCGTTTGTCGCCGTTGGGGTCCGCTGTTGCGTCGTTCGGCTCGCTTAGTTGCCGCGTATGGACCGGGTTGGAGCCGGGGGCCGCTCGCGGGGCGGCGAAGCGGTTTCGGAAGGGGCCCGACGGCCGGCCGCCGACGGAGCCCCGCATTGCGGCCCCCGTGCGCCCAATCGGTCTTTGACGTTTCTCGAGGGCCTCCGCGTGGGATCGTGAGGGTTTGGAGTGCCCTTCGGACCTGGGAGGGGTCTCGTGTCCCTGCGGGACCAACCATGCGCCCGCCCGCCCATTCCTGGTTGCGTCCGTCCCCTGCGCGAGGTGTTGCTGCGATGCGTCTCCCCGGGCCAGCTGCACCTCGGAATATTCCGCCACACGCCGATGCGCAGGTCAAGGGGGTGGCGCCGGGGTCCTCTGCCCTCATCCGCATGGTCTCCACGGACGATGCCGCGCGAGCGATTAAGGTGACCTGCCCGCCCCTGGACCCGGTGGGTCGCAGCGCACGCCGGTGGGCCCGATGGCCGCGACATGCCGCATGCGGGCTCTCTGGGTGACCCTTCGGCTCCCTCCTCTGCTCTGCAGCAACTGCACGGCATGGTCCCCGTCGGCGCCTCGCTGCCCCTGATCGTGCGGTTCGCCGACTCGCCGCAAGAGAAGGCGCAGAAGCAGCTGCGCAGCCAAGTGGCCGACTCGCGCTACGCCATGCTGGACCCCACCATGACCGTGCCGTTCCACGTGAGCCGGTGGGGAACCATGTGCGGTGGCGACGCGCCGCATGGCTCGGTCCCGGCGGTGCCCGTCATCCCTGCCCCTGTTCTGCGCCCGCAGGGCCGCGCCCTCGTGCCCACTTGGGTGCGGCAGATGCCGGCGCCCCACCTCCGGACGGCGTCGGGCGCCATTCCGACTCGCGTCATTGTGTCGTGCCTGCCGAGGTACGTGGGGCCTGTGCTGCGACGCCGGCCGCGGCGCTTCGGCTGCGGGTTCGTCTTCCGAGGCCCCCACTTCCGTTCGTCCCTCGCAGGGGAACCGACCCCCTGATTCTCTACCAGCTCTTCTCTCCCCTCGGCGCCGTGGTTCAGATGCGCGTGGACGAGGACCCCTCGGGCCAGTCGTGCACGGCCCAGCTGCTGATGGGGTCCCATGCGGAGGCCTCCGTGGCTCTCTCGGTGATGGCCGGCGGCGCGCGGCTGCGGTTGGGACTCGCGACTCGCGCTGTGCAGCTGCCCGTCACCGCGCCACGCCCACCTGCTCGCAGCTGGACGGCACGCGCATTGGCGACGCAACCATCCGCGTGGCGTTAGCCGTGGGGGAGGGCATGCCTATGCACGGGGGCGCCGGGAGCAGCAGCAACCTCGCGGACTCGCCGTCTCGCTCACGGTCGAGCAACTCGAGCATGACCACGGCCTACTCGCAGCTGGACCCGCACGCCGCGGGCGACATGCCCTCCCTGTACCAGGCGCGTGCCTGTGCCACGCCTGCGCGTGGGTCCAGCGGTGGACGCAGCTTTCAGGCTCACAGTTCGATGTGTCTCCCGCCCGCAGCAGCTCCTGCCCCACCTGTACTCGAGCGCGACGCAGCTGGCCCCGACGGGGATGGCCAGCGACCCGGGCGAGGGCCAGCAGGGCCCGGGCGGCTTCCAGAGCCCCGCGTTCCAGGACCTCGTCAACGCCATCAGCGGCCTCAACTTCATGCACAACCGGCCCCACTCGGATGGCAACTAGGGCGACAAGGTCCGAGCGCATCCCTAGATGCCCCAAGCGGACCCTGCGCGTCACTGGCCCATGCGGGCCCCGGCGTCTTTACGCCGGCTCTGGCTTTCCTCATGGTCAAGGTTTTCTCAGGGCAAGGCTCATGGGGGCTGCGCTCACGGGTGGGGGGGGGCGAGGGAGCCCTATGCGTCCCTCGTGGGGCACCGCAGTGCAGACCCTTCTGCCGTCCTTCTCGCGCCCGCCCCCGCCGGTGGTGTGCCTACTATGCCCCATGCCCTTGCAATACCGCCCACGCCGCCTGCGCTGCCACCAGTTTTTCCCTTGCTCGCTGCAGGGGGTACCCTTTTCTGCCACCTGACATTTGCTCCTGACCTCCGCCGCTGCGCGGGTGGCGCTTGCATACCCGCATCTCTGCACCCCGAACCTGCCTTTGCCTAATCTCGCCTGCGCGCTGACCTGCCCTCTCCACGCTGACTGGCCGCATTGGCACAGGCGCGCCGGGGCTCCCCCCGCGCCGAGCTGCATTCCCTCGTCCATCTCCTCGCCTACCCGTCAACCATGCAGGCTTGCGCAGCGGCGGTGCTCGTTTTCCCGTCTCGACTTGACGGCGTTTGATCCTGTCTACGGCCCAATTTCACGCGCCCTTTCCTTTCTAACGGGCTGAAATGGGCTCTCTGCTCTGGGCAGTGCTGTGCTGGGGCAGGGTGCCGTTTAGGCCTAGACCATATCATCAGTACCTGCGGCTGCCGTCCCCCAAAGCACCCTTGGGGCAAAGTTGATCCCTAGTTGAAGGTAACAAGTGTCGGAGACACGTCAGGCACATCAGAATCAGCAAAGTTCGGAGCTTAGCTTTCTTCTGCGGGACGTGCTGCCTGGGCCACATCATGAATCCCGGGGATGCCCAGGTTGCTCTTCGCATTCTGAGACGATGGACGAAGAGGTGCAGTCCAGCCCGCCCTTCCCCGTCGGGGTGCAGAAGAACGTGACGGACGACGGTGGCGTCCGCAAGCTCGTTCGGGTCGAGGGGCAGGGATGGAGAACGCCGCAGGAGGGTGACCGCGTCACCGTGCACTACGTGGGCACGTTGACGGGCACGGGGGAGCTCTTCGACTCGTCCCGCGAGCGCGGGGAGCCCTTCAGGCGAGGCGTGCATTTGATCAGCCGGGAAGCTGATCCCCTGTTCTACTGGTGACGACGCGAATCGCGGCTGACGCTGGCGCGCGCGCAGCTTCACGGCGGGTGTGGGGGAAGTCATTGCGGGCTGGGACAAGGGCGTCTTGACGATGCGCAAAGGGGAGCGCGCCGTGATAACGTGTTCTGCTGATAACGCGTATGGGGATGGGGGTGCGCCGCCGAAGATCCCCCCCGGCGCGTCGCTGGACTTCGACATCGAGCTGCTAGCTTGGGAGAACTCGAGGCGAGGCCTGCGAGCCGGAAGATGAGATGGATCGACACTCGTTCCATATACGAATGCTTGGGGACATTGCTTGCCTCGCATCTAACCTCAGGGACATTTCTCCTGGCCGAGACGAGACGCTGGTCAAGCACGTGGTGAAGCCCGGGGAGGGTTTCGACCGCCCGCAGGCGCGCGACGAGGTGGTGATGACCGTCACCGCGAGCCTTGAGGATGGCACCGTTGTCCTGGACGGCGCTGATGCCACGTTCACTGTCCGCGAAGGGTGCGTGCGCCCATGCGCAGAGCGTGTCCGTGATCCACCTCTGCCTCAGCCACGATGTCACGGGACGCCCCTTCCCGATTCAGGTACTGGTGCCCGGCAGTGGCCACCACAGCGAGCACCATGTTGTTGGGTGAGGAGTGTCGGGTCGAGGCCGCGGCATGCCACTGCTTTGGGGACGCGGGGCTCCCTGGCAAGGTCCCCGGCGGGCAGAGGTTGGTTTTGGACATGGCGCTGCGAGAGGTGCATCCCGTGGACGACCTGCCTGTGCGGGTGAGTCCCAGAGCCATCGTGCACAGTGCGGCTGGAGGGGGGGCAGTGCTGTGAAGAAGAGATGCTGGCAGAGCGTTCAATGTACGCCGTGTCGGTGGCCTCTCTGCCCCCGCAGGGACTGGAGCTGTCCCGCAAGATCGTGCGCATTGGGGAAGGGTTCGACCGCCCCGACGATGAGGCGACCGTGACGATGCGGTACCGCATGTGGTGCGTCTCCCGCGAACGGGGATACCGGCACGCCGTCGAGGACCGGCATTGGGACGAAGCAGAGGCCCGGACCTTCGTGATAGGCACGGATGGACGGGGAGGCCGGGGCTCAACTTGCTGACGGCCATGGCCAGTGCCCGATATATGCATGGCCCCTGGACTTTTCGCAGACGAGGACGCCGTGGCACCCGCGCTGGACGAGTTGGCGAAGAGGATGAAGAAGCGGGAGCTTGCAGTCTTGCTCGTGCCGCGAGAGCAGGCGGCGGGCCTGGTGGGTGTCACAATGCCAGATGAGGTCAAAGGCGAGTGGCCAGCGCAAGCGGTACAGCTGTCATGTAGACCTGGTCAGGGAGCAGGACAGGCCTCGCCCGCTGGGCGTGCAGACGCGGCCGACGCGGCCGTGGAGGTGGAGGCGGAGATGCTCGAGTTCGTCAAGGACCGGATGACGTGGCAGCTGGCGGACGCCGAGCGGCTGCCGTTCGCGGAGGCCAAGAAGAACAGCGGGAACCACTGGTTCAAGGCGGGGGACCTGGACAGGGCGCTTGTGAGGGGTGCCACGCGGCAGGCCGCCCTGCTCGGCGCTTTGTGCTATGGCTCCCATGGCACAGCAACCCACGTGTCTACCCCGCAGAAACGGTATCAGAAAGGGTGCGAAGCGCTGGACTTCGAACAGGACGCGCCGCCCGAGGCGGCAGATCTCAAGGTGCGCCGCGTGCCGCGCATGGGGGGGCTGCCGCTCTGCGCCCGCGGCTCGTGCCTACGCGCTTGCGCTCCCTCTCCAGGCGTCGTGCATGCTCAACCAGGCGGCCGTGCACCTCAAGCGGCGGAGCTTCCACGACGTGATCCGGTGCTGCAAGGAGGTCCTGCACCACAGCCCGGCCAGCATCAAGGCGCTGTTCCGCAAAGCCCAGGCGCACGCCCATCTCGGGTAAGCGCCCGCGGGGCGACTGGGTGGCGCGCGGGCCCAGGAGCACAGCGCTCGCATCGACACGTGCACCCACGCCGTCTCGCCTCGCGCAGGGACCTCGACCAGGCCGTCCTGGACCTGCAGTCGGCGCTCCAGTCGCAGCCCGACGAGGCGACGGCGCGGTCCATCCAGGCCGAGCTCCGCCGCGTGCAGCACGAGCTCCGAGAGTCCAGCCGCAAGCAGGACTTCTTCGCCCGCATGTTCCAGGCGTGAGATGTCGAGACGGACCAGGCGCCGGTCACGCCGAGGCCGTGAGCCGGATCTTGAGGCGGTTCGTGTACTCGGGGGACTTGCCCCGCCGCGCCTTGGGGACCAGCTGCTTGAGGTTGCGCAGCGTCGGCGACGTGGGCTTGGCGAACAGCCGCAGGGAGATGGTGCCGTCCTTGATGGAGAAGCTCCCGTCGGGGTTGGGCCGGACCACGTCGTCGAGGCGCTGCGGGGGTCGAGCAGGGGCTGGGTCGTTCAACGACCGTACTTGGCCCGGCACCTACACGTTCTGAAACCTGTCCATGCGATTGGCAACCGTGCGTGGCAGCTGCGGCCCCGTGTCAGGCAGGGCGGCGTCTCACCACGGCCGCCCACGCCCGCACGGACTCCTTGCCCTTCTTCCTGTCTTTCACGTGAAGGATCTCCAGTATGACGGCCATGCCCGGCTGCAGCAGGTGCAGCGGCGTCTCCATCTGCAGACACAATCCCACACGTGCATGGGGCCGGCACGCAGCGGTGCCCCCCCGGCTGGGCCCGCCCAAGCCGCGTCACGGCGCCCGCGGCTCACCTTGATCTCAACCCCCACGTGCCAGTTGGCCGGCCCCGTGGGCTGCGCCTCGTTGGTGCGCTGCGGGTTCTCCACCCGCACCCCCTCGACGTTGACCACCGACATGACCACGAAGGGCTTGGCCATGTTGTCCTTCCCCGGGTCGCACGACAGCTCCCCCAGGAGCACCCGCAGCTGCACGTCCCCCGGCACCGCAGGCCCGAACCCGTCCGCCCCCCCCGACGCCGTCGCCGTCTCGCTGGGGGGGTAGTAGACCCCGTTCCCGGCGCGGCTCGACACCACCGAGTCGGGCGCCACGTCGAACGAGGACCCGCGCTGCGGCCAGTCCGCGCCCGTGTCCCCGCTGTAGCCGCCGCTGTGGGGCGCCCCCTGCCCCACGCCCCCGCCCTCCGCGAGCCAGTTGGCCGCCGCGTCGGTGGACCCGAACCGCTGGAGCGCCACGGACGCGTCCGCCTCGCTGAAGCCCATCCCCACCAGCTGCTGCACCTGGGGCGAGGGCGCGGCCCCGTCCCCCGCCGTGGGCGTCTCCCCCGGCCAGCCCCAACCCCCCGCGGATGCCTCCGGCGTCGCGGGCGCGTCCCAGCTCTGGCCCGCGTGCGGCGCGTCCCCCGCCAGGATGCGGTGCCGCTGCGCCGGGGGGATCGTCCCCGGCAGCGTGCGGCCCTCCTTGGACGCCTTGAGCAGGTACATGAAGAGCAGGAAGCTGTCCGCGTCCAGCTGGCTCTGACCCGAGCCCCCGGACGCCAGCGCGAACGTCGGGGGGAACAGGTCCCCCGGCAGCTTGGCCCGCTCAAACATGGCCAGCGCGTCCTGCCGGGACACGCCCCCCTGCGCGCGGTACACCTTGTCGAAGGCGTCCACGCACCGCTGACGCTCCGCAGCGCCTAGCGGCGGCCACGTCTCCAGGCCGTCGCCCTCCCGGGCCGGGCTCGGTGCCCCGGACCCGGCCGGGAACGACTCCCACTGTGCGTCGTCGAAGCCGCCACCGCCACCCCCGGCGGCCCCGCCCCCGAACTGCGCCCATGGGTCGTCGTCGACAGGCGCCGGCGCCGCGGCCCCGCCCCACCCGCCCGCCTGGGCAGCGGGCCCCGCTCCCCCCTGGGGCACCGGCACCCCTCCGGCGCCCGCCCCGGCGCGCATGTCCCCCACTTGGCGCTGCAAGTCCCGGACCTGCGCTTCCAGGTCCTGCTTCTCCCGGCGCAACCGCGCCACGTCGCTCATCAGCGCGTCCCTCTCCCTCTGCAGCGACCCCACGTCGCTACCCCCGTGCCCCCCAGCCACGTCGAACTCCACGCTGCCCATGGCCAGCCCCGCACCCGCGCCCCCGCCCGAACCGTGGCCACCCCGCAGATGATCCTGGCTCGCGGGTGCTTGGGGCGGCACCAGCGCGTTGGCGCCAGAGTCCCACGCGCTGCTCCCCAGCAGAGAGTCAGCTCCCGTCAGGGGGGCGCTCGTGGCCGGGGCGCCGAATGTGGCGTCGAAATCCGTGAAAGGGTCCGCCGCAGGCGGCGCCTGCGCCGTTGACCGGCCTTTGGATGGATCCAGCTGCGGGGGCAAGCACAGACGGCCGTGGACCTGCAAGCACACACCGCCAAGATCGCCGGCGGCGGGCCTCGGTTACCTCGGAGAAGAAGTCGGCGTCCAACGGGGCGTGTATGGCCCCGGGGGCTGCCGCGCGGTGGCCGCCCAGGCTCCCCATGGTGGCCTGGCTCATCCAGTCGGGCCCCTCGGCGGCGAACCCGACAGGCGCGCCCACGGACTCGGCCCGATTGCCCTCGGACGCCTCCACGCTGCCACGGAGGGGCCCGTCGTTCTCCTGTGGCTCGCGGCGGAGCGGGGTGAGTCCCCCTGACGCCGGCTACCGGGCTCGCTGAGCGAGAGCAGGAGACGCAAGCACCCTTACCATGGCACCGACACCCGCGGACAAGAGGTTGGTGGGGTGGCTGAGCTGGTTGTCCCACGACGCGTCGTGCGTGGGCCGGTGCCCGATGCCGTCGGCGTGATCGGGGGGTTGTGCCGAGGGTCTGCGGCGTTGAAGAAGGGGGAGGATGGGTTACGTGAGACCCGCGGCGATGGCTGGCCCAGCGCTTAAATGCCTACGGCAGGGAGCACGCACCCCTGGGTCGGTTCAGGCTCTGTTCCCGGGGCCGCGTGCGATTCGCCCTTGCCGCCGTCTCTGTCGTCCCCGCCAGTCTGCGGATTCGTCTCCAGTTCCTCCAGGACCATCCTGCGCGCACGGCGGGCAGGTGCTCTCGCGCACGTCGCGACGTGCTGCGAGGCTACGGCCAGGGCGGGGTCGCGGGCCCCTCACCGCAGCGACATGCGGAAGTCTTCCAACCCCGTGATGTACTTGAGTTCGCCATGCGTCGCCGCTTTCCAGACCGTGGAGAGGAACTTGCACTGGAGTTTGGAGCCCACGTAGAAACTCTTGGCGTCCGCAGGGCCGATCCTGCCGTCCCCGTCGCCATCTGCGGCAGGCACGGGAAGTTGAGCCCGGTATGCGGCCCACTGCGACCCTGGCGCAAGAGACGGCCGCAGCGACGCGCGCGCGGCTCCCACGCGCACCGGCAATCTCGAATGCCCTCTCGAGCAGGGCGTCGTCGTGAATCGCCCTCCGCAGGCCCTCCACTGCAGAGGATAGCGAAATGGAGCTGGTGAGAGGCACGGGGAGTCGCGGGAGGCCCAGGGTTCCCGGGGGGGACATGCCGCAGTGGGCACGAAGGAGGCCGCGATGGCGCCCGTGACACCACGTCTGGGGGCCACGCGGGCCGGGGACGTAGCGCACGACAAGATCCGCAATGCAGGCACGCTGGGCGCGGACGACGGCTCGCGCTGCTGGCGATCTCGCCGCGGGTCACCCCGGCCCATGCCGCAGTAGCGCTGGCCAGAGGACGCACCCGACCAATCAAAGCCCTCCGCCTCCATTTTCCAAGGACCCCGCTTGCGCGATGGGAGGCCGGCGTCGACCGGGCGCGGAAAAGTGACCGCGAGGGCCTCTCCCGACCCCGCGACGGATGCCAGCCGCCTTTCAACCGTTGACGGCCGCCAGGAGACGGCGAGGTCCTCTTTTGCGCGGCTGCGACGTGATCACTGGCACAAAAACCGCCAGAACATAGAGAGAGCACAGAAATCACTGCCTCCGAGTGAAATCGTCCCATCCCTTCGGCGGCCGCCACAGGGACTTCGCTGCCTCATCGGACAGGCGCTGGCGGCCGGATGGGTCGACGGCCCCCTCCCACCCCTGGCGATCCATGGCACGGTTGCTAAGCTCGTCCGCACGCGTATTCTGAGCTCTGCGTCCGTTGAAATCGAAGAGTCTTCGTCAGCAGCGGGAACAGGGGCCACGCTGGTGACGTCGTGACATTCGTGACATGGTGGCCCAGGTGGCACCTGGGCACGTGGCGGATCGACGCCGAGTCGAAGCGGCCCATCAGGGCTTGCGCCTCATCCCGCAGAACAGACAGGCCGTGCTGATTGCACTGCCATTTCCCCTTGAGCTGTTCGACCACCAGTTTGGAGTCCCTGCGTGCAAAGCGAGGACATGTGTAGGAGACCTGACAGCGAACAGGCGCGACGGCCACTCCTGGCGGGGAGCTCAGCTCGTAACCGCTCCGCACAGCACCGCACCCTTCAATCTCGAGCTTCTTGATGCCCATCGCCGCGGCACAGCGCAGGCCGGCGACGAGGGCCATGTATTCTGCCCGGTTGTTCGTCGTCTGCTCCGTAAAGCCGGCCATGGCAGCCACCTCCTGGCCCTTCGAATCCATGATCTGAGTGCGGCCAAGCCCCCAGACGTGAACAAGCTGCCACCCCCAGCAGCGCAGCAGCGCTCTCAGTAAGGATAACCATGCCGCGCCCTCACCACAGCCCCACTGCCGGCAACACCCGTATGGGAGTTGGACCTGCTCCCGCCGTCGAACATCAGCTTGTACACCTCGCTGTGGGCCGGCTTCTCTGGCGCACTGCGAGGCACTCCCGCGGGGCTCTCGTCGGGGCTGTCCGCTCGAGCCGTGTGGGACGGAGGGACCGAAGATACGTGCCGGCAACTTGGCCCCGACTCATGGCGCTGCCCGCCTGGAAACACCGCCGGCCTCTTCGCCGATGTGTATGTGCCGCTCGTTCCCGCCGCGAACGCCCTGGCATCCGCCTCGCTGTCGAACCGCTTGTGAACAGCCCCAGGAAACCCCTTAACCCGCGCTTCCGCCTCCGCCCACGACGAATAGACCCCGACCTCGCGTCCCTGCTGCACGGCGTAGTACGCCTCGCGCGGCCGCTTTCCACCCATCCCCTCCGCGCCTGGATCCGGCACAGCACGATGCCCTCCCACCGCCTGCACCCTCGGTAAGCGAAGCGCGCGAGACGCGAGGGTCGGGGGAGCCCAGCGCCACAGCGGGACGTGCGAGAGGCGGGGCATGCGAAGGGAGCGCGAGGGTGGAGGACAGGAACAACGCAAATACATGCCACGCAGCAGACTGGCTGGCGGGCAACAGGGGCGCGAGATAATCGCACGTGGAGAGAGCAGTCAGTTGCCGCGCCAGAGCTGCGACTTATGGAAATTTTCGCGCGGGATGCCCCGCCTGCCGCACATCCCAGACCCATCGGGGCGCAGCTAGCGGGGGGGCTGACATGGATGGGTGGCAGGTTGGCGCTCCTGCCCGCTCGATGAGAGGCCGCACTTCTTGACGTGCTGCCGGTCTATCTTACCGATCGTTTCGCCCCCGCAGGATGAACTTGGTTCGCCGACATGGCGCCTGTCCGATGCCTTTGAACGCGAGATGCTTCGGCTGGTCGGGTGCGGGCCTCGCGTCCGCGCACGCTGGGGCGCTCTGGTTTGCTGTCGATGTGCCCGTGGCTGCGTCATCCCCTCCCGCTATTCGGCTCGCAGGGAGGGGCGTCTCTCGCTCCGGGACCTCACGACGAGCCTGGGCCCGGCGCTGACGAGCACGACCGACGCGCGGCGGGCCGACGGTACGCGCCTCCTCTCCCAGACGCTCGCGCGGTGTCCATCCGCCGCGGTGTCGTCCAATGAGCTCCACTTCTTCGCGGAATTCTTCGCCTCGCGGCTGAAGGACATGGCCTGCCTGGAGGGCGTCCTTAGAGGACTCGTCGCCCTAGGTGCTCGACTGCGACTCTCAGAAGCCACCCCGCCGCCGGGTCCCCCGAGCGTCAGCTTTCCCTGGTCATGCTTGCGATGGATGCTTTCTCCCCCGCCACAGTTCGGCGCCGGGAAAGGCCCGACATCGCGCCCCTGTCTGCTGACGACGCGAGGGAGGTGGCAAAGCAGTTCTTGACCGTCGTCCATCTCCCGTCAGGTGGGATGACGCGCGCATGCAATACTGGATACGGCATAGGGGCTCGTGCTCCACCCGCGGCACACCCCCGAGCCTTCTGCAGTGGCGTTCGGGCCGAGGCTCGCGGGCCTGGAGCTGCTGCTGCTCTTGATTCGGGGATACGGGTGAGCCTGGGCTGCTGTGCGTCGGGCTGGCGTGTCGCCTCAGCTTCGTGCTTCACAGGGATGAGTCGCCCCTGCCCGTGCTCCCAGGGACGCGCTGATGCAGAGCGGTGTGGACGTCTTTGACGCCACAATCACTCAGATTGACGGAGAGAGAGACCCGCGGTGCCTCTTGGTCGTCGCGGACGTCCTGGAGGCCCTGTCCCAGGTACGCAGCCGATCCTCCACAGCACCGCGTCGAATGAGCAGCCGGGGTGGCGCCGAGTCGCATGCGGCGAGCGAAGCTCGACAAAACGCCGCAGCGTACGTGCCTGGGCTCGCTCCTTCGCCGCAGGTGTCCCCCAGCCTCCAGCCCGCCTACGAGAGCGGGGGCGGCACCGTCCACGAACTCCACGAGGTCCTCAGCGTGTACTTCCCCGTCAAGTTCACGCCATTGAAGGACACGGGTGCGCACGGCGAGGTCACGCCGCATGGGTTGTGGGCTGCGCGGTTGGCAAGGGCTGGGCCTGAACCCTGGCTGCAGACATCACGAGGGAGGGCGTCAAGGCGGCAGTGCACCGCGCGCTCACCGCGCTGCCTCAGTTCCGGCCCTGCCTCGTGCCGTGGCTGTTCGAGAAGCTCCAGGGCCGGGAGGACGTGGCCGAGGTGCTGGACCTCCTCGCGCACTGCGTGGAGCGGTTCGGGGCGTCAGAGAAGGCGACGAGCGAGCGACACGACGCAGCTGCCCCGGTGGGACCTGCTGCAGGAAGTTTGAACGAGCTTGTTGTCTGAACTTGTGACTTGCAGGGCATGGGGGACCATGAGGACGCGCTGTGGGCGGCGCTGCGGTCCGAGATCACCCTCGCCTACTCCGAGGGCCTGGTGGCATCCGAGGCGCAGGCGCGCCGCGTCACGGCGGCCGCGGCGGAGGCGTCCTTTCAGAGGGCCATTCGGTGGGTGCCCGCGCCATTGGCAGCAGGGGCTGATGTTTGGGCCGTTGGCGCATCACAGATGGCAGACGCCTCGCCACCGCAGGGCGGGGATGACGGGCCTGGTGCAGAGGGCGCTGCGCGACGCGCTCCTGATGCGCGAGATGCGGGAGGTGCTCGAGCGTGCGGGCCACTGGCAGTACGAGGAAGACAGGAAGCTCGAAGGGCGGGTGGCGGCGGCGGGGTCCCTGCTGCGCGCCCTGTGCGGAGGATCGCTGGCCTCATGTTCTCTGACGCTTGCGGCCGTGGTGCCTGTGGTGGTGGACGTCGCGCAGGCGAGACTGCAGCGTTTTGTGGAACGGCTTGCCCCTGTGCGGTGGCGTGCCTGGCTGACAAAAGACTGCCACGTGAGTCTTTGCTATTGCAGAGCACGAAGAAGAGGCTGGCAGCCTGGCCCCAGCAGAGCACCCAAGCTCTGCAGTGGACCCTGGCGATCATTCAGTCCCTCTGCGACGGCATCGGCATCGCCATCGAGGCATCCTCGGGTGTCAGTGACGCCGAGCACGCACGCGACGTCGCCGACGCCCTGGCTGCCCTCGCCAGGCGAGCTCAGTGATGCAGCAGACGGTCTTTGCGTGACAAACCCTTGCCTCATGGCGTCCACATCCCTGTCCCTGCGCCTGGGACTACATGCCCATGCTGTGTGTCAACGCTTGACAACTACAAATGCAATCTCCCACGCACTTGCAGGGCTGTGACGGCAGACGAGGTCGCTGCGGCGCTGTGCGCCCTGGCCCGGACCCCCCTGCAGGTCCTGGCGTCCTCCCTGGATGTCCTCGAGTCGATCGTCGTCCTGTCAGGCCGCGTCTCCGTTAATCCCAAGCACGCCGAGGACGTCCTGCTCCTGGCCTCCGCGCATGTCGTCTCGATTTCGGACCGGTGGAAAGACACGAGTGCTGGGCCTGACGCCACCAACAGGGCCCCCGACGTGGCCCAGCAACTCTCTGCATGCACTGGCGCGCTCGTCGGGGCCCTGTCCAAGATCGGGACCCTGGCCAAGGTGCTCCTGCAGCCCCTGGCCGGGGTCCTGGACCGTCGCATGACCTCGTCCCTGCGCCCGGCGCTGTCGTGCCTGGAGGTGCTGGCCTCGTGCGATGCACGGGAAGCAGCACAGGGGGCTGTCACGTCCATCCTCGCCGCCGTCGAAACCACATGCCAAGGTGCCTCGTGCGATCAGAATGCCCAGGCCCATCTATGTTGGGTGCGTGAGCCTCACACCAGCCAGTGGCCCCTCGCTATCGCTGCAGGGGAATGGGGCGCGGGCTCGGCGCCGCGTCAGGCGGCCATCGTGGCGCTGCTCCATTCGCTCCGGAGGGTGGCTGGGCGATGCCACCGGGGCGGTGCTTTGTTGCAAAGCATGCCCCTGTCGGTGCTGAGGGCCCTCTACAGGAACCCCCTCCCCCTCTGCCAAGCGCGACAGGAACTCTTGGAAGCAGGGGCTCTGGCTGCTTTTCATGGCATGGCCATTTTGGAGGAGCAGGCACAGGCGAGGTGGTTGATGGGATGACGCAAACTGGTGGGAGCTGTCAATGTGCCACTAGTTCTGCGTAGACCTTTACTCTTCTCTGTTCCTCCGCAGCTCGAGGCAGTGCGCGCTGCATCCGCCACTCTTGTGGGCGACACGTCGGCGGGCGTGGCGGTGGCGGCGGGGATCGTGGCCGGTGCAGATTTTGCCGAGGCCTTGCAAGAGGTCGGCCCGGGTGCGCTGGACGGTCTGCATCGTCTCAGCACGCTCGAGGGACCGTCAGTCGCCGTGGCTGCGGCGTCCCAAGCCCTGGCCGCCACGCTGGCGAGACGGGGTGGCAGTGACCCCGTCATCTCAGAGGAGGTCCGCAAGCTGACGAGCGCCGTGCAGCAGAGTGCCCCGGGCGCGCAAACAGCTCGCTCCTGTCACGCGCTGGCGCTCCTGGCCGGCGCCCTGGCTGCAAGTGGCCGCGACCCCTCTGCCGCGATCGATGCGCTTGTCCATGCGTGCATCGCGGGGTGTGAGGACGGGTCCAGCAGTAGCTCTCTGCGGGCCTGCTCCGCACTGCCGTCCCTGTTTGTCATGCACTCCCTGCCAGGGTGAGGCCGCCAGGGTGCTGGAGAGGGCCCTTACTTTATCGTCACAAGCGACGTTCCGACTCTGGCGCTCTTGCATCCGCGCAGGGCCCTCCTGTCGTCCCTTCCCAGGGCCTTTCTGTGGCAGCAGCGCCTGCTCTCCCAGACGCTTGGCGCCACGGCGTCAGCGGCCGGGGACCCTGCCTTGTCGCTCTGTGCCCTGCACGTTGTGGCTGGCTGCGAGTGGGCAGCAGTGAAGGCGGATTTCAAGGCGAGACTCGCGACAGGTGCTGGAGCGACCACGCACGAGCTTGCTAGCCTTAGTGACTGCTGTTCGTTCCCCGCAGAGGTGCTGGCCAATGCTGGTCCGGGGACTTGCAGCTGTCCAGTTGCTGCTGGCCGAGCCCAGAGACGAAGACGTCGACCTGTATCCAAGCCTGGTGAGTGCCGCTCGTGCTCTTGCACGCCGTGGAGACGGCAGAGCAGGGAACACAGCTGCCAGTGGCGGGCCCCATGCCGTCGCGTCGTGTCGCCCAGGTTGAGCCAGGGTCGTCGACCAGGCCGGCGAGCGTTGAGACCGCTACCATAGCCGGCCTCAAGCACGTCATGGCTGGTCTGCGCGACGAGGCTGTCCGGTGAGGGGCAGGAGGTGTGACCGCGCTTCAACAATAACGATTGCTGATGCTAGTCAGACCTAAGCTGACTCCCTTTTCCTTTAAGAAGGAACGCGCTGCTGAGTCCCGAGGAGCCTGACCTCGACGCGCTCGTGCATGGCCTGCACGGAGCCTCGCGACAAGCACGCAGCGCCAGCATCCGCCAGGCGGCTCTGGAGGCGCTGCGGTGAGTGCTGGACGGCGAAACAAGACCTGCCTGCATTCGTGAGCTGAGTTTCCGCACACATGACCCCCGCGATAAGCCGTCCTCGCAGGGAGCTGGCGACCGCCGCGCACAGCGCTGGGAGGTGGTCGCGGGTGGCCAGGGCCCGAGCAGCAGTGCTGCAGTCGCTGGACGCGTCGTTGGATGACCCGAAACGTCGCGTCCGGCTGCTCGCCGTACAGTGCAAGGAGGCCTGGGGGGTTTGATCGGCACTGATAGGAAAGACAGGTCACTATGGCCGTTGCCCAAGCCCCGCGTAGGCACCTAGGGGCAGAGCGCCACTGCTCCGCCGTCTTACCGCTAGTCGATGGGCACGCTCAGTTGAGTCACAACATCGTGGCAGAATTCCGTCTTGCGACCCTCCGGCGGCGGCGGCATGATGTCCTGCGGCGGGAGGCCCCAGCACAAGGTATTCAGGCCAAGCATGTAAGGAAGCACATTTGCATGGCTGACTCCACCACCACCCCGGCCCCGGATTACCTGCGGCCACCGGTAGTTGCTCAAAAAGTCCACGAAGAGCATGTGCGTGACGTTGAAGGTCGTGTAGTCTGGATACTGCCGCGCCGCCACGAGCTTCTTCTCCTTGCGCCCCTCCCACCAGAAGTAGAATGTCCCGAAGATCCAGGCCATGCCCTCCGAGACGATCTGGTTGGTGAGGAAGCTGATGAAGAAGCCGCCCAGATGGGGCTGCGGGATGAGGCCCTGGCTGGCCGCATTGTCCAGCCTGCGCACCACGATGACGCCCGCGACGATGGCGGCGAGGGTGCTAGTGAAGCAGGAGAACAGGAGGAGCGAGCGGGAGAGGGAGGTCTGGCACCACTCGAGCATAGGGCCGCGACCGGTGCAGCAGGTGGCGGCCGCGCTCTTCGTGAGGACCAGGACAAACACGAAGGAGCAGGCACCGAAGAGCACGGTTAAGCCCCGGTAGCGGGTCGAGGTGGGGCTGCCCGCGCCCGGGCGCGTGCGCTCGTAGTACAGGATCGAGGCGAGGAACATGTTGCATGCCAGGCGCGCCTGCGGGCAGCATGCGGGAATTCAGCTGTGGGCCACGACTGTGCACCACCGCAGCCCTCGCAGTCCCAGCCGCATGCCATGTCCCCAGGTCATGCCGCGACCTCACCCACGTGACGAAGAGTCGCTCGTTCCTCGTGAGCGAGTGGAACCGGCTCGCGAACCGCATACTCGTGAAGGTGCACGTGGACGAGTTCATCACGAAGATGAGCCAGTTGGCCACGGTGGACTCGCTCCACAGGCACCGCTGGCGGACGAGCATGTACTGCACGAAGCGCTCGGAGATGTACCCCCACTCCTTCCCCTTGAAGCCCATGTACCCCGCAGCAGAGAGCATGTGACCACGCAGCACGATCTGGTTGATGTACCGGTCCACGTACCCCACGTCGCCGTACCGGGAGAGACCCGGGAGCGCCTCCTCCGTCTCCACCCATTCCCTGCAAGCACGGGGTCGCGGGGCATGCCCAGTCCGCACGTGGCAAGCGAGGGCAGGGGGCGTGCAGCCAGGGCCCTCCTGCGACGGAGTGCCAACCTGCGCACGACCACGCCCTTCCGGTTGTCGAACACGCGGATGGGCATGAGCTTCGGGTTGATGCGGCGGCTGCTCAGCAGGAGCTGCAGGACGTGGATGTTCCACCCGTCGTGCCATTGCAGCCCCAGCACGAACCACGAGTAGAGCACCTCGGTGGCCGCCTCGCTGCGGCAGAACAGGTACATGAAGGGGGAGGCCACGCTGATGGCGTAGAGGACGAAGGGCGTGAAGAGGAGCAGCGCCACGATGGAGCGGTAGAACGCGTAGCCCCCCGTGGGGCGGCCCGCCTCGTGCGCCTGCCGCTCCCACCGCAGCAGCAGCCAGTTCTGGGGCATGAGGTGGAAGATCACTAGCGCCAGCACCTGTGGTGGACCACGGCAGGTGCAAGTCGTGCTGGGCTCAGGCACGCAGCGCACCGCAGCTGATGCGCGGTCCCACACCCACCTTGTAGGGAACAATCAGGACGTAGTGGACGCCGATCACGGCCACGATTGCGATGGGCGCCTGGACAAATATCTGGATCATCCCCCCCAACTGCGTGCTGCTGACCGGCAGGTACTGCGCGCTGTACCACGGGCGCCCGCGCTCGTCCCGCTCTCCTCGACGGTCGTCCGCGTCCGTCAGCATGAGGACTGCTTGCTGTCGCTGGACTTGGTCGCCCGGACGCCCGGAAGTAGCCCCTCTCGCCATTCGCGGGCTCGCCACCTCGACATCCTGGCTCTCCGGATCGACAACACCCCGCGGTGGGCCCTCACTGCGCACGGGAGCGCCATATGGCGCGGGGATCCCCGAAGCCTGCGGGTGACATCGCAGCGGCTCAAATCGCTGCAGTGCTCCAAGCATGCCAGCGCGACCGCCCAGCCTCCGAGGCGGGTATCTTCCCTCCGCGCCGTCGTCAATGGCTTTTCCTGGCTCAAGGATGCTTTGCGTCATTGTGGCGCGGCTCGCCTGGACGGTCCGCGTTCGGGCATACTGGGGGTGCCCCTGCACACCAGCAAGTTCTGGAGGGAAGCGCTCGCTGTCCGAGGCGCTTGGGCCGGGGTTGGCGGGGTTTCCTCCACCATAGTGCGGCGCTGGATACTTCTGGTCCGCGCCCTGCCAGCCCGTGGGCAGAAACGCTGGCATGCTTTGCTTTTCGGCTTTAACAGAGCTTAAAGACACTGCGCGGACATCGATACATGCATAGAAACGAGTGATAACGCGGTGGGCCAACAAACGCGCGTCCGCGGCCCGCGTCCCCTGGGGACCCCAGCCCTACCAGGTCATGTTAACTGGCGCTGCAGCACAAGCTGGCCCGAGACTTCTCCCTTGGACTCTTGACAGCCCTCAGCGCGCTTCTCATTATTGACGTGTCCCCGTATCGGGTCATAGCAGTACTGTCCCCAACCAGCAACACCGCTGCTAGCTCTAGCGGTAGTCTGGGTCGACGTAACGCATGACGAGCTCCCACGTCAGCCATTGGCAGGCGTTGGCAGGGAACGCACGCAACATGACAGGCATCAAACCCGCGTAGAAACCACGATACCCACTCTCCTGGATGACGCGCCGGCAGTGCCACAGAGCACCCCTGCGAGGAGAGACCAGGTGCGTTGAGGGAACAGACACGGTCTCAGCGCCCAGCGGTACACCAGGCACCCGCAGGCACACCTGTCGTCGGCGTCCCCCGCGCGTGCAACCTGCACCCGACTCTTGCATATGTCGATGGGGAGGACGCACAGCCACATGAGCATGCCCGCCGTGCCCCCGCAGAGGACAGTCAACCCTATGTCACGGGCCAGGTCTGCTGCCGTCTGCTCTGACCGAGGGCCCAGGGCGCCCCTGCGCACCCCGAATGTGCGCTGCAGAGCCTCATACGACGTGAAGTAAATGGAGTTCCCTGCAGGGACGATGGGCTATGCAGCGCCACGCTCCTATCAGCACGCGCACTCGGCTAGCATGGCACCCTTTTCACACGCACCTGGAATCTCTCGCATGGCGGTGCTGGGGAGGCCCCGAAAAAGGAATCGCCAGCCCTCCGTCCGGAGGCCGTCCATAAAGCAGGACCACGAGGACGCGTGCAGGTCGTGCCCCGCCTGCATCCGGCACTTCACGAGCTCCGCCGGGCTCAGCACGGGGCTCAGGGCCGCACCGGCTGCTGCCGCGGCGACGGCCACTGCAGGCAGGGGCGCCTCGCTGGGGAGCTTGCTCGCCTGCAAGCCACCGCGGGGGGTACTTCGCTGCACGCAGCGGGACACAACGACCACACACCACAGTGCTGACGACCTCACCAGCGTCACGGAGACGGAGTTGTAGACCACGTAGTTGACGCCCGTCTCCGCGGCCCCGCCCAGCACGGGCGGCAACAGGCCCCTGAAAAGCGCTGCAGGCATGGAGCGGCCAGGTCTAAGCGGCGTGAGCTGTGCGTGGCCCTCGGCCTGGCAGCTGGGCCTTCATAGCAGGGTCGGGCCCTTGGTCACCCGTCGAATCCCAGCCGTCCATGGTGGCGAAGCTACTCCGCGTGTGTTGTCGAACGCACCTCGTGGTCCCTCGTTGCGCACGATCTTGCGGAAGCAGTCCCAGGCGCCGGCATATTGGCCACGCTGGGCTTGTAGCCGGACCTTCACCGTGTCCAAGGGGAATCCCGTAAAAATATTGGCCGCCCCCGCCAGGCACCCCACCACCGTGTGTACACCAGCTGTCTCGCCCTGCCGCTCCTCTGCAGGGGGCCCCGTCGGCGCCAGGGGCGAGCTTGGCCGGGCCATCAAAGCGGCAGGCACGCCGCGTCACAGACGTCCCATCGCGCCGAGATCGCCAGCGCGCGGGACGTGGACAACGCTTGGCCCATGCAGCTGAGGATTCAGAGACGGCAAGAATGACAAGATAGGGGGAGCAGCCCCCAGAGTCTGAGTCAGATTTCAGCAGTGGGTTTCAAGCGCTGGCAGCTAAGGCAGGCACCCAGATGTCGCCGGATTGAAAGCTTCATCAGCAGACGAGCGAAGAGAGCGTCCCGCGGCTTCCGGGCGTCCTTCGCGCTGCGCTCGGCGCGGTGTTCCAACATTTCACATGCGCCCTTCCGCTTTTCACTCGGGGCATTGCTGGGCCTCTCGCGCAGTGTCCTTGAAATGCCAGGGAGCCCCGCGGACCGGCGCAGGCCGCCTGCGCCGGGCGGGAGTGGCGCTGCGGACCCGCCGAGCACCTCAGGCGCCCGGGACGACGCGTGGAGGAAGGCAGAGTGGGTCAAGGCGCTGCATCGCCTCGAGCAAAGGTTGCGGGTCCTGGAGCAGGGCACGAGGTAACAGACGCGCGTCACCCGGAGGGGAGCACGACACGAGCAGGTGCCAACAGCCCTGGATGTCGCCGTGCTCTCCCCCCGCGCGTCCAGGTACAAAGTCGAGCTGGCTGTTGAGCTCCGGCCGGTGGAGGGAGAGCTCGTGGAGCGCGGGAAGGAGCGGGAGACGGTCGCACGGGCACTCGCCTCCCAGCTCCAGGCAGTGCAGGGAAGTGTCAGGTGTGAGGCCGCTCCCCAGCTGCCACGATCCGCTCAAGCAAAGCCGTGGCTCTGATAAATGCTCTGAACTTCGCAGGAGACTCCAAAGCCTGCTGGCAGGGGTGGAGGAGGGCGAGGCGTTTGTGGAGGCCTTGGCGGCGACGATGGAGAAGGCCGAGGCGGCTGTCGGGGAGATGAAGGATTCGCAACGGGTCGAGTACGATGCTTTGGCGAGGGAGGAGGCACTGGTGAGGGGCACTCCTTGGACGGTTGTTGCTGTGCGTGGCCCGGAGCGCGACGACAGGAACATTCGTTTTCTCGCGCAGCTCAGCAGGGAGATCGATCTCATGCAGAGGCGCTTCGATGCGCCTGGCTGGGGGGAGCCCTCCCCATCGCCCGGCCCCGCGCATGGACCCGACCGCCCCCCGCAGCGAGCGAGGAGCCCGGCTGCCCGGGGGGCGGGAGCCGTGCACCCGGACGTGCAAGCCTTTGCAGATTTCCTGGACATGCACGGCCCAACGGGTGAGGCACTCGCCTCGCCTCCTTTCTACGGACGCTGCAGTGTTCCTGGCAGCTTGCAACTAAGCAGTGGGTCGTGTCCCGCAGGTGGCTGGCACCCTGAGGATCACGCGGAGTGGGTGCGGATCTTGGCCCTCAGCAAGCGGGACTGGGCCGTGGCGGTGGAGGTGGCGTGCGAGGAGATGGTGGGCATGGGCCGCGAGGCGATCGTGGCGCACGCGCGGTGGCATGCCGAGTTCGAGGACCTTGCGTTTCGAAAGCGCGCCGCCATCGCGTCCTGGCGGGTCCAGGTGGACTGCCAGAAGGACGAACAGATGCTTCAGGCGGCCATGGAGGTGGCCCAGGGCGAGCTCCGAGAGGAGGCCCAAGCTGCCCAGCGGGCCGAGCTCGACCGGCGGAGGCGCGCGGCGCAGAGGGAGGCCGTCGCGGAGTGGAGGGCGAGCTCCCGGCAGGCCCAGGAAGAGGAGCGGAGGAGGGAGGAGGAGGAGGCGGAGCGACGGCGACAGGCAGAACGCGCGGCACGGCTGGCGCGCCAGAGAGCCAACAGGGCGGCCCTGGCGGAGCGCAGGGCGCTCGCGGATGCACAGAGCGTGCCACAAACACCTTCACGCGACTCCGGCTCCCCCTCCACGTCCGCCAGCGGGGCCCCCACGCCGTCGGCGGCAGAGCGCCGCGCCGAACTCTTCGAGCGTCACCGGAGGTGCTCCGCGCGCCCGCGTCGCTCTCGCACGTAAGTCACTCTCGGCTCTGCCCCTGCCGAGGCAATTGACGCCCTCCATCCCTCCCACTGCAGGAACCTGGCACTGGTCCAAGAGCGGCAGGCGATGATCGAGAGGAAGGCAGAGGCCGCGCAGCTGAGGTGGGTGGCGCAGTTCACGCCCGGGTCCACGCCTGCTCTCGAGCTCGCGAGCGGGCACAGCCACTTCCCGCCCCTCGTCTCTCTCTGGCTGCAGGGAGCAGCGCGCCCTGTCACTCGCTGCCTTCCGCTCGGTGGTCGCCCCTCGCGACCCTGAGCGCCTTCTGAAGAAGACGGTGGCCTGCCTCGCGCGGGACGCCGCCGAACGCGAGCAGGGGGGGCTGGGGAACGTGCGCCACATCCAGCGCCGCGCCATCCCCGCCTGGCGCAGGGGCGCGGATGGTTAGAGGGCGGAGACGACGAAGGGATGCGTCTTCAGGCTCGCTTTCAATCGCTCTGGCTCCACTGCGTGACTCACTTGCGATATATCAAACCAAACGCGCCAGGCGGTTCAGATTCTGAGGGAACAGCCACGAGGGTAAACGTCTTCTCTGGCACCAACGTCCCTCGCGCATCTGGAGCGCCGCGCCCTCCCTCTCGCCCCCAATACATCGCCAAGAATCCGGCCCGAGCGGAGGAGGCGCCAACGTGAGCTGGCCGTGGATTTTCCGACCGGGGCCACGTCACGGCCCGCCAGCCCTCGCGCAGGGCCCTATATCACACACCTTGGTGCGCCCGGAGGAGCTTCCGTCGCCTCGTTGGCGGGGTCATTCGAGCCGCGGGCGTCTCCTCAGGTGGGCCGGATAGCCGTGCATCGTGCGCGCTGCACTCAGCGTTCGAACAATAGCGACTTTCCGGGGAATCTTCTGCCCTTTCGTGTCCTGTCGGGCGCGTTTACGTCGCGCTTCTCAATCCCAGCCGCAGTCGACGTGATACCCCGGCGGATATGAGAGTTTCGTCTCAGCATGGCCCGGGGACTCGCGACGGTGCGGCGCGCCGGGTGACGGGTGCCCCTGGGTCTCTGACGGACGGCGAGGGGTCCTGGGGCGCGCGCACCCCGGGCTGCGGCGCGTACACTTTCGCATCCTTGGTCGCTGAGGCAGGCTCGCGGTGGTCTGGCCCCCTGGCCGGCCTCGCGGGCCCTGCGCTCCACGGGACCATGCCGTGGGCCCTCGACGCCTCGGCGCTCCACACATCGCTTGAGGGCAACGCGGTGGATGGTTCAAGTCGTGGACGCTCCGTCACCGAGCGCCCGTCCGCCAAATCGGGCGAGCCGCCCTTGTTGTACCGGTCAACATGGGACGGCCAGGTGCGGCCCAGCGGCTCGCCGGCGCGTCGCGCACGCTCGTGCTCCGCCTGTGGCTCGCTTCGATGCCGGTGCCGGGGCAACACATCTCTCGCTCCCAACCCGCAGAGCCTCGGGAGCGAGGGCGCACTGGGCAAGTCGGGCGAGCCCCTCCCTCGTGCTCTGGAAGCCCTCTCGGTGGCGGGCACCGCGCGGTACTACGAGTCGTGGGCTGCGGACTCGCTGCGCCGGGACTACCCGACCGGCTCCGAGGACTGGGCGCCCTCCCTCTCCCTCGACCGACGCCACACCCACGGCTCCCGCATGCCCAAGGCGGCGGCTTCCCTCAGGTGCGCCGCGGTGTGGCAGGAGGCGCGTGCGCTGCTGTCCCTGCGTGCCCCGCGACGCCTCGCCCGTCTGCGCCCGCCCAGGCACACGATCGACGGCGGCGTGCACCCCAAGGCACCCACCACGTCCTGGGGTCCGGCCCACAGCCGGCACTCCCTGTCCGGGCTCCTCCTGCCGAGCGCGTCCCAGTCGCTCGCCGCGGGCTTCGGGCCCCCCTCCCTCCGCACCATGGCCGCGTCGGACAAGGCGCCGGCCCTGAGCGACGGCCAGGAGGACGCCTCGGCCTCGGCGGGGGCCTCGGACGACCCCGGCGTGGGCCTTCTGGTGCAGGTGGAGGGCCGCAAGAAGCCCACCCCCGCGGCCGTGCTCCTGGACGAGGCATACCTGAAGGACACGGCGGAGGCGCTGGGGGCGACCGAGGAGGGCATGGCGGCGTGGACGGCGCGGGTGGGGGTGGACATGAGCAAGCCTGCGTTTCTGGACACGGCTGAGGCGCACCTGCTGCTGCGGCAGAGCAGCAAGCGCGGGGGCGTGGGCCGGGGGTCGCGGCGCTACATCGGCATGATCTACCGCAAGGGCATGGCGAAGTGGTGCATGCAGCTATGGTTCCGCCGCCGCACGCACACCCTCTCGCTCGCCTTCGAGTCGGCGCTCCTCTGCGCCCGCGCCCGCGACCGCCTCATGCTGCACCTGCGCGGTCGGGAGGTGAGGGGCGGGGGACGGGGGCCAAAGCTGCGCTGCAGCTTCAGCCGCGCTCGCCCGGACAGGCTCACCCGTCACGTCGTAGCCCGCGTCCCCAGGAGTGCATTGACAAGTACTACCTCAACTTCCCTGTGGAGGCTGACCTCCACCTCCACGACATCGACGTTATCCGAGCCACGCGGCCCCTTCCGACTCCCCCCGACGACTCGCCCCTGGGCTCCTTCGTGGGCCCCGTGCTGGCGCGGCAGGCCAACGCGAAGCTTCCCGCGCCCCTCGTGGCGCCCCGACCCGCGTCAGGCCGGCCCAGCCATCGGTCGCCGCAGCTCCCGCCCCACGACCCCGCGCCCTTCCGGGCCCCCTCGGAGCCCTGGGGCAGCCCCCGCGCCACCACGACGCCCGAGACGGACGGCCCCTCCGTGACGGAGCGCAGCGTCCGACTGAGCTCGGGGGAGCACGGTGCCGGCCCCGCACCGCACTGCGCGGAGACGATGACCAGCAGGCCGCCGGCCCCGCCCCTGGGGTCCGAGGAAGGCCGTCGCCTCGGGCCGGCGTGGAGCGGCAACGCCGAGTGGGGCGCCCTGCCCGCGCCGATGCCTGCTCCAGCGGCCCCCTCCCTCCCGGCACTCCTCGAAGTGCTGGCGCAGGCCGTCCCAGGGGGCCTCGCCTTGCAGCAGGTCCTGGCGGCCCTCGGCGTCAGCCACCCGCCCGACCGCAGCCCCGGCATCGACCCCGCGTCGTGGGACCGGATCCTCTTCGATGCCATCCGCGTGGTGAGGAGCGGGCCAGGGGTGCAGCGCACATTACTCCATGATTACGCACCCACCGCTGCGTCACCGCCATCCTCCGTTTGGTGCGCAGGCCTTGTCCGGCGCCCCGTCATGCCCCGCCCCCCCTCGGACTGAGCTTTTCCGGCCAAACCCCGTCCGGCCTTCCGCCCCGGACCCCCTGCGCCCCCCGTGGGGCGCCGCCCCGCCCAATGATGTCCTTGATCGCCGGTGGATGGACGGGCCCCTTGTCAGCGGGTGACTGGCAGCGCCAGGCTGTGCCGATGCGCGTCGGATGCCTCCCTCTCCTGTTAGATGGACTGCGCTCAGCAAGTGAGCCCACGTGCTGTGCTGTGCCTTCCCGCAGACCCAGGCCGTGGCCCGGCGTGGGTGCACACGCAGCACCGCACCCGGGGCAGCTGCAGCAGGGGGACGCGCCATTCCGCGCCAGTCCCCAGCTCCCAGGCATGAGCAACGGCGGGGCTTGGGGCTGTGGCGCGGCAAGTCCCTCCGGCACTCCGGTGGCCGTGACGACGGGAACGGGGACCGCCGCCGCGAGGCCCTTCTGAGATCGCCCGCGGCCGGACTCCGCAGGCCAGCCGCCACCATGTTCTCACATCGCCTCATGTCCATCGGGGCCCTACCTGAGCCCGGATGACGCAGCACTGACCGAGAGACGCTGCGGCCTTCCACAACAACTCCGACTCTACCAGACCAGGGCTGCAGACTGGCAGTTTCATTACGCCGCGGCCAGGGAGCGCGATGCGAGCGCTTTCCTGGCACGTGGCGGGTTATTCGCCTCGTTCGCCCCAGCACGGGCGACGGGCAGCTTCACACAACGGTGTGGCATAGCACCCTGTGCACCGACGCACCCTCCGTAGCCACGCATGGCGTTTCGGGGCGAAGCGGGGCTGGCCCGGCACGCCCTTGCCCGGTTCAGCTCCCTCCGCGCTCCGTTCCACACATGCATGAACCTGTAGCGAGGCCCCACAGAGCTCCCCCTCTGTGCCAATACGGCCTCGGGCGCCGCAGACGCTTGTGTCGCGGCTAGCACCACCGCACCTTCGCTTAGAATCCTAGGCTACGAATGCGCCGGTCCCCCCGGGCATTAGCAGGTAGCACCGAGCGCGCCCCCACCATGTAGCTGGCCTGGGGACCGCGCCGTGTCTCTGGGGCCTATCCCCCGGAGACACCCTAGAGCCCCGGAGATCCCCACGCCATGGGCTCCCCGTCGCGTTTCAGAGGCGACAGTGGGTGCCCCGTTTGCAATACTGTGGTGCGCCCCTAGCTGCGCCCATCCCGGGCGTGTGTTTCCCGACGTGCCTGTCCCTCCGACACCGCTCAGGTCTCCCGATCATATCATTCCCACCCCCACCAGCTTTTGTCCTCAGGTGCCCGCACCTGGCGCTCTGCTTTTGGCTGCCCACCGTGTGGACAGGGGGCATGCCTAGCACAGCCACACGGCGCGTCCCTTTCGAGTTGCCAGAGTGTCCCGTGTAGTGTAAGAAGCATGACAGCAACGACAGTGCCAGCGAGTGTTGCCCTCTAGCTGTGGAGCCGGCCTGCCCTGACTGACTTACGCGCACGGTTCTGGATGAGCGGACACGGCGCAAAACTCCGTGACAGCCTGTGACTGTGCCGTGGACGCTTCACCCGAGTGACTGTGTAGATAGTCGGCTGCCGAGTACGCTAGTTGCTCCTTGAATGCCCGTCACATTCCGGAAAACGGGACGGTAGACAGAGGTCGCTGACTGTCACTCAGGCAGCGCAGCTGGCGAGGTACATATGAGCCAGACACAGGTGAGATATCTTGATCTCAGGGTGCAGCCTGCTCCCACTCGTCCTTGCATGCCACCAGGGTCACCACCTCGTCCACCACCATCTCGACCAGCAGCCCCTGGGCGCGCATGAGCGCGAGGCTGGGGCTCTCGGCCTCCATGAAGGGGTCTGCAATGGACTGGGGGAGCACCTCTGCGTCTGCGTCTGTCCTGCCCCCGCCGACCCCATCGGCATCGCTTTGCCCCTCCGCGTTGCCCTGAGGAGACTCGGAGAGGGGCATGGCGTCCACGCCCAGGCCCCTCTCTCGGAGGACCTGGGAAAGGACGCGGACGACGAAGTCCGCCTGCGGAGAGAGGAGAGACGCAAGGGTGCAACTATGGGTCGCTGCAGCTATCGTCAACCGAAGCCGCCATGCACGCTGCCCCGGTGCGAGGGAGCGAGAAGCACGTGGCATGTGCAGCCTCCCTTCCCATCTCACCACAGACAGCGCTTCGAAGGACCCCTCTGTACGGTCCGCCATCACCCACGCCCAGCCCTCCTCCCCGCCCTGGGCCGGCCGCGGCACTGCCATCTCGGCGAGCGCCACAAAGCACACCCCCAGCCACTGCGCCAGGAGCTGGGCATCCACCGCCACCGCCGTCGCCATGGCCCCGCAAGGGAGCTGCGGGTCACCCTCTCCCGCCGCTGCCCCCGCGGCCCTGGGATGGCAGGAGCAGAGGGAAGCCTCGGGGCGTCGCACGCGTGTTCGAACCGTGCCAGCCGTGCGCCGTCGCGCGTGATGGAGGCGTGCTGGCCCGGCGCTTTGCACTCACGTGGTCAGGGCGGGCGACGCGACGGGGAGTAGGCCGCCCGCCTGCTCAAAGTCCGCCGCGGAGAGCAGAGAGAAGATGCCCCTGGCCGACCACCCGGCGACGTAGGCGTACGTGCCGATGCGAGCGAAGGCCCTGCGCTCGGCCGGAGGGAAAAGCGTCACAAACACTCTCACTGAGAGAGAGTGACAGAGTCACGTCCTGCAAGCGCTGGGGTGGCTGCACATGCCCGGCACCGTCTCTCTCTCCGTGCCTTGGCACACCCATAGACAAGGAACTGCGCATGTGCACCTGAGGCTGTACTGGGACCCCAACACGGCCCCCATGAAGCACAGGAGCATCGCAGCCGCCGTGCCCCGCGCGTCGCCCGACTCAGCGTCGATGGGCATGCCCTCGGACGTGGGCGACGCGAGCGGGCCCCAGCGCGCCCGGAGAGCGTCCGCGGCCAGCGACGACCGCCAGGGGAGCACCCCCACGGGTCGCGTGTCCACGGGTTGCCCCGCCGCTGGCAACTCGTCGCCATCCACCTCCGCCCCCTCGCCGGCCCCGTCCTGCCCGGCTGCCTCGTTGCTTGGTGAAGGCAGAGGTCCCTCGCTGACGCCCAGGTGAGCCAGCATCTCCGCCGTCAGCATCACCAGGCGCGCACTCTGCCGCATAAACTCGGCGGCCTGGCTGAAACCCTCCCCGGAGGCGGACAGGCGGTCCCGCGCGGCCATGAGGGCCAGGGACTCGTCGCCCGCACGCCACCTCTGCAGCGTGTGATCCACAAAGCCCGCCAGACCAGCGGCACGAGGGTCTGAGGGCAGGGCAGGGGAGGGCACGCTGCAGGTCGCGACGGGGTGGCGGCGGTGCAGAGCAGCGCGACGATGCGCGAGGCGAGCTGCCTCCCACCATCTGCGGCGGCTGGGGCATCGCCTGCCTCGAGGCCGGCCCTGGCGGCCTCGCTGTCGGGGCCGAGGAAGTGCGAGAGCAGGTCGCCGCGGCTGGCACCGCAGGATCGGGCCGTGAGGAAAACGACCGCTGCCCAGGACGTCAGGACCTCAGTGTCAAGAGGGGACAGCACGCCTCCCGAGGCCAGGGCGAGGCCCGAGACTTCGACTTGCACCTCGTCCACCGACATGCCGGCCGCGTAGCATTGGAGAAGGAGCTCTACGGTCGCCTGGAGATGAAGGACGGTGGATGAACGTTTGCAATTGCCGAGACGGACAGGGATTGCAGGAATTACATGCGCCCTCACCTTCACAGCAAACAGGGAGCGCGCCTTGCTTGCGAGGAAGGCGAGGACAAGGGATCGCGCGAGGGCTCTTGACAGGCTCTCCGCCGAGGAGGCGCTGACGGGACCAAGCAGAGGGAGCAAGGGCGGGGCCTCATCGGGTCTCCCCACCGCCGCGATGGGCAGGCATTGGAATGATCGATTCCTCCGCCCCCCGCTGATGCTGGCGCTGGCGGACGTGGGCGAGAACGGCGCAAATCGCCATGCAGGCCGGGGACGGAATCTGAAGGCGCACGCACAGGGGGCGCACGGGGCCCGCAGTGGCAGCGCAGACATGATCCTCCCACACGCAGCGAAGCGACCGGGACCTGTGCCACACGCGCGCTCAGAGGCTCACCCGGTCACTGACCGGGTCAGGCACGCATTGACGCCAGCGAGCGCCGTTTTCACCTGATTCCATCAAGAAATGCGTCGTTGATGCAGTGCGTCTGTATCACCGATGTTCTAACTCGTCAGTCCCAGCTCACGTTTCTCAGAGAAAGGATTACATTGCGCCCACTGTAGTGCGTCGTGTCGTGGACAGTCCTGAAGCCACGACAAACACTGCTGAGATGGCGTCGAATCGTGATGCGGGTTTCCGGACAACCAGCAAGACGCAACAGGCACGTGCAGCGGAAATCGAGGCCCTGGGGAGGCGTGCACCCTTCATCCATGCCTTTTGGACCCTGGCTACACGAACCCTACGATTTCTCTCATTCACGTATCTGGCGCTTAGTCTGTAAACTCCCGGCAATTCTCTGCCCCCTCACGCAGCCGGCGGTGCGTGTGACCTTGGCGCACCAGGAGGGAGATGCAGAAAACGAGCTGGCGTCGCCGGGCTTGACGTGCGCCGGCGTCTCCCGGGGCAGGTTCATGCTTGAGAAGGATGAGGTGGACGCTCTGGTTGCAAAACAGGCGAGTCACCTCAAGCGTACAGTGCCCCTGAAGAGGTGCGCAATTGTCCGCTTGTTGTATGAGGCTTACCTCCCCGCCCCGCCGCAGGGTGCCAGTCACCACGAGCTTCTCGTGTCGCTCATCCGGCCAGCAGCTCAGAATGCCCGACCCCCCGTCTCGTCCTTCAAGGTCGGCGCTGTGGGCCTGGGCGGCAGCGGCAATGTGTACGTGGGCGTCAACCTGGAGCTGCTCGGGCTGCCGCTGTTCCACTCGGTTCACGCCGAGCAGTTCCTGGTCGTCAATGCGCTCAGGTGTGGTGTCACCCCGGGCACCTGCCCTCACGCGCCCCTTCCCTCGGGTGCCATCCCTGTGCCCCTGCCAACTGGGCCGCGAGGACGTCCTGCTTGCTGCCCCATGCGCGCAGTAACGGAGAGACCGTCCTACGCGCCGTCGCCATCTCGGCCGCGCCGTGTGGCCACTGCCGCCAGTTCTTCTGCGAGCTGTCTGGCGCGGACGACATCAAGTTCCTATTCGGCGATCCGCTCGGGCACTTTACGCTCGAGGAGCTCCTGCCATTCAGGTGCGACGCCGGGGGGAAGGGGGGTGCAGCAGACGGAACCTGTTTGGGGGAATGAGCCCAGCACCGTCACCGGCACGATCATACCCAAACTCGCATGTCCATGCAGGTTCTCGCCAAGGGACTTGCTGGGGCCCGCGCTGGACTCTGAGGCTGGAGGGAGCGAGAGCCGGGTCGGGGAGCCTGGAGGCACGGGCACCAGTGCGGACGGTGGCCGGGGTCATGGCAGCACGCTGGAGCTGCTGATGGAGCCGCGGGACAACGGGTGCGTGCGATGCGCAGCGATCAAAGTCTTCCGCGGTCTCTCAATTTCAGCCTGATGTGTCGGTCCCGACATCGATGCAGGTTGGCGCTGAGCGCCGAGGCGTGCGAGTGGGTCGAGGGCGTGCGAGGGCGCGAAGGGGAGTCAAGCGCTCTCGTCAGGGCGTGCTCCGCGGCGTTAACCCAGGCCAACATGTCATACGCCCCCTACAGGTTCGGGATGTTTTGCAAGGGTTGGGAGGGGCCCAATTGCCCAGTCGGATTGAAAGTGCCCCATAGAGCAGGGCGTCACGGTGCTCCCCCTTCCCCCCGCCGCAGCAAATGCCCCTCCGCGGTGGCTCTCGTGACCCGGGCGGGTGACGTTTACGCCGGGGGGTACATCGAGAGCGCGGCCTACAACCCCAGCCTGCCGCCCCTCCAGAGCGCCCTGGTGCAGGCGGTCGCGAACGGGATGCCCAGCTACGCCGAGGCTCAGCACGTGATTCTGGCCGAGCTGCAGGGGGGAGCCGTAGGGCAGGAGGCAACGCTGCGCCACGCACTGGAGACCATCGCCCCGCAGGCCTCCCTGCATGTGCTCCACTTGGTATGGCAGTCCAGCAAGCGCAGCGAGGATGGGGTCCCTAGACGAGAGTAGTTCAACTTCGCACGATATCACGCACGGGGATCGGCCACAAGCGAAGGGAAGGGGGCGCCTCACGCCATAGCGCAGCCGCAGCCGTCGCTCGAGGACAGCAGCAAGTTGGCCATCTCCCGCGTCGGCTTGCGGAAGAAGACAAAGTGGCCCAGGCCGACGCCGAGCACGACCGCGAAGAAGATGCCTGCAAGCGCAGTTGCAGTTGGGGCCTCCTGTATTGGGGCCTGCACACCCACCCAAAGCGACACCCTTGTGCCGCCCTCGCCGCCCGTGTCGCGCCAGCTCGGCGCAGGCAATTATGAGCACATCCGCATGCTCACCGACGTCGAAGGTCATGGCCGCAAGCATGAGAAGGTAGCCCAGGGTGGCGCTGAAGAGGTACAGGAGGCTAACCACGAGGCGCCCGACGGGCTTGGTGGCATGGGCGAAGGCGTCCACGGGCGTGGGCACCTTGCGCTTCTTGCACGGGTTGTTGCGCTTCGGGAGCACCTTGATCTCCCCCAAGGACGTCCCGCAGCAGTCCGAGCTGCTGTTGGCGCTCCCGTCCGCGCACGAATGCTGCGCGGGGGCAGGAGATCACGGATTGGCCGCGCGAGCTCGTCGACTGGCAAGGGACGGAGGCTGGGCGAGGCCAGGCGCGTCTCGCCTCGGTTCCGCAGGGGAAGTAGGCCTGGTGCAGCTTCGTCCGGAACGTGATCACCGCCTCATTGAGGACTCCGATGAGAATGACCCCAATGAAGGCAGCCGCGTACGCCCCTGGGTCCGTGGACGCGTTCACGGTCCACTTCCGCAGCCACAGCGAGATGGTCGTTCCCTGCGCTCGTGCGAGCGATCCGCGAGCGTTGCGGCGCTGTCCCGCGATGAAACATGAGCCCAAGTGTCGGCGGTTGCAGCGGGGAGGGCGCGGGGCCTCACCGTCGTGAAGTACATGCTCATGTTCATCTCCATCCCCCCCGAGGAGCCCCCCATGGACATCCCCCCCATCCCGCCCATGCCGCTCATCCCGTTCATTTTGTCCTCCGTCTATACTCCCAGTTCCAGCAGCACATCAGCCCGGGGGGCAACGAGGGCGCGGAGGACTTCGCGGATCACAAGGCAGCAGGGCTCACTAAAGGCCTTGCACAACTGGCGGGGTTGCCATCGCGTTAAATTGTCACTTTGGCCTGCGGATCGCCCGCCGTGAAGCGCTACAGCACTTGGCTAGGGCTAGGGTTTTGGGCGCTCGTCGCCGCGATCGTCCCCCTGGGCGTCCTTCCGCAGTTGGCGTTCAAGCTTTTCGAACGGGTCTTCCGGAATGTCGTGCCCCTGCGACGGACGACCAGGCACGCGGGTCCATCGCCCACTTCGCGCACCCGTGGTCTGCGCCATCGCTGCAGCCACCAACCTTGATTTTCGCAACCTTCTGCTGATACTCGAGCATCTCTTGCTGGTAGATGGTCCACACGCAGTTCCTGCGCTCCGCAGAGAGGGTGTCTCATGCGGGGAGCTCCGCGGTGCCAAGCCCTAGGCTGATGGGTCTCGACAGCTACTCACGGGCAGCTGTTTTGGCAGCATTCATCCGGACCAGGCTGCCGAGGGGGTTCAGGAAGCCGGTCGTCTCTAGACGGCGCAGCGAAGGACCGCAGCACTTGCGTGGGCCAGGCTGGGACACCCTGCCTGCGCAGATAGCGTGCCGGTCGCTTGCAAACGTCAATGTCAAACCCCCGTGCCTGCCAGCGAGCGCAAAGCACGAGCAAGCGCAGGCCCTGGCGCATGCTCGCACGGTCGGATCGAGCCGGCCTACATTGTCGGCGAGAAGGGTGGCGGCTGCGCTGCGACCTCGGTTCGTCGGCCGGCAAAGTTCCGCATAACCTGCTTTCACTCGCTGGTGTGGCCGGACGCCGTTTCAAACTCTTGCGTCACGAGGGCAAGATCGAGGGAGGAAAGGACGAGACCAAGACATTCCTTTTTTAAGGTCATTCCAGACAACTAGTCCAGAAGGCTCCCCGCACTGCCAAAGAGTCTCACCGCCCCCTTCTTTACCGCAAACTCCAGGGCAGCTGCCGCGAACAGGAAGGTCAGCATGGACTCCCCCACTTGAGCAAGGGCCACCACGGCACCTATCCTGTCCCCACCTCCCAGGACCTGCCGCGTGGCATACGAGACTCGACCGCGTCATCGTCTCAACGGTGTCGCAGGGCCCAAGTGCATGTCTCAGCACCCGTCAGCAAATCCCAGGCGTTGTCACCTGGGATACCGTGTCCTGCGCTTCCGAGAGCCCCCGCACAATCCCAAATGCTCCCACGACTCCTGAGCGCAAATGAGGGTTCTCGAGGTCCTCCCGCACCGCATACCTCCACACGGGTCCGAACAAGAAGCACGACATCGCCACGATGAGGGCTCCTGCCACGGCACCCGGGCCTGCGCGAATGCGACAATCACGGGATTGGTAAGGCTCGCACCCAGTCTGGCACGGCCCAACACGCTATGCCGCGCTTGCACCTGTGCCACTCGTCACCACGTACGGCAGGGAGCCCAGCGTCCCACCCACGGCAGCGACGAGAGCGGCCTTCACGCTCTCCACCCTCTCAGCGTCGCTCCTTGCGCTGGCCTCAATCTGGGTGCGCGAGGCTTGCGCCTCCTGCACCGCCAGCTCCGCCGCGCGCATCCTGGGGGCAGAGTGGCCTGGAGATGCGCGCAAGCTCCCACCCGTCGCATCATGGAGCACGCAACGCAACTATCCTCACCTCTGCTCAGCCTGGGCAACCGTGATGTCAGCGAGCCGGTCCAAGACCCTCTGCCCGGCGCGGTCTGCCTCCTCCGCAATCCGCCTCTCCTCCTCGGCGCCACGCTTCCGGACCTCGATGATCTCCATCTCGATCTCCGCAGATTGCTTCTGCAGCTCGGCGACCTTCTCCGCCGCAGCGGCGATGCGGTCGAGCCGATCCCTCACCTGCAGCGAGGACAACGGGAGGAGATTGTTTTGTCACGGGCCATCCTCGCGAAGCAGATGCGTTCACCATGCGAACTGCACCTCGGGGTCCTGCTGGAGGATTCGGCCCGCCATGTCCGTCATCTCATCGTCCGCCGCGCTCCCAGACCCCGGCTGGGCCATCGAGGGCCGCCATCTCCTCCGTCCAACCGCACCCCTACATCCCGTACATGCAGATGTACGCACTGGCAACCGTGTCCACGCGCTCATGCCGCTTTGGGAGATAGAAAATTTGGATGATCCCTTGGTACCAGGAGAAAGGCAGCGGCAGGAAGAGGCGTGACTCGGGGGCACCACAACATCAAATCGAATGCGCTCGGTGCTCGAGATATGCTGCCATTCGCGCTGCCGGCGTGCCAGGCTCAAGTTGCAAGCTGAGTCAGTGCGAGGGAGCAGCGGAGGGCCATCTTCCCCGGCGCGATTCCGTTCACGTCGACACAGGAAGGCTCTGGTAGCTCGGCTTCGGGGGGGCAGGCGGGCATCGATGGCGAGCCACCTCCGATATGCTCCTGGGGCCGCGAGCTCGTCTGCTGCTGCGCCTCACAATGCGCTCAAGGTGACCAACAGTGGGCTGGGCCGGCCATCGGTCGCCCATCACGCCTCGGGAGCGGAGCCGGGCCCCCGGCAGTCTTCTTCGCTGTGGAGCGCGCCGGTGCGCGTTTCGTCCGGCCCTGCCGTCTCCTCCGTCAACTTGGATAGAGATCGGTCGCGCACTGACGCGGGCGCCCGTGGGCAAGGCCTGCAGGCGGCAAGAAGCCGCCGGGCTGGCCCAGTGCTTTGCTTCACCATTTCCCTTGATTGGACGTTTGCTGCGCTCGCATCACTCATCCCTGCATCTCGACATCCATTAGAGAGCCCCTGGGTGGTCGGGAAAACACTCGCGCTCCGCGGGGAGCGTGAACAAGAGCGCGCTTTGCCGGGGTGCCCTCCGTGTGTTTCCACGAGGCGCCCGTCTCTTCTCTGTGCCTCCTGGAGTAGGCTTTTGGATATCTGGATGCGTTTCCTCAAGTGGGAGCCACGATAGCATGACATCGGGCCTTTTGACTTCTCGCAGCTGAGGACCCGCCCATCCTCATCCGCCTGGGTGTCTTCTGCGCCCCGGATGGTCCGCCATCAGGTCTCCGGTGGCATCTCGCGGAACCTGCAGTCTCTGCGGAGTAGGGCGTCCAGCTCTGCCGCGCTGGATGACGCGGGCGGCGGTGGCCCGCCCGGCGGGGGCCGAGGCCCGTGCAAGACGGGGGGCAGCGGGGGTAACGGGGGGGACGGGGGCGCTGCGGGCGAGAACAGCGGCGACGATGACCGCGTGGAGCTCTTGAACATGTCGGAAGCGTCGGCCATGGCCCAGCGAGCGGGGGTGGAGCTCCCCGCGGACTTTGTGGAGGCCGCCCAGGTGATGGCCGCCGGGCTGGGGTGGCAGAGGTGGCGAGTCTTGCCTCTACGGCAAACCCGATCTCGGAGGCGCTTGCTGATATAGCCCTGGTCCTCCGCACGAACGCAGGGAGGAGGGCTGTGGGCATCGGCTCTCCAGTCCTACCTCGCTCTCGTGTCCGGCGGGGGCCTCCTGACGGCTGCCGTGATGCGGTTGTTGCCGCCCATCCGCGACCGGCTGCTCCTGGACCCCCGGTTCCTCTTCAAGGTCGGCGCGGAGGTCCTCATCGACACGGGGTGCGCCACGATCGCCGAGGTCCGCAAGCGGGCCGAGCACTTCTGGGACGAGTTCGACTTCTACATGAGCGACATCGTCGTGGGCGTCGTCCTGGACGCCGTCCTCATGACCCTGCTGGCGCCCAAGGCCGTGGTGGGTGCCCGCCCCAAGTCGGCGACGGCCAGTGGTCTCCTGGCCCCCATCCAGCGCCTGGCCGACTCGGTCCCGTCCGCCATGTTCGCCAAGTCGGTCCCGGGCATGAAGCCCTACTCGGTGTCCGATCGGGTCGTCGGCTTCGTCCTCAAGGGCCTCGAGTACTCGCTGGCAGGTGGGTGGGGAGCGAGAGGCAGTGACAGCGAGGGCCTCGTTCCCTGCGACTGGCTCTCCACGCCGCACCGGTGGAGCTCGCACGGCGCCGGAGTCCTGAGGTCCTGCCCCCCACTGGCGCAACGCAGGGATGGCCTGCGGCCTGGTGGGCCAGGGCGTGGCCAACGGCCTCGTCATGCTCAAGCGGCACTTCGTCCCCGACGGCAGCGCCGACAAGGACCTCCCCGACGTGCTGAGGACGGCCCTCGTGTGGGGCATGTTCATGGGCATTTCGTCCAACGCGAGGTACCAGGTCGTGTTTGGCCTCGAGCGCGTCATGGAGAGCCTGCCGCTCATCCAGAAGATGCCCGCCGTCCTCAACGCGGGCTCCGTGGCCATCCGCTTCGTCAACAACGTGATTGGCGGCGAGCAGTTCATCGACATGGCGCGCTGGGCCGGCGTGCAGTGACGCGTGCTTCTGGTGTAGCCCCTCTTCAAACGCCTTCCGCATTGAAAGGAGCCTGGTCAAAGGCGGAAGGAGAAGGTGGGAGGCGTGTGGAGACAGTTTAAGAGACGGCGGTAGAAGACATGACGTCCTGGGGCACCGGCTGTGCCCTGGCTGTGAACCCCGTAAAACCCTTGGCAGGGTAGCGCACCCGGAGCCACCTTTTCCACCCTCGACGGGGCTTACCGAGGCCAAATGTATAGCCCGTCCCAGGGTATGTGCGGCCCGCACTGCCGGGCCGGCGCCCGACGATCCATCTAACGGCATGCACTATGTCGATCGAGTGGCGTGGCCCGGCCCGGCCCAGCGGCGATGATGTCCATGTAGAAGTAAGTTGCAGATTGTCGCAGTGCCGATGAGAGGAAGCGCAAACGTGTCCGGGCGCTCGAGTTTTTGGCTATGTGTCTGGGAGCTCGAGTTTTTTGCTTACGCCTGCAGTTGAAGCCGTTCCAGCGCGGTAAGCTGCTGTCAACGAAGAGTTTGGAGCTCTCGGCTACGCCTTCATCGAAGGCTCCGAGGCCACAGCCGTCCAGGAGCTGCGATGGTCGGAGCTCCGGGCCTGCCCTGCTTCAGGGCAGTGAGGAGTTGGCCAGCCCGGACTCGGGCTCTCTCATGACTGCTACCACAGCAAGGCCTCGGTTGGCACTGCCGATGTCTCCCACGAGTGTCTCGAGCGGCATTCTCTGCAGCCCAGATCAGGAGCAACTGTGGGCCTTGTCCCAGCTGGGGCAGCGCCATCACGCCAAGGTCAGCCCGGGAGGTATCTTACACCTGCCTGCCTCATACGACGACATCGACTCCAGGCGCCGCAAGGTCGACGGCCGACTTCGGGACCATAGTCCCCACGGCTTGCGGTTCACTGGCAAAAGGTACTCCCCCAGGTGACGTGCGCTGCGGAAGGAGGTATCCTGTTGCACATCTCGGCGTCACCTCACCACCATGTGAAATCCAGACGTTCATCTCACCGCAGGGATGCTTTGTGGCGCACCGTGACGTCGTGGCCATGGACAGGCTTCGTCGTCACAAGCGCGCTCTTCATGACATTCCTGCGCGCGGTCATGTGGTTCGCCGTTCAGGGGCCTGGCAACCGGGCTCACAGCGCATCCGACCTGTGAGCGCTGTCCACGCGGCGCTGCGGTCAGGCAGCGTGCCGCCCGTCGCTGGGGTGCACGGACTGGCCCCGCCAGTGATCGCAGGTCCTACGTGGCGACCGCCCTGTTCCTTCCGACCCTCGTGAGCATCGTCGTGTTCCACGTGGAGGCGCCACGGCACCTGGACAAGATCCGACTGGTGAGATGATGCAGCGGCAGGCGTTAAGGAAAGAGGCGTCGCAGCAGCTAGCACAGACCCCAGACGGGCTGCGACGTCGCCCACCCCGCAGGGCCTGGCTCGCAAGCAGCTCCGGCACCAGCTCGTCACCTTCGTGTGCGTGGTGGCCGTGTATGCGGCGCTGCTAGCGACAGTTTTTCTTGGTGATCCCCTTGGCATTGCGGGGCCGGACCCGCGGGCGGCGGCGTTGCGAACGCCAACGTCCATGCATCGATTCCTCCTGCTCGCTGCAGCTTTCCACTCTGCGGCTGCGAGGACGTACACTTCAGGCCCCAACAACACGATCATTTACGTCAGCGGCACTGTCGTGGAGCTCTTGCCTGGAACAGGTGATGAGCTGTGCCTGCGCATCTAGGCTGCCGGTCGCGGCGTGGCTGGGCTGATCTGGAGACGGTCTGGTCCTGCCGCACCTGTCGTGCACGCATGATTTGGATGACGGCGCTGGTCTTTTCCCTGTTCTGCGTGAGCAACACGGCTGTGGCTCAGAGGGAGGTGGCGGACCCGCTAAGGTAAGCATCGCTGTCGCTGTCACCGGCGAGCGCCTCTCCGTCCTCACCTCTTGGCTGACTTCCCTCCCGAGCCCTGTGCCCTGCAGCCCGCTTTGGCGGAGTCGCATGATGCTGATGTCAAGCGCCCCCGCGCTCCTCTTCCTCGTGGGAGCGTCGTGCTTTGCAATCTGCATTTGCACGGCGTTCCTGCCTTTCATCGGCTCACAAATGGTCAATGTCGCGGATATGAGCTTGCCGTCTCAGGCGTCCACTTTGTGGTATCGCTGCCAGTCTGGCTGCGATATCGACGAGTCCTTCCTTGCGGCGGGGTTCGACAATCAGAGCAGCAGGCTGTTGCGCGTCGACATGAGCAACAGCAGCGTTCCGTTCGTCTGGGAGAGCACAGACTTCGCAGACGGCCTCGTGGCGCGCGCTGTCCAGGTGCGTCAGCATGATGCTGACCACCGACCGCATCCGAGGAGACGCAGCTACTAGGAACCTCCATGGGGGCAGTTGTCGCCTCGGCCTGCAGCAGCAGCCACCCCCCCTGCCGTCGCCGCAGGTGCCCTACAATGGCGCTCAGTTCGTCTTCTCCCTGGACGGCGCAATCGCCTGCACCGTCGTTTTTGAGCTGGTCACCATGCTCGCCTTCGTGGCAGTGGCTGCCACCGTGCTCCTCTCCTTTCGACTCTCGGCCCACTGGCTGATCGTGGAGCCTTCCGAGGGCATCTTTGCCACCATCCGTAGCTCGGCGGTATGTCTGGACGACTCGGGCCACATCGCCATTGGCCCGACGCCGCCCCGAGGCTCGCGCGAGAACCGTCCCTCCGCTAGCCCAAAGCAGGGCGTCCCGGCGCTCGACCTCTTGCCGCTGAATCAGGCAACGGCCCCGACCATTGCGGCCGCCGTGCAGCGTCTCCTGGCTCACCTCAGGGAGTCCATGTTGGCGTACATCGCAGTCACCAGCAACAACACGTGGTCGGTGGCGCGGGCCAACTCCTCCGCCGCGGAGGGGCTGCAGGCGGACCGGGGGATGGCCGGCAACCGCGCATCAGTCCGGGAGCCGCCCGACGAGGCGTGGGGCGGGATCGCCAGCGAGCACTCGTCGGACGTGTTCGCAAGCAGGGGTGGTCCCAAGGCCACGGCGGGGCGCCGCGTGGTGGAGAAGCCTGTCAGCACGCCCGTGAGCAAGCGCTTCAAGCCCAGCGTGGTGAACGGCATGGGGACCCTCGACTGGTCCGTCCTGACCCTGAGCGGCGAGGACCTCCCGTCCGCGTGCGTGGCGATCTTCATGAAGGCCCGCGTCTCGACGATCGTCAGCCTCGAGACCTTCGCCAACTGGTCGAGCGCCGTCCTCGCATCCCACCCCCGGCTCCCGTTCCACGGCCCAGAGTGAGCCCGCGCGACGCTGCAGCAGACCCGCGCCCTGCCCTGCGTATACACTGCAGCTTCAAGGCGAGACGGCCTCGCTCTGCCCGCAGGCGTGCCGTGCAGCACATGCACGGGGTCTTCTGCGTCCTGCGGGCGCCGGAGCTCTCGGACGCTCCGCCCCTGTACCGGTTTGCCCTGCTGGTGGCCGCGCTGGGGCAGTACCTGGGTTGCCTTGGCGTGGACGATGAGACGCTCATCTCCCGGAGAGACTTCCTCTGGCGGAAGCACGGCGGCGTGAGTCATCCCCAGGCCTCCGAGAGCATCGCCTCTGTCTTGCGCATCGCGTACGAAGAGGAGGGCTGCAACATCTTCTCCAGGCTGTCGAGCGATGACCTCGAGACTGCTCTCGGTGCGCATGTGCCGGCGACGGCAGTGCAAGCGGCTGGTCGTGTCTTGAGCGACCGGTCGCCCTTCGGTCTTGTCCCCAGACCTCATCTCGCGAGCCATCGTCGACGGCGCCCCAGAGATTTCCGAGAAGCTCGTGTGGATCGTGCGCGTGGTGAAGAGCAAGCAGGACGCCCGGCACGCGGGGGAGTTCCTGTCACGGGTCGCACCCGCGGCCGCTGGGAAGCTGCAGGCGGGGGACCTGCGGGCCCTGGCAGGGCCTCTCGTGAAGGCCGGCCTGGTGCTTGACCTTGTTCAGAGCGTGGCTCGCACGACGATTTGGGTCCAGCGCATCACGGAGGAGGTCAAGCGAGGGCACAAACTGACCGGCACGAGCGCCCTGGTGAGCCCGCTCGCCGCACGCATGATGCCTGCTCGTGTGGGCGAAGGGTTTGCCTTGCGCAACTTGCGCTGCCTCTTCTCGCAGGACCTTGTCGACCAGACGAGGCGGCGCATCGCCGGCAAAATAGCGCAGTTCACCGAGCAGTTTCACCACGTCATCCCGTCCCTCGGCCTGGCGAACTTTGCCAGCCGCATCCCTTTTCAGTTCGATCAGTCACCCTTCCAGGAGCGCGAGTCTTGGGAGCAGCCGTCGTCCAAGGAGGCACCACAGAGCGCCGCCCATTCCAATATTGGGTAGGAATGAGGCAGGCGACGTGGCCTCCGAGTAAACTCGCTTCTTTTTCCTTCAACAACTCCGTTTTTCCCCCCTGCCTCAGGGAAATGACGGGTAGGGAACCCTCAAAACCCTGCCATGTCCCGTTTGTCGCGCCCCTGTGCCATGGCGTGCCCCATGCATTTGCGCTTTGGCGGGCACTGGCGCCAGATGTGCAGCACGTCCATAGCGATGCGTTGAAATGAATGAAACGTCGCCGCTGAGCCACCGCAATTGCGAAAGTACTGTGCGGTGGCGGCCTGCATCGCTTGTCGCATCGGGGCGTTGAGGCTCCACTGCAGCGCCTGCGTGCCCGCAATGCGTTGGGAGGGCGCTGGAGAATGAGCCCTTCCGCTGCTGGCGACCTCGTCGTCGCCACGTTCCCACGGTGTGTGCGCTTGGCAGGCGTCCCAGTCTCGCGCCGAACCCGCACGGGGCGGCAAGAGCCAACATCGCGCAGCACTAACAACGGCCCTGGCCCGCGCCGTCCGGGGCCGTCATGGGCATCCGACGCGTTTGCTTCATCGTTGCGGTGGATCAATAGATTGAGGCACGCTGGGTCGGGGGGCTTCGTCCGTGAGTAGCGCGCGAACATGTATTTTGTCCGCAGCGTTCCTGGTCCCGACGTTGCGGACGTCATCGAGGGCCGGCTGGCTCATCTCGAGGGTCTTAACAAGCGTTTATACGCCGAAAAGGCGGAGCTGGAGGTCGAGCTCGCCAAATGTCGGCGCCGCGAAGAGGAGACGTCGCGCCAGGTGTGACGAGGGCCGTGCGGGGCTCATGGGTGCTTCCGCCGCGCTCATCTCGCTTCGAATCTCACACTTGAAGCACCCATCACACACACAGCTGTCGCGCAAGACCCAAGAGGCGCAGCGCTACAAGCACATGTACGAGGAGGGGCAGCACGCGCTGCAGGCCCAGGTCTCCACGCTGACGGAGGACAACCGCTGGCTCGAGTCCCTCGTGCAGCGCATGAACTCGGAGCTGGCGTCCATCAAGGCCGCTCACTCTGACCAAGGCAAGTCTCGCGGCCATGGCACGACCCTAACCCCGATCAACAACGACCCCAGTAGGGCATCCAGCGAGCTATCCCGTCCGCGCAGGCGAGCGAGAGGTCAAGCTGCGGTCCCTGCTGGGCCACGTCCAAGACGAGCTGCAGACGGCCGTGGGCGACATGACACGCAAGCTGGCCCAGGCCAAGGACCAGGCAGAGGCGGACCGCGTGAACCTGGAGCGGATCGTGAGGGACCGGGAGGCGGAGGCCGAGGCGGCGCAGGCACAGCGCGCGGCGACGCTGCAGGCATGCGACGCGCTGGAGCGCGAGGTGGCGTCGCTGCACGTGCAGCTGGAGGACGCACGCCAGAATGGGGCGCAGCTGAGCCGGGCGCTCGAGCCCCTGACCCGCGACGCGGCGGAGGCGCAGGCGTCCGCGGCCCGGTCCCAGGCGCAGCTGGCCAACGAGCTGAGTGCCGCGCACCGCCGCGCCACGGACGCCGAGCGTGCGGCCTCCGAGGCCCGCGACGCGCTGCTGCAGGCGCGCAGCCGGCACGAGGGGGAGGTGGCGGCGGTGCGCGGGGAGCTGCAGGCGCAGGTGGACGCGGTGGCGCGGGAGCTGCAGGCCCTGCAGGTGCGGTGGGAGACGGAGGTGCACCCGGCCATGAAAGCGCGAATCGAGGCCAGGGCACAGCAGGCGGAGGAGGCGCGGGCTGCGGCGGAGAAGCGGGCCAAGGCTGCCGTAAAGGAGATGCGTGGGATGGCCGAGGAACTCAAGACGATCCGGTGAGGGGCCTGTTGCTGCGTGGCCGCCCGCCGCGACGGAGGCGACCCGGGCTTGGCCATGGGGTGTACCACTGCATCTCGCTGCCACACGCGCCCGGGCTCTCTGTGCTGCAGATCCCAGTACGACGCGGCGCTGGCCGAGGCGCACCAGACGGCGAGCCAGGAGGCCCACCACGTTCTGGCGAGCGTGGCGCGGTCCGGGCATGGCGCGCTTGAGGCCATCCTGTCGGGGCTGCGGGAGGCGGGCGTGGGCCACGACGCGTCGCGCTCCGGGGCGCTGGACCGCTTCCGGGCGAGCGGCGTGACGGACGTGGGCGCGAGCGTGACGGTGATGGCCGAGGAGGAGGCGCAGCATGTGGTGGTGGAGGTGGAGCGACGGGCGCGGGAGCTGGCGCGGCAGGTGGCCCAGGCTCGAGACCGGCTGGCCATGCGAGAGGAGCAGCTGGTGAGAGCGCAGGGAGAGGCGGAGCAGCTGCGGGGCGAGCTCCGGGAGATGCGGGAGGCAGAGGCACAGCGACAGGCAGAGGCAGTCAAGGTGAGCACGTGAGGCGTCGCAGATTAGGGAATGACTGGTGTCATCTATTGGTGCGTCATGTGCACTGTTCAGTAATCTACACACATGTCATGTGGTACGACACGGACACACGTCGCCTGCCGCGCGATTGTTGTGCCCCTCTGCGCCGTTGCAGCAAGAGAGCCGTAGCCTGATCTCTGAGGAGCGCTCTGCGGTGCTGGAGGAGCAAGTGTCTCAGATGCGGGTCCAGGTGGAGGAGTCGCGTGGCTGGCAGATGCGGGCGAGGAGCGAGAAGGAGGGCATGGGGGCGGAGCTGCAGCGAGCGAGGGAGGAGGCGGCGGCGCGGGCGGCGGAGGTGGAGCTCATGAGGGCGCAGGTGGGTGCAGCGTAGGTTGTAAGCGCAGGCAACGGTCATGGGAACAGGGGCCGATCAAGTCGGCAGACGAGGGTGCAGTTGTGGTGATGGTTTTATCTTGGCTTCTCCCGCAGGTGACGGATGCGGAGGAGCAGCGCCTGCGTCTCGAGGGCAGCCTGCGTGACGCCGAGAAGCGCCTGACGACGCTGGATGCGGAGCTGAGGGACGCCACCCGCAAGCTGGCCGACGCGCAGCACGCCGAGGCGCTGCTGCGGGCCCAGCTCAGGTGAGCCACGGTTTGGGGGATTACAGAGCTGGCGCCTGGCTCGTCCTGCGTTTGCACGCCGCAGTCTGTGTGGGTCGGTGCGAGAGGGTATCGTCTCGCCACGCACGTCTTGCTGTGCATCCCCGCTGTTGCAGGGAGGCCAAGGTGCAGGTGTCCCACCAGGAGCTCGCGGCGGGGTCGGCCCGGTCAGAGGTGGATGACATGGCCATGTCCCTGCGTTCGCGGGAGGTGGAGCAGGCCCACTTGCACCAGGAGCGTGCCACCCTCAAGGCCCAGGTGACCTCTTCTAGCACACGGGGTGATGAATGAAGCAAGTGGACTGCCGTGACCCTGCATTCTTGCTTGGCGCGTTGCCGTCGTCGCGACCATGCGTGGCCACGCCCATGCTGCGCCTCGCTCAGCAAGACATCTCATCGGTGTCGCCAAGCCCATTGCAATGCTTCTCTCCACGCCTCTTCAGGTCGAGGAGCACGCCCAGCGCGCCGTGAAGCTGCGGGCGGAGCTAGACGCGGAGCACCGGGAGCGGGTGGCCGTGGACGCGGAGTTGAAGGCGAAGAGGGCCCGCGTCGACGACCTGGAGGCGCAGGTGAGAGGCAGCCAGGAGGACAAGGGCAGGGGTGGCATCTGGCACACGCGCCTCATCTGTGTGACTGCCCTCACACAGCCGCCTCCGCTCGCCATGCTGTCGGGCCTGGCCATGCCCGTGTGCCTGCACCTAGCTATGCTGATGTGCCTTGGCCGCAGGTGCGCCACGCGGCCCAGGAGCTCAGCGAGTCGCGGGCCAAGGAGTCGGAGGCGCAGAACGCGCTGACGGAGGCCAGGGAGACGGCGACGAGGCTGGGGAGGGACCTGCGGCTGCGGGACAAGCGCGTGGCTGACCTGGAGCGCGACGTGTCGGGGCTGGCTGCTTCCGTGGAGGAGCACCGGGTGCGCGCGGAGCGGCTCCGGCAGGACCTACAGGCCGCGGAGGGCGAAGCGAGGAGGCTGGCGGACGCCTTGGCGGAGTGCACGACCAAGAGGGAGGAGGCGGAGGCGGCGGCAAGGAAGGCGTCGCAAGAGCTGGGGGCCGCCAAGCACAGGCGAGGGGCGGAGCGAGATGCAGCCACACAGCCATGCGTCTTTCTATACTTGGTGACTTGACCCGACTTGGTTCTCTTTAGCAGGCCACGGCTCGCTACTCTGCCTTATGACAAGCGCTGCCTACTCGTCCCTTCCACGCAGCGCCCTCACGATGGAGGTCAAAGCGGACCGTGCTGCGTTCGAGCTCCAGTCCATGCGGCAGGAGCTGGAGCGCGCCAACGACGCCGGGGCCAACAGCGCCGCGCTGCTGGAGGCAGCGACCAAGAAAGCCGCCGACTACGAGGTCCGTGGGCCGCTGGCTGGCACAATGGGGAGGCGTGCCTTGGCATCCCAATCACGCACCATGGTTTTGTGCATACCATGCACAGGCGCTCGAACCTGGCCCTCCCCGCTGCACCCACTCGTCGCACACCCCTCGTGTCCCTCCCTCGTCTCCCCCGCAGAAGCAACTCCTGTCCATCGACCGCGCCACTTCCCGCGCCACCACGGTTGCCAAGGCCCTGGCCGCACACCCCCCGGGGTCCCGCGTGGTCCCGCGGCTGCCGGTGCACGGCGTCGAGTCACGTGACCCCCCCGACGCCCTGGTCGGCGAGCGGACGGTGGCGGCGCTGGAGCGCTTGGAGGGCCTGGCGACCGAGTACAGCGAGCGCATCTCGGCGGACGCGGTCAAGCTGGCGGAGGCGGCGAGGGCCAGGAACGAGGTGGTGGAGCAGCTGCAGGTGAGCGGGGAAGGCATGGAGCAGGCGCGACTGCAGGAGCGATGCCGAGACTTGCCGTGTACGTGCAACCACCAGTGGTGCTCCACTCGCATTAGTCCATCTCAGACAGCGATAGGGGCAGTGATAGGGGCACATGGTCATTGTCGCCGCAGAATTGCCGGGAGAAGTGCGCCAAGGCCCAAAGGGACGCGGAGACTGCGGAGCAGGAGCACCGGAGGGCGGCATCGGCGCTGGCGGACGTGCGCGAGGAGTGCCGCGGCCTGCGGGCGGAGGCGGGCGTGCACCTGCAGCAGCTGGGGGACCTGCGTGCACGGCTGGCGACGCTCGAGAAGCAGCTGGGCGGCCTGGCGGGTGACAAGGCGTTCCTGGAGCAGTCCCTGGCGGTGGCCGGAGAGGACCGCGCCAGGCACGCCGAGGAGGCGCGGACGCTGCGGGGGGACCTGGAGGCGGCACGGCGGGGCCTGTCCCAGCTGGAGGGACGCGCGGTTCGGGCGGAGGTGGAGCTGGCCGCGTGCCGCCGCGACCTGGGCGCAGCGCGGGAGGCAATCCGGGAGCGGGAAAGCGAGGTGGGCGCGCTGCGGGGCGCGCTGGCGGCGCGGGAGGGCGATTTGGAGGACGCCAGGGACCGGGAGACGGTGCTGTCGGCCGAGGCAGAGACGTGCCGGCAGCGGCTGTCCGAGGCCCGGCAGGCGGCGGTGCGGGCGCAGCGGGCGGCAGCTGCGCTCCGGACCCGCGTGTCTGGGACGGCGGGGCAGGCCGCGGAGGGCCCGGCCGTCGCGGAGGCGGCGCTGGTGCCGGTGGGGTTGGCGTTGGGCGACACGCCGGGGGTGGTGGACGTGGCGGCGGCGGTGGCAGCGGCGGCGGAGGACTTTGCCCACGCGGCAGAGGCGGCGCGGGCGGCGATGCTGCTGGCACGGGACGAGGCGGGCGAGGCGGCGGCGGCTGCCAGCGCGGCGACGGCGCGCGCACTCGCGGCGGAGGAGGCGGCGGACTCGGCGCAGAGTCAGGCCGCGTCACTGCGTGCGGAGCTGGAGGCGGCGCGCGAGGAGTCGCGGCAGCTGCGGGGGGCGTGCGAGGAGGCGGTGGCGGACAACCGTGCGTTGCGTGCGCGGGGGGAGCGTCTGAAGGAGAAGCTGCGCGCGCTGCAGTCGGAGCGCGCGGCCGTGGCCAGGGCGCTGGAGGGGGCGGAGGAGGAGCTCGTGCGGGCGCTGAGGTGAGGGGTTCCAGGGTCAGGGGTCTCGCCTTGCAGTGCCGTGCTGTCCGGTCCCTGCCTGTGCCTGCTTAGGGGTTCAGGGCTGCAGCTTGCTCCCCGCCCCTGTCTGTCTGGGATTCCTTTCATCAGTGCCACTCGTCATCGCTCTCACGCAGGCACGCGGAGGAGTTGGAGGAGACGCGGGGCCGCCTGACTCGTGAGCTGGAGGAAGTGAGGGAGGCGAAGGGCCGTGCCGTGGCGGACCGGGAGGAGATGGCTCAGGAGCTGCGGACCACGCAGGGACTGCTGGACACGACGAGGGAGGAGCTCGAGCGCCAGAGCGCGGCGGCCACCCGGCTGCGGGCGTCGCTGGGGCGCCTGGCGGGAGAGGGACAAGGGGGCGAAGAGGGCGCCGTGGGGTCGCCCGAGGGCGGCCTGACCGAGGCGGAGCGTGCGCTGGAGCAGATCCGCGGGCAGAAGGTCGCGCTGGGCCGCACGGTGGCGGTGGAGCAGGCGGTGTCCAGCCGGACGATGCGGGAGCTGGCGCGGCACGAGGCGGAGGCGCGGGAGCGCGCGAGGGAGGCCGACCGAGGTGCGTGATGGGGTGTGCGAGGAGACGGTAGGCGTGTCGCATACCGCCGACTCTGCTGTCTCGATCTCTGCTCCCCATCGCACCCACTGCCTAGTGATGGATGTTGATATTAATGCCTGTGTCCCAGTGCCTGCCTGACCGTCTTGATCATTCCACCCCCCCCCGCAGCTGCCCGTGAGGCCAAGCACCGAGAGAAGATGGCGATCAAGTACGCGTTGGAGAACTCAGAGGCGGGACGGGAGGCCCTGAACCAGCGGCACCGGCTGCTGCGGCTGCTGAGGGAGGAGCAGGAAGCAAGCGCGGAGGTGGGGGAGCGGCAGCCTGAGGTGAGGCGTGGGTGTGGACGGGTGCATGTGCCTATGCTGCATGCGTCCATGCCTGCATGCGCCTTGCTGCAAGGTGCTTCTAGGAACAAGCGTGGGTCGAACGTGATTTGCTCGTTGGGGGCGGCACTTGATGGCACCTGCCCTACACCCAATGCCTCTCTCCCATCGTCGCAGAGCTCCGTGGCGCTGCGTCGGGAGCTGCTGAACCATTTGGAGAGGGAGGTGACCAACGCCCAGACGGCCGAACAAATCCAGAGGGCCCGCGGGGAGGTGCTGTCGATTCGGAGTGCAGCCGAGGGCATCTTGAGGGCCATGCTTGAGGAGAAGAGGGAGAGGAGGGCGCGCGAGATGGCGCAGCAGCGAGGGTAGGGCGCGGTGTCACGTGGTAGTCGTGGAAAGGCTATGGGATAGGCAAGCAGCTGCAACGCGCACGCGTGGCAGCGTTAGGCGGGCACCGTGGAGTCGTGATTTCAAGCGGGGATCTTTGCCTAGAAAAGACCGTCGAGTCGTGTTGGCTCACATGCCTCCGTGGCGACGAAAGAAACGAGTATTGTTATGGCTTATGATGGGAGGAAGTGCAACCGGGGCCTTGGTGCATGCGAGCTGAGGCAGCCAGGCGCAGGCAGGGAATGGGCAATCCAACTAGGGTTGACCGGCGTATGAAGCCAAGAAGCGGAAAGGGACGAGGAAATCACTCACTGCTCGACATCAGCGGCACGACTGGATCCTCCCAGTCCTCTCAGTGCGCTCTTGCTGAAGCACGCCGCACGCCTAACCTCTTCGCTTACACCAACCCTCGAGGCTGGACGTGTGTCGCGTGCGCTAACCAGCTCGATGAAACAAAGGGGATGTGCGAGGCTGCTCACTGGGGCGCCTCATTGCCCAGAAACAGGTCAAACTGTGCTCTCTCATGAAACTCTGGAGGCAGACACGGGGACATCTGCCGGCTGTCGACAAGGAAAGGGACAGTCACTGGGCAATGGCACTGGGGAGAAGAAACAGCAGGCCATGGCCAGCCGATGGTCGCGGCATCGGCATGGCAGAGTGAAGGGAAGAGTCGGGGGCAGTCCGACCGTGATTGTGTGTGATCGAGGACGCGGTCACCATCGCAGCAACTCAGCGAGGCCGGACCCCTGCGAGCCCTGGCCCTCCTGAGGGGCGGGCTCTGAGGTCCAGGCCCTGAGCAGGTCCTCCGCGGACGCACGGCGGGGCTCGGGGGGTTCACGCGACCCCGGGACGGCCTCCCGGGGCGCCTCCAGGGAGGGGCGGCTTTTGAAGCTGCGGCCGACGCGGCGCAGGACCCGCATGACCTGGTCCTGGGTCAGGGACTGCGCCAGTCCCTCGACGGCGGCATAGTCGGACCTGGGGAACTGCAGGAGCGCGTCGGCGTCGGGCTTGCAGTGCAGCACCATGACGTCGTGGGCCCTCACGGCGGACTCGAGCTCGGGGAAGCTGCCGAGGTACAGCTGCTTGCCGTGGTGCCTGCGGGTGCGGGTTTGAGCGAGCGCTAGCTGTGGCGTTCACGGGGACCGTGGCGGAAGGCACGACATAGCATTAGCAACGCACTCGCGTCTTCCCATTTTTGGGGATTGCGGGTAGCGTGGCCTCACCAGAGGTGCCCCTCGTACAGTCGCGTCCGCCGGTGGTACGTCACGCCTTTGTAGCTGCCAGAGAGCGACTCGGAGGGGGAGTGGAAGACCGTCCGCAAGCACGTTTCATACAGACGGTCCATGTCATTCTTCGCGTCCAGCATCTCCAGAGGGGCTGAGTGCAGGGCGTACGTGGAACCCTGCGATCACGCAATGGTGCCGTCGGGTCCACCCCTACGCACGTGAGACGGCCCACGCTCGCTTGCGCACTCCTGTCGCCCTCCGCACCTGCCCCGCGAACATGGAGTGCCGCCCCTGCATGGCGGGGCTCACGGCGTCGGAATCGGAGGCAGGCCCGGGCCATGACCCCGCAGGTTGCAGTTGCTTGGATGACACGTCCGCTGGTCCCGGGCCCCAGATGCCAGGGGACCACACGAGCGGCGCCTCGGGCAGCAGCGGGGCTACAGGGAGCAGCGGCATCGGCAGCGTCGCCGGCGCATGCCCTGCCATGGTCCGCTGCATGGGAATGCTCAGAGACGGTGTCCTGGCTGCAGGCAACGATCCTGGCACTGACACGCCCGGTATCATGCCCGCAGCAGCCCCGACCGTTGGGATGGCAGGATCGAGCCCGTACTGTGGCGCCATGACGACGGTGGCCTGGGTGGCTGGATGTAACGTGGGCGGGATGACGGGGGCACAGCGCTCCTGCGCAAAGGGATGCAAGAACATTGGGATCTGCAGGCCTTGGTATCTATCCCGGTTGAGCGCGGCGCGATGAGCAGGCACCTCGAACAGGTAGCGGGCGAGATCGGGATATCTCGTATCCATCGATGAGCCCAGCGCGAAGGTGGATAGCCATTCGTCCCAGCATTCGATCTCGCTCGCCACGTCGCCCGCCGGAGATTCCTCTGCAAAGGTGGGGGCTTTCAGGTGCAGGCGCATGGCCTTGCCCAGGGCTCTGCGTGCTCGCGCTTTGAGCTGGCAAGAACGCACCCATCGATCCATCGCGCATTTTTACAGACGACCCGTGCATTCTTTGGATCTCTGCAGCCGCGCAAGAGGGCATCTCGGGGTCAAGCGGACGTCGACGCAGATGCTGCAGCAAGCACCGCCAACGAGGGCGCATGCGAAAGACATAGATGGCACGAATGAGCCACAGAGTGGTGGCCGCTAACCGATTCGCATCCAGCCCCACTCGCAAGGTTAGCACAACTAACCTTGCGAAGGTGTGAATGACTTTCGCACGTCCCTGGAGCTGCGGGACCCTTCCCTACGTGCATAAGCACGAAGTGCGGCCCCTGTCCTCCAGCGACAGGGCCACATCTTGGGTGACCTCGTCCGCGTGGCACGCTAACCTTGCAAAACCCTAAGGGTTTTTCAAACCTCGGCCCACTGCTGGGGCCCGGCGATGGCGAGCAAAGCAGGCCCTTGCATCGCCAGCTAGAAGACGACTAAGCGGACTAACCATGTGGCGACTGCAAACGCCCACGTAACTCATAACTACGCTGCAGAAACGGCAGCTCGCATCTAGTAGGGGTTAAGCCAGGCCTGCACAGGGACTGGAACGCATTGGCCTGCACCCAGTGGATCCATCGATGGGGTTGGGGCACGAACACAATGCTACCGTCCGGCATTGTGCACAGCTGGTGTCGCGCCACGCCTACGGCAGCTAACGCGTGGCAGCGCGTGTGGTATGTGGAAACGTCTAAGATCGGGCACCGCCCTACTGGGCCACGAACTAGGGCTACCGGTCAAAGGCCGTGGGCCAGCTGGGCGGCAACGCGCAGGTGCGGCACGGCGCCGACCGCGGCCCAGCTTGGCCACTCCGGCGTCCTGGGTGCCCGGCTAGTGAGCTAACGAGGAAACAAAGGTCTTTGCTGTCCTCTCGTCCTGGGAGCAGCCGCAAGGCGCAGGGATAGGCGCCGCAGGCTGGGGGGAGGACTGGACTACGGGCATGCATCTGTCTAGGATGGTGACAGACACGGGAGGGAGAACGCATAGGCACAGGGACTGCATGGCACGCTCTGATGCACGGGCATGGGAGCTGCTGAGTGCTACTGGGTTCGTGTGGGAAAGGGGGGATGGCACCAGAAACGACGCCCTCATACGTGGGACCGGCCCGCACATGAGGGACCCTGAGGCCTGAGGGTTCGGAGTGGGGGTCGCAGGGGGGTTAGGAATGGGGCATGGGTTATGGTATGGGAATCCTGATAAGGGATGCTTAGGAAACTGTGGTCTTGAGTTCACGGCCGGCGCGCCGGAGGAGGTGCATGAAGTCCTGCTGGGAAACGGACCTGGCGACGTGCTGCGGGGGAGGGTGGGAATGCGAGCGCATGCCCCTCACTCCAAGCAGCTAAGGTGCTGTCTTGCGTCATCGCCGGGCACGAAGAGCGCTGGCTGGATGCGTGGCCGGGCTCACCTCGATGCTGCTGTAGTCGCAGCGGGGGAGCTGCAGGAAGCTGCTGGGGTCGTCCTTGCAGTTGAGGCACATCAGGTCGTGGGCCCGCAGTGCCATTCCAAGGGACGGGTAGCTCCCGAGGTACAGCTGCTTGCCGTTGTGCCTGCGGGTGTGGGCCAGGTGTCGTCTGGCCTTGCAACGACAGACGTGTACATGACGCGCACAGTCCATGAGTCAACAACGGCGCCTAGCACGCACATAGTCCATGAGTCGACAGCAACACGTAGCGCCACTCACCAAAGGTGACCCTCAAAGAGCAGGGTGCGGCGGTGGAAGGCGACGCCCTTCCACGGCCTGCGGTCCAGGTCCAGCTCCTTCCCGGCCGCGATCACGTCGCGGCACGTCTCGAACGCGCGCTCCAAATCCGCGTCCGCGCCCTCGGCCGCCACCGCCAGCTGCACCGACCCGGGCGTCTGGGGCTGCCCGTGCTGCAACTCAAGCGCAGGCGGCGGGAGGCCGTCCGTGAAGTCCTCGCGCCTCCATCGCTCGTGCAGCGCCCGGATGTCCTCCAGGTGCGCGTCCGGCACGTTGGGCTCGTGCGTCACGCGGCGACGCTTCTCGGGCGGAGCTGTCTCGTGCTCTGATCCCCAAGCGGCTGCGGCGTCGCCCTTGGCCACCGCCCCGCCCAGCACCGTGTCGGACACCGTCTCTGCGGAGCTCCCCGCGTGGAGCGTGGGGCAGCTGTGCCGGGTGCCCAGCATGTCGGCGACCTCCGGCCAGAGGTGCGGCGTGCCGTCGCCAAAGTCACACGCGGTGTTCAGGCCGAGGCACGGAGCGGGGAGCGCGATGGCGGGGAGGGCGAGGTAGAGGTCTGAGAACGTGCGCGCACAGAGGGCCATCGGGACGGGCTGCGGGCAGGGCAGAGAGCTCGGGATGAGCTCAAGCAGGGCTGATGAGGCAATCGGCGAGACGCGCTGCGGATAAAGTGGGGAAAGGACGTGACGCGAAGCTCACCTTCTGCCCTGGGGCCAAGAAACGACGGACGTCGGGGTACTTGGCCGTCTCCACAAGGTCAAGCTCGTCAACGGAGGGGTACCTGGTCGTTTCGCCGCTGCTGCGTGTTGATTTGTCGGCGTGGAGGGGAGCGTCCCAAGCGTCCGGCAGGGCGCTGCGCTCGTGACCCACGAGGAGAGCAGACAGGCCCCTGGGGCAGGATTTGACGTCGCTAAGAGCATATGCTGCAGACAAGGAGGGTCCATATCATTTTACAGCATACATTTTATCTGTATCAGCCATTACCTTGCCCTAAGGTCGCACGGGCGCGCCGAATACCGCCCAACTTCCCGCCTGTAGAAATGCTCGGCATCCTCTCCGTCCAGACCATAGACCGTCCGCTGTCTAGCTAGGCAAAGATATTGCGCGCTTGTGTAGCACCTAGCTGTAGCGCGTACCGCTCCAACCGGGTGCACTGGCTGTCTGCAGTGTGTTGACCTGGTGTGTGTTGGCCAAGCGCTTCCAGCTCAGTCAGGCAGCATCATGAGCACGATTATTGAAAAAACGAGCCGTCTATGTTGAACTACGGGCGATTACGCAAGCCTATGTTCGCAGGCAGCTGACAGTCAACCGCCAGACATGTCTCACGCCTCCCCGGCCAGCTTGCGCAGCTCCCGCGCCTCGTGCTCCGCCTCTCGCAGTCGGCGCTTCATGCGTGCCATGAAGGCGTCGAACTGGGCGATCGACTCATCCGCCGCACGCCGCTCGCGGTCGCGGGCCTCCTCGCTACGGCGCGCCTCCAGCGCTTGCAGGAGCGGGCTCGCCGCGATCCCTGCGCCACGTTGCGTGCCGTGGCGCCGGAACACCTCCCGCGCCAGCCCCGCCAGCGTGTCGGCCATGTCCGCCAGGTCGCGCGACCGCTCCTCCAGGCACCGCCCCATCCGGCCAAAGTGCGCCCGGAGTCCCTCGACCTCCCGCGCCCGGCTCTCCCGCTCGCGCTGCAACGCCCGCACCTGCCGCGACAGCTCCTTCGTCGGGGACACCGCCCCCTCCGCCCGCGTGCCCCGCACCCCCGCCTGCACCACCTGCCCCTCCAGGCCGGCGACCCTCGCCTCGAGAGCACGCAGCGCGGCGAGCGCCGACTCCTCCCGCTCGACCCGCAGCTTCCCCGCCGCCTCCCCCGCGGCCTCCGCCGCCGCCGCCGCCTCACGGGCCCGCATCTCGGCCGCTTCGGCGCGCCGCTCCGCCCCCGCCGCCTCGTCGCGCGCGGCCCGCACGTGCTGCGCCAGCTGCCCCAGCATATCCGCCACCTCCCCTCGCACCGACGTGCCCACCGCCTCCGCCACCTCCTGCGCCTCCCGGGCTCCTTGGGCCGCCGCCTCCGCACCCTCCTCCCGCAGACGCGTGACGGCGCCCGCCAGGCGCTCGGCCCACTGCCGCTCCGCCCGCTCCGCTGCCCGGCGCGCACGGTCAGCCCGGTCCTGCGCCCCCTTCACCTCCGCGGCCACCGCCGCTTGCAGTGCAGTGACCTGCTCCCCCACGTGCGCCGCCACCGCCTGCTTCACCGCCGCCACGCGCTCCGACACGTGCTGCTGCAGCTCCCGCCGCAACGCCGCCGTCGCCTCCCGCGCCTCCTCGCGACCCTCGCGTGCCTCGTCCCACGCAGCACTGGGGTCAAGACCCGGGCAGCCACTGGTCAGGGCAGCCACGTAGCAGAGACTTCGCCCACAACGTTCTCGTTCTCTTGAAACACCTCTCGACACCCTCGAGAGACGCAGCATGAAGCGCCGGCATTCGCGACTCGCCTGGCTTGTCCCCCCGCGTCAGCCGCGGCACGCTCCAAGGCACCCAGCGCACGCAGCGCCAGCTCCAGCCGACGCTCGGCCTCGTCTACGCGCGCCGCGACGCCGTCCGCCCTCGCCACGGCCTCCTGCGCCCGCGCCCCGGCCTCCTCGGCGCGCTCCCCCGCCGCTGTCGCCACCCTCCTCCCCGCCGACATCTGCTCCGCCATGTCCATCACGCGCGACCGCGTCGCCTCGAGACCGGCAGCCTGATCGGCGACCGCGACGCCCAAGGAGTCCAGTTGGCCCAGCACCTGCGGCCCGCAGCAGCCCTGGCTTTCAGCGCATGTACCCGGGAGTGGCGTGGGGGGCGACCCAAGCCAGGCGTTGAAATGCGAGACACACACGCAGGCTGACCTCCACGGGCCCTTACCTCTTCCATCCGGCCGTCCTGGTCCCGCTCGCGGGCCGCTGCTGCCAGCTGGTCCGATACCCACGCGCGCAGCTGCGCGGCGGACGAGCCCGCGTCTTCCTGGCGCTTGGTCGCTCGCGACATCTCGTCGCGGACCGCTGCGATGGACGACTGCGTGTCCTCGTGCTCCTTGGCCACCAGCTGCACTTGCGCGTGCAGCTGCCCAAGAGCCTTGCGCGCCGCGTCGAGCTCGGACCGCACGTCCAGTCCACGCGCAGGCGCCAGCGCGTCCATCTCCTGACGAAACGCAGAGGTGAGGTCCGCGACTTGCCGGGCGAGCTCTGCGAGGCGGGAAACATGTGTGCCATGGCACGCCCGCCCTGGGCCAGCATGCCTCGCCCGATACACGTGATAGATGGAGAGTATGTCAGGTAAAAGCGGCATCGCGCTGCCGAGAACGTTGCATGAGCGCTTCCTCGCCGGCGATTTTCACGTCTTGCTCCCGCACATGCGCCTCATGCTCGGTAACCAGCGCCAGGACGCGGTTGAGGCGGTCGATGGACGGAGAGGACGGGACAGACGGGGGCGCGCCGGCCCGCGGAATCGTCCGTGAGGCTGCGCGCTCGGCAGGGGGCAAGCCATGTCATGACAACGTGGGGGAGAGACGCCGCACAAAGCCACGAGGGACGCGGACTCACGCGTTGTGTAGCTCATCCTGACACACGGCAAGGGCGTACAGGCCCCGATGCGGGCGTGGCTTGTGGGAAAAGACTCGCCGGGTTGGCTGACGACAACCGCGTCGCTCTGAGCGACCGAGTCAGCGTTGTTCTTAAGCCCTTCTCTGATGCACGTGCCACCGCACATGCAATGAGAAGGAAGAAAATGCGGGCGGCAATTCCTCGTGCCCCGGCCAGGCTCGGCAGCTGGCACTCAAAACGTCAGTACCGCGTCTCCTCCTTCCCTGAGGGGCCCCGCGGATGGCTGCTGTCACCATTGCACCGCCACGTCCAAGAATACCTCGCGTCTCTGCGGCAGGACGGTAGCGCGGACCTGGGACGCATGCTGAGGTGGGCACCGACAAACGCGTGCGTTTTGTCGCATGTTGGCCGCGCACGCCGTGCCCCCAGTCAGTCCGATGAAACACATCGACCATATGTTGCGGTCTCCCGGGCTCTTCATGACGCTGAATGGGTTCGTGGCCCCACATCCGCTCGCAGTAGCACGCGCAAGCGACTTCGGACGCCTTCCGCATCCCCTTCGACGCCAGGTGCGGTGCCGTGGCGGAGCTGCTTGCTTCGCATGCAGTACACTCTCGGGCATCGTCGACATCTTCCCGCGGCATCGGCATGCTCGCAGCCCAGGTCGTGGTGCCGGAGGGAGATGGGGACGACGGCCGGCCCGACATCATTGGCTTCCTGACGGAGCGGAGCCAAAAGATCGAAGCGCTGAAACAGGAGCTTTCGGTGCTGAAATTCAAGTGAGATCGAGGGGAGATTGGATGGAACCGCGATGTCGTGCCGCGATGTCGTGCCACGAATCGAGAGAATTTCTTCCTCTGTGCGTCGGCGATGGGTCTCTCTTCCTGTGCGCAGGAGTGAGGACCTGACGCGGCTTCTCGCGGCGGAGCAGGATGCCAGCGCGCGTCTCCGGAGCCGCCTGGCTGCGGCAGAGGACCAGCTCACGCACCGGCGGTCGAACGATCCAGGACAGGACCGGATGGACAAGTTGCTTCGATCTGAGAGGTAGAGGCTGCTCTGGCCCAGGCACCACGCTAGCCAGGATCCAGCAGGGTGCGCTGAGATGGGCAGCTGAGTAGGCTAAGCGGGCACAGACCCTTCACCAGCACCTCTGGTCGCAGCGAGCTGAGGGCGCTGGCCGAGCGCGCACAGGTGGCCGCAGAGGGTCGCGCTCAGCGAGCGGAGCAGGAGGCCCGCGCGCTGCGGGATGCGCTGGCCGAGCGTGAGGCGGCCCTGGCGGCGAGGGAGGCGACAGAGTCGACAGCCGCGGCGGATGCGCGGGTGGCTGCGGCGCGGGAGGAGGCGGCGCGGGAGGCGGCGGTGGCTGCGAGGCGCGCGGCGGCCGCGGAAGCTACGGCGGCGGGGGAGCGGGCGCAGCGCGTGCGTGCGGAGGCGGCGGCGGCGTCTGCAGCGCAAGAGGCCGAGTCGTGGGCGTCCCGAGCATCGGCGGCCGAGGTGGCGGCGGCGCGGGCGGAGGCGCGCGCGGCGGCAGCGGAGGCAGCACGGGGTGCCGGGGAGGGGCGGAGCGAGCTCGAGGCTTTGGTGGGAAGTTTGCGAAAGGAGATGGAGATGCGGGATGCTGAGGTGGAGGAGGCTCGGCGCATCCGGAAGAAGTGGGCCAACACCGAACTGCTCAGGTGAGCGCCGGTCGCACGGCACTGGCGAAACCGCATCGATGCTCCAACAATGGCTGACGGGCTCTCCCGGTCCGCCGCGCAGGGAGAAGCTGTCGGCGGCGGAGGCCCGCGCGGCGCAGGTCGAGCCGCTGCTGGCGCGCGTGGTGGCTCTGGAAGCGGAGGTGGAGCAGGCGCGACGGTCGCTGAGGCCGTGGGAAGAGGCGGCGCGGGCGGTGGGCGCCCAGGAAGCGACGCCGGCTGGTGAGGCTTTTGGTGGATGCAGCGCGCAGTCGACGCGACGGGATGCGAAGTGGGGAGAGACGCGGACGGTGCGTCTGGCTTGCACCAGGGCTGCACCGTCCAACATCCTTGCTGGTCCCCTGCTTGCAGGCGTGCGCGGCGTCGTGGCTCAGAAGGACCGACTGCTGCGGGCTGCCCAGGAGACCGTGGGGCGCCGCGAGGAGGAGCTGGCGTCGGAGCGGGCGGCGAGGGAAGCGGCGCAGGCGTTGGCACGAGAGGCGGAGGCACGGGCAGCGTCCGCGACGTTGCAGGCGTCAGCTGCCGAGGAGGCCGCGGCGCGGGCGCAGGCGACGGCGGGGCTGCTGCGGAAGGAGCGGGAGGGGCTGGTGGCGCTCGTCGCGACGTACGGGCAAGAGGACGCAGACGCGGGGGCAGAGAGCGCTGGGGTGGAAGGGGCGACAGCCCGGTCCAAGGCGCAGGCGAGCGAGCGAGAGGAGCAAAAGGTTGCTCGTCCTGCAGCGATGACTGAGGTGGTGCCTCGGGAGGGCGGGGACGCGTCACTCGCTGTGGTTATGCCCCGCAGGCCGCCCACATTGCCCGGCTCCAGGAGCAGTTGGGTCACAGCGAGGACCTGGCGCATTCTCTCCAGACGGACCTGGACCGGCGGGAGGTCGAGTGCGCGCGGCTGCGTGGGGCGGTGGCGGCAGCGGAGGCGAAAGCGCGGGAGCGGGAGCGGGAGGCCGCTGCGTCGACGGAGGAGGCGGCGCGCCTGGCGCAGCAGGTGGCGCTGGTCGAGTCCAGGCTGGGCCAGGGCTTGTTCGACCCAGCCACGACACGTGTGCTGCACCTGCGCGACAACCCCGAGAGCGCGGCGCGGAAGGCGGAGGCAGAGGACCGTGCCGCGCTCCTTGAGGCGGAGAACCGCGCCCTGCGCGCCCAACTCGACGCGGCGGGCACGGGCGGCGCGGGGGCGGCGGCGGCGGCGGCGGCAGCCGTGGCGGACGCCGAGAAGGTCGTGGCGGAGCGGCGGGTGCGTGAGGCCGAGAAGCGGCTCCAGCGGCTGCAGGAGGTGTTCAAGGATCGCATCGGGGCGTTTAAGGAGGCCTGCGCGGTGCTTTTCGGGTACCGGGTGGAGATGACGGCCGAGGGGGCGCCGGGAGCAGGGGAGACGGTGTGCTTCTTCACTTTGCGCCCCCGGCTGGCCAGCTCCCCTGCGAACGTCCTCACCTTCCGGTTCAGGGCGCCTTACAAGGCCGCCGACATGGAGCTAGGTGAGCAGAGGGCGCGGGTGGTGCTTATGGATGCAATGGGGCACCCTTGAAAGGGAAGGCTGATGGGCACGCTGTGTCTGGCACCCACCCGCAGTGCCTTCGGACTTCAGTAAGCTGCACCAGCGGGAGGTGGACACCTTCATCGTCCGATTCAAGAACGTCGCCGCCTTCACGGCCAACCTCACCATGGACCTCTTCCAAAAGGAGACGCAGACGTAGCACAATTGCCATAGCACACGTATGCCGCGGCAGGCAAGCTGCGGCATGGCCATTGACGTTACCATTGCGCACAAAAAAGTATAGTTTGTCTTCAATCTCGGCGGTTAAACGACACTGGGCTCTCTGGCGTGGGCTGCCGAGCAAAAGCTCTCAAGCAAGGGCTCTCCGGGCGGTTTGCGTGAACGGGTCAATGACGGCGCAAGTGGGGTAGCCAGTGGAACGGTGGAAAACGAAACGATTGAGTTGTGTTGTTCCCCTCGAGCGTCACCCTCGAGCGTCACCCCTGCTTCATGCTCGCGTCCTCTCGCCCGTCCAAGCTGAGCTGCACCGACCGCGGCGACGGCAGGGCCACGTCCGGCGACCGACGCGTCCCCGGCTGCGGGTGCGACAGCAAGCCATGAGTCGGCCACGCCACGCCGGCCGTCGTGAAGCCAACCAACTAGCTAGCTTGCCAACGCCACCAGGCGCTTAGATCAGTGGATGTGGCCATAGCAGGGACAGCTGAGTCAGTCCTTCTCGCCTTGTACATGACGGAGGTGATGTACTTGGACCGATACCTCCGCGTGAGGCCCAGGATGAGGGCGCGGTTGTGCTGGCTGCCCATGGCCTGCCGCTGGGCGTAGAGGTGCTGCAGGATCACGTGCTGTGGCCGGGGCAGCGAGGTGGTCGGGTCGAGGGCGGGCGGGACGTTGAGGAGCGTGAGGTGTAGGTGCTGGGGCAGCTGCGGGGCATCCTTCGCAAAGTCGTCTTGCGTTGGGAGAGGGCGGTTGTACGACTCGGGAGGAGACAGCGGGGGCTCGAATCCCTCGAGGCCGTCGAGGTTCTCTGGGACGAACTCGTGGACCTCGATGACGTTGTTGATGTTGCCCATCTCGTCGTACATGGCTGGCTGGTCGGGAGCGTACCGCCATACGCCATCCACTGCAGCCAAGGCCAGGGCTCGTGTAGGAGCGGGATCGACTTGGCGCATGCGTGTCTGCAAAAGGGTGGGAAAGACAGCGAGGCTGATCTTGAGCCAGCTCGCCTATGAACTTGTATTGGTAGACGCCGGGGGGGAGGAGTTTGACGATCGTGAAGTCCCGCCCGGAACGCTGCAGCGGCGTCCGCGAAGACCAGTTGTCGAACGAGCCCTCCACTTCCACATGCTGGCCCCCGTGCGCCTGCGGGGACGGGTCGCGGGCGCCCTCAAACGTGCCCGCGGCAGGCCCCGCGTTGTGCCACGGCCGCTGCCCCGCGCTTGCGCGTCGCCGCGCCCACCCACCCACACGATGACGGTCGGAACTAACATGGGCTGCGCGGGCCACCCCGATACGCCCTGGAACTCCACCGAAGGCCTGCGGGCGAAGCGTGCGCGCGATCTGCTTAAACTTCGGCATGAAGCTTTATTCCTCCACTTACGCCCCCGATTGGACATGACTGTTCGATAATGGACCGACAGACGGCGCGGATGCCGCCACTGGCCGCGCAGCGGTGGGCGCTCGCCTGCCCGAAGCCGGCGAAAGGCCCCCAGCCGCGGTGGGGTCCATGGAGCCTTGGGGATTGAAAGACTGCGACAGCGGGAGCGATACGGTCAGTCTGGCTCGTGAGCCGCGTCACGAGCGATGGACGGCGAGCGGCGGGACCGCAGCCCCAGCCCCCGCACCATGGGCGAGCCTGCCAACGGCGACTGGCCCGGCGTGGGCACGCCCGACGTCTCCCCTCCGTCATGACCCCGTCCCGAGGCCCTCCCCGCCGTGTTTCCCATCCTTGGCTCTCCGAGAGCAGAGTCGCAACCCCAAATGAGCCCAAGCTGCCGTTCGGCGCTTCGATGCAGGTGGTCGCTGTCAAAATAAACCAATTGGCACGCGACGGAGTGATGCTGACCAGGCCTGCGGGCTCCTTCCGGGCTTCTCGTCCAGTCTGACCTGACCACAGCTCTCCCGAAGCAAAAGCGGCGACTGAAATAGCCTGCCGCCTCATCGACATTTGCAGCTGTTGAGTCGTGGGAGACGGCGCTTGCTTTCGACGCCCCAATGGTGGGCTCCTGGACTTTCCCGGAGTTCCACAGCTACCCTCCCTTTTACACGTGAGCTGATGGCTGGAGCAGCACTCCGCCTCATGGGGCGGTCGACCTGCCCAGGATGCGGGCACCCTGCCGTCGTGGGCCGGCCGCTTCCTCCTTGGCATGCCCCGTTGGCACCTTCGACGCCGATTACCGGCGCTGGGAGGCACCGGGAGACTCCCGACACTCTCCATGCGACGCGCGGGACTGCGTTGTAACTGCACGTACGCCCCCTCGGCCCGCAGGTTGCAGCCGAACCCCGACAGTCGGCAGAAGCAGATTGCGCTTTGGAGTGACCTCGTGCTCGCGTACTGCCGGCAGCATCGCGTGATCACGCTCTCTGCCACGGGCCAAGAGGCGCCGGGCCTGTTTGAGAACCCCTCCGTCGCCCGGACGCTGGACGCCGCCGCGCGCGAGGCCGTCATCGACTCTCTCGTGGCCCAGAAGAGGGCGCGCTGGCTCCCCGCCGGCAAGAAGGCCCAGCCGCTGCGCGTGCTCGTGCTGTGGCGGTCTGTCGAGGACTGGGCCCAGGAGCTCCTGCGGTGGGCGCGGTCCGTGGGGCTGCAGGGCTCGGTCGAGTCGCTCGACGAGATCATCGACGGCGCCGCGTCCGCCGGCACGGAGCTGCACGGCATTGACCGGGAGCTACTCGTTCTCGCCATCCGTGCCCTCGAGTCCCGCGGCGCCGCGACGCTCTTCACGTCCGACGGGGGCGCCGAGGGCGTCAAGTTCGCCTGAGTCGCACGCGGGCCGCGCGCACGGCCAAGCGCGGTCCGGGCGGAGCCCAGGCCTGCGACAGGCCCAGCCCCGCAATGCCGAACGATGAGGCCACGACTCCGCCGGGGGACGACGACCTCCCTCCCGCGCTGGCCTCGTCGGTCTTCGGGTCGCCCGCTGTGGACCGCTCCCCGCCGTACCTGGACGCGCGGCGGGGCTCTTTGGGGGACCTGGTTTCGGTGGGGGAGGCGTGCGCGGTGGGCACTCGGTGGGAGCAGTGGCGGCGCATCTACCCGTGCGCCCTCTCCTCGTTCCCCAACGGCCTCTCCTCCGCCCTGCAAGGGAAGCGGGTGGTGCTTTTCAGCGATTACGACGGCACCCTGGCCCCAATCGTCCGCGACCCCGACCAGGCACACATGTCCGAGCCGATGCGGCGCGTGCGTGAGTGGCCGCTCGCTGCCGCGCCATGGTGGCTACTGGGTCATTCTCTAGTCACTACCAGGCCCTGTGTAGTACACAGTGCGTGCTAGCACGCCTGCGCCTGTCTCTTTCGTGTGTCCACGCAATGAGGTGCCGTGTGGATGGACGCACTCGTGTTGCACCACACCACACCTCCCCGCTGCTCGTGTCCCTCCGCAGTCAACCTGGTGTCGCGTCTCTTCCCCACGGCCATCGTGTCGGGGCGCGCCAGGCACAAGGTCGAGGCGTTTGTGCAGTTGGACCACCTGATGTACGCCGGGTCGCACGGCCTCGACATCGCGGCACCCACGATCGGAAACAACGGCGCCAAGGGTGAGGACGGTCACGCATTGGTTGCCCACGACTGCACGCATGCGCATCAACACATCCACACACTCCTGCGGACCTCGCCCTCTCTGCCGCGGCGTTCTTTGCGTTTCGTGACGCACTCGTCGCTTACCCTACCCCTAACACCACCCCGCCCGCCCCCGCAGCGGCCCGCATGCTGTCGCACACGCCGGCGCAGCACTTTGCGCCTGTGATGGACGCCGTCTTTGAGGGGCTCCGGCAGCGCGTCAGCTCCGTGCCCGGGGCCGCGGTCGAGCACAACCAGTTCAGCGTGTCGGTGCACTTCCGCAACTGCGCCGAGGAGGCCTTCCCTGCAGTGCTGGCGGTGAGCATTGCTGCCAGCCACACCGTACGCATGCCCACTCCGCTGCTGCGTGGCGCCCACACAAGACGCGCTGCCTGCTGCCCCTTGCCTGGCCCTCTCAGCTCTCCGCTCAGCGCACCGCGTGCCGCTGTTCGCAGATTGTGGAGCAGGAGCTGCGCCAGCACAAGCACCTGCGCCTGTCGAGGGGGCGCAAGGTGATTGAGGTCCGCCCTGAGCTGGACTGGGACAAGGGGCGGGCGCTGCTCTACCTCCTGCGCCTGATGCAGCTCGAGGACGATCCCTGCGTGGTGCCCATTTATCTGGGCGACGATCGCACGGACGAGGACGCCTTCCGGGCCGTCGGGGAGCGCCGGGGGTACGGCCTGCTCGTGTCGTCGGTGGTGAAACCCACGGCCGCGCACTTTACGCTGCGGGAGCCGCGGGAGGTGGAGCAGTTCCTGCGGATGCTGGCAGAGGTGAGCCGCGCGTGGCGGGGATCGTCTGTGAAGCCACCTCACACGTGACACGGCAGAGGCCTTGCGGACGTTTGGGGACCAAAGCGCATGTGACGCTGCCACCAGCGTGGCCCATTAGCGTGGTGCTTTACTAACTCGGTAATCGTCGCGCCGGTCGCAGTGGGGCATGGACGGGGACCGCAACCCGTGGCTGACGGGGGAGGGCCTCTTGGCCAGCATGGCAAGGGGGCAGGAGGTGACGGCCGCGACGGCAGACCTGGTGCAAGGCCACGCGCCGCGGGGCGTACCTCGCGCCGTGAGCCATAGCGGGAGCGTCGCGGCGTCTATCGGGGGCGGGTCGACGACCGACGGGTGGCTGGATGGGACGGGGGCGGCGTGGGGACTCTCAGCCGCAGCGGGGCCGTCCCTGCACGGCAGCATGGGATCTCTGGGCCTGGCTGCACATGCCGACAGGGAAGGGCAGGCGGGCGCGGGACCTGGCAGCTTTGGCGCGACGTGGTCAGGGCCGGTCGAGTCCACAACTGAGGGCTCTCTGTGGCGGCAGGGGTCGCTGGGGAATGGGGCGCAGAATGGGGCGGGGGCGCAGGCAGCGGGAGCTGCGCCGGAAGCTTCGGTGGGAATGGGGTCGCAAGAGGGTGGGCCCGAGAGCGCCAGCAGTTCATCGGACTTGGGTGAGTTGGATGTCTCACATGCGACGCATGCAATTGCACATGTGCTCTTAACACTTCACCGCATGCGCCAACCACCCCGTTTGTCTCGGCCGCCTTTGCAGTTGTGTTGTGGCGCCCGGGGTCGTCGGAGTCGATCGCGGCCCTGGCCGAATGCGTGCGGCAGGACGCGGCAGCCGCGCTCAAGGCGCCGCCAGCGACCGACACGCCCGGCTCGCCCACCTCGCACGCCAGCGCGGGGGCGGGGTATGGGGCGATCCCGGGTTCACCCCAGCCCCAGGTGGCCCAAAGTCCGGGGTTCCTGCAGGGCCTGGCTGCGAGTGACCGGCTGGGGGTGCCGGCCCCGTTACGCGCCGAGGGGTACGGGGTGGGCCCGTCCACGAGCCGCCACCGCCTGGCCATGGCGTCCGCGCGGCGCAGCGCGGACTGGGGCGCGCGGCCGGTCAGCGACAAGGCGCAGACGGTGGGGGCGGAGGAGGCGGGGACGCCGGGGGTGTTGGGGTCCGCCACGTCGAGCTTGTGGGGCTCTGACGCGGCCGGGACGGCGGAGGGGAGCGAGGAGGGCGCGGGGCGGCGGCGGCAGAGTGCCTGGGCGGCGGGGAAGGGAGGCGGGCCGGGGGGAACGGGGTCAGCAGGGGGCAGTGGTGATGGGGGCGATGATGAGGACGGGCTAGCGCGCTCGGCCTCGGACACCGCGGGCCTGGAGATGTCCAGAGGGGTGTCGGGAGCTGGTCAGCGGGGAGTGTCTGTGGGACTGCGCAACACGCCCCGGCGCGCCCCGGGGCCTGTGGTATGAGGCGCTTGTCCTCATAGCACCATGGTGTGAGGCGCTTCTAGTGCCCAATAGTAGTTACTGGCTACGACCCGTGGACCTCAGTGGTTTGAATGGGGTCTTGGCGCACATTTGAACACACTCGGCGTCATTGGGATCGCCCGGCTGTCTCACGACCATGCAAAAAAGGGCGTAGATAGACAAGGACACTTCGCAACGTGTCGTTGTCATCTACCACATCTTCGCGCGCTGCCCTGGGGATCGCGCATGTCCCCGCCTCTGCTGCACCCACCGCTCCAGCGCCCGGGTGCCCAGAGCACAAGCCGTGTCTTGCGCCAGGTCCACCGCTGCGGCATGCGTGGCTGTCGACAACGCACTTGCCACCCGCTGCGACCACCACGCGTCAGGATCCGCACCGGCGTCCCCTGTGCGACTTCCCTTGTCCCGACCACCGCGATGGATCCGCAGCCAATCGCATGCCTCTGCCATCGCAGCGAGGCGCCCCTGCAGGGTAGACCACGCCTCCTGCGGATAACATCAAACAACAAAACCAAAATGGGGTCCAGTTGCGGTCCAAATGGGGTACATGTGGCTCAGTAACCACACAGCATGGTGTGCGCCTCACCAGCCTCTCCACCAACCCAGCGGGAGACTCTCTCTCAGGCTGCACGGACACCACCCTGGGCCAGCGACCCTCCCGGGATTCGATCCTTTCCCCTGGCAGATCTTTTCCCATGGGACCTCCGCGTTCCAACCATGTCGTCTCCTTCCCCAGGTAACCAGCACCGCCACCGCCCCTTCCCACCCGCGTCTCCGCACCCGCCCCAGCGTTGTCAATGCCGCTCGCCCGCCCAGTCACAGCTCCAGTCGCGGCAACCCTCTTCTCCACTGCCACCACGCGCCCACGGCCTCCTCGCACCCCATCGTGCCCCGATGCCCCCACATCCCTGCCCCCTGCAGAGTCATCTCTACGCACCCCGCCCACATGTTCGTCGTCGTTCCCGTATCCGTTGTCTGTCTTGTCTGCTTCAGGGGTAAGCCTGACGCGGCTCCCGCCAGTCACCGGCCGCACCACTGCCCCCACGTCTGCAACCTTGACTGCAGCGGCCAGCAGTGGCGCAGGAGCAGACCCCGACGATGCCACCAGAGCTGACGACACCCCGCGCGATGGCAGCGGCTTGCCGTGACCCATGGGAGTGGCGCAAGGGCTCTCAGACCCATCCCTTGGAGGGTCGACACGGTCGCTTCCCTCATTTAAGCCATCGCTGTCCCCACCACCATCCCGGCCCCCACTCTGCCCACTCCCACTGTCAGCATGATGCACTTCGCTCCCACTGTCCCCACTCTCCCCGCCCCCATCGCCCTCACCCTCCCCACCACCTCGGCCCTCCCCCCCCTCACTCCCACGCAGCCCATTCCTCGGAGTCTCATCACATGCATCGTCCGACTCTTTTGCACTCCCACGTCGTCGCGCCTGGTCCCATGGCCCCTCCTCTCCCAATGCACCCTCGCACTCCGCCAGTCGCGCCCCTGCCGTCCCCGTCTCTGTCGCACTGCTACGCTCCGCTCTGCGGTTACAGTGCGGGACCAGACATCTCAACACTCTCCTGAGCAGCACTCCCGAACAAAATTAACGTGCGCCCGCCAGCTGTCCCATGCCACGCCGGCCCCCACCTGCGCTGCTTGCGCAAAGCGCGTTTCTGGCGCTGACGCTCCGCGGCGGCGTCCGCCTCGGCTCTCTTGGCCTCTCGCTCCTGCGACCAGTGTGAATCGAAGCAAGCATCTCCCTCTGTGCCCGGCTGACGCCTGCCACACAACTTGCTGCCAAACCCTGCACAGCTCTGACCAGTTGTCTGCTGTGTACCGCATGCAGTCGACCCGTCTCTCACCTCTTCTGCGGCCATCAATTCTTTGAAGGCTTCCTCTGCCCTCCTCGCCCTCTCTTCCTCATCTTCCTCTCCCGCATGCCCCCCTGCCACACCACCCTTCACGCCACCCCTCGCCCCGTCACCCCTGTCACCCTCGGCCAATTTTCCCTCTTTCTTGCTCCGCAGCCGCTCCCTCGCAGCCTCAATGCGGCTCTTCCGACTTGCAGATGGCTTCTTACCGCCCCCATCCCCGTCCGCCAGCCCTCGCTCCCTCGCCCGCTCCCTCCCAGCCCCAAACGCCGTCGCCCACGCAGCGTCCAACGGAACGCCCCCCTCTGCCGTCACCCACGTCGCCTCTTGCGTGGTCACGGGCCCGGGCACCTCGTCAGCCACCCCAACGCCCTGCCCTCCCTCTTCTGCACTGCTACGCACCTCTACCCTCGCCAGCCGCAGCGACGGGGGCACGGCGCGCAGAGGGGGCAAGCGAGAAAGAGCGGAGGCGTGCGCATCGAGGGTCCCAGACGCAGCGAGGTCGTTGGGAAGGAGGGCCGCCTTGACGGGGAGGTGGACGGTGACGGAGAGGCGAGGCCCGCTGTCGGCTGAGGGGCCCCGAGTGATGCGCAAAGGGCGAAGGGAGTCGAGGAGGATCAAGGCCCGGGGCGGGGATGACCCTGGGCCCTTGCCCAGACACGCCAGCGATGTGGACACGACCTGGGCCAACGAATGGGCACCTTTGCTGGGCTGGCGCTGGTAGATGAGGGACTCCGCCTGCAGTCGCCACCAACAGGAGTAGTGGTAAAATGGTAGGGGCCATGCGAGGCATGGTGCACATGCGTTGCACGCTGCGTGTGCGAGGGTGCAATGTGCACCTTGCAGCGGCTGCAGCGTGTATGCAGAGGTGTCACTGCGGAAACTAGCCATGCACCACGCAGCGCAGTGCCTCACCCAGGGTCCCATGAGAGCGTTGGTGAGGACGAGGCCGACATTGGGGAGGTGGTACTTGCTGGGCCCTTTGGAAGACTGGTCAGCTTTCAGCCACGCGTCGAGGGAAGGGCCGACGTCGTGAGGCACGGCATCAGCAAACACCACGCCGCCCACCACGGCACACAAGAGGGCGAGCGAACCGTCGGGCCAGGGTGGGACGTCGTCCTTCGTGGGAGCGCGGCAGGCCTTCGGAATGCGGCACTCCAAAGAGACGGCCAGGCGCCGGACTGCGGGGGATTTGGCGCCGGGTTTGTCGATTAAAAAACTCCTTATCGATGAAACCATGTTGGCCGTCCATTGAGTGGGCGAGCCAGCCTGGATTCGCCGCCAATGCTTGGGCCCAGGTCACCTGGGCCTTTCCCAACCTCTGGTGATATTGTCAGGATGCCGCGGTCGCCGCCCGCCTTGACGTCTCCGCTCAGCCGCCCCTCGCGCACGTCGTCCACCGTCGCAGCGCACTTGGCGAAGACGAGGAGGCGCTCCCAGAAGTCGAGCGCCGTCCTCTCGGTGTCGACATCGTCCGCGGTTGAAGCTGAGCATTGTCGTGCGTCGCTCTGTGCGCAGGACGCGTCTGCAGGCACGCCCACAAAAACAGTGATGGCTGCAGTGTCCAGAGCGAGGGCCGCCAGCTTCCACGAAGGCTGCGGTGCAATTAACGGACCTGTCATGTCACAGCCGGGCGACAGCGCCGGCATCCTCGCTGGCCCCCTGGGTCATGCAAAGCCTTCAATGCACGGTGGCCTTGAAAACAGCCCCGATGCAATTATCCACAAGACATCCTGGCCAGCATCACTGTCGAACGTGATGCACCATTTCCGTTAGTCGAGGCGGGCAGGCAACGTGAAGAGGATCGTGCAGGTCAGTTTTTGCGCCAGTGTGGTGGCGCGTCGCTCTTGCTGCTGCTGATGGCGGGCCGTTCAGCCATTTCCTTCGACGCTTCCCATTTGCCCTACTGCTTGTCAAGCTTGCCAGGCCGCACTGGAGAACACGGGGACGGATGGCGGAGGACCACGCGCGGGCCGTCGCCCGGATTGTGGTGGCGCAGATGGCCAGCGAATTGGACTTCGAGGTCATCCAAGACTCTGCTCTTGATGCGTTGGTGAGGCCAGCCTGCCGCGGTACCATCGCGGCGAGCAACGCGGCGGGTCGGAACTGCGTCACTGGGCTTTGGTCTCCCGCGCTCAACCGGCGTGCGATGCTGGGCCCCCGCAGTCGGACATACTCATCAAGTACATTGCGGAGGTCGGGGTGCTCGCGCACGACAATTGCGAGCACGCGGGGCGCAACGAGGTCAACCTGAACGACGTCCTCCCAGGCGAGGCCCTCGCCGTCCTGCTAAGCGCGCCCCGCCCGCCTGACTTTGTGCGCCGATGCAAAATGTGATGCATGATCGCAGCGCTGGAGGATCTGGGCGCCACGCCAGCGGACCTGTGGCGCTACTTCCGCGCGAACGAGGAGGTGCCGTTCGCGGCGCCGATCGCGCCGTTCCCAGTGCAGCGTCCCCGTCGAGTGCCGCCGTCGTTCGATTCGCGGGGAGAGGAGGCGCCGTCTCACGTCCCGTCGCACCTCCCCGCGTTCCCCGACACGCATACCCACCGCGCCACGCCCGTGCTTGCGCCGGGCGGCAGGGACGCGGCGGCCCGCCGCGCTGCGCTCGTCAAGGCCCGCCGTGCCGCGGAGCAGAGCCTGGCCGTGCAGGCACAGCAGCTGGCGAGCGCAGAGGGCACGGGGTCGCACCACCCGTTCCACCACTCGGTCACCTGGGAGGAGGCAGCCAAGGAAACCAGGCGCGTCCGGCGGCAGTATTACGTGTGCATGGACCATTGTTACTTGCGCACGACTCATGGCTGCATACATGTTCTTGCTAGTAGTAACTGAGCCACCGCGTCTGCAGGAGACCTGGGGCGGCCGGGGCAGCTGGGCTGACGGGCATGTCTGCGTTGGAGCTTTTCAAAGGCCTCCTCGACGCGAATGGCGACGGGGAGGGGCCCGAGGCGGGGCCCAGCGCGGCGCATGCCAGCGTGCAGGTGGCGCGAGGGGGTCAGTTTGGGGTGATGGCGCCGAGTGGGCCGGCGGCACGGGGCATGCCCAACGCGGCGTCGGGTGACGGGCGGGATGCAGAGGGCGGTGCAGGGGCGTCTGAAGCAAACGGAGGGGCGGAGGACATGGATGTGGACCGGGACAGTGGGGGTGGCGGCGCGGATGGGGGTCAGGTGGGTTGGCATTGGCACAGCGATGGTGTGGTCATGGCAAGGCCGTGGCTGGACGTGGCGCTCTGTTGATACGCTCTGTCCTGGTCAGCAAGGCTAGGCTGTGCTGCCAATGTCACCTCCCTCTGTGCGGTGTGGCTGCAGCGGGGGGACGTGGCGTTGCCTCCACCAGCAGCGGCGGCTGCCGCGGACCGCCTGCGGTTCTCTCTGGATGCGGCGGCGGTGGCGGCGCGGCGGCGGCGGGTGGCGGCCGGGGCGCTGCCTCCCCCGCAGTTGGCGGAGTTCCAGGGTGTGCCCGAGAAGGACGCGCTGGAGGTGCTGGCCACGTGCCGGGAGCGCACCAGGGAGGAGCACGCGTGAGCGAGTGTGAAGGAGCGCGCGTGAGGTAGCGAGGGAGGGGCACGCGTGAAGCATTGAGGGGGGCAGGAGCGCGCCTGAAGCAGTGAGGGAGGGGCATGCGGCTCTGGTGCATGGCCTCTGGCGAGGTTTGGCACAGCGTCGTCGCTGCTGTTGAAATGGACCTTTCTGAAAGTGCCGTGGGTTTCGTGGACGTCATTGACGCGCTAGAGAGCAACGTCGGTGACGCACAGTCCGATAGTTGTTCAATCGCACCGCGTGTCGAGCCCGTATCAGCTGTGCTGCGGCGCGGGTGCCCCGTTGGCCCGGCTCCCCATCTCTGCCGCTGCCAGCTTCTCCTCAAGCTGCCGAACCTTCTGCTGCAGCAGCCACTCCCGCTGGCCCACCACGTCCCCCTCCGATCCTGCCGCGATGTGCGACTTCGGATCCATGCCCGCCGCTGCCATCCCCCGCTGCATGGCCTGGTCGAGGTCGGCGATCAAATCATCGACGTCCTCGACTCCCGCCGAAATGCGGACGAGGTCGTCCGGCAGCCCGCGGGCTTTGCGGACCTGCAGGGGAGACGAGGATGGTGGTGTGCGAGCAGGGTGTTAAAGCATAGATATTATGGCATAGATATTATGATGGTGCCGTGCCAGCTGTGGCATGAAGCCATCGACTAACAAGCGGGTCACCTCGGCGGGGATCGAGGCGTGCGACATGAAGCACGGGAGCGAAATTTGGGACGTGACGGACCCAAACGACACGGTGACCTTGAACAGGCGAGCAGACTCCACGATCGCCTGCATGCGAAACGCAGTGAACGTGGTGGCAAGCGAAACTAAACAACCACATTGCTAGGGAACACAGCTGGGATGCATGGGTGGTGCCACGCGCCCGCACGCATGCACGCATGTGTCCCACACGCAGCACGAATGCGCAGCACTCGTGCAGCAGCAAGCCCCCACAGCAGCCCCCGGCAGCTTTGTCACCTTGGACGCCTGCAGGGAGCCCGTGGTGAAGGAGAGCAGGCATCCGCCCACGCTGGCCTGCCTCATGTGCACGGCGTGACCCCGGTGTGTCGCGAGGCCTGGGTAGTTGACGCGCTCCACGAGAGGGTGGGAGGCCAGGTATCGGGCCAGGCGGTCGGCGTTGTATGCCTGCCGCTCCATGCGCACCGCCATGGTGCGGATGCCCCTGCATGTTCAGGAGAGCGGCAAGGCGACGGTCGTGTCCGTTACTCTGTAACGGACTAAAGCGACAAAGGGTGCTCGCGGGCAAGGCTGCAATGCTGTCACGCTGATAAGGGTAGGCTGAGCGCCACTGTGCGCTTGTCACAACGACCCAACGCGTTCCTGTCTGGACCGCCAATCACATCACCACCATCGTGACGATATGTAACGATATCACCATGCCAGCCTATCTCATCTCGCGTCTCGCACCTGAGCGCCAGCCAGCACTCGAAGGGCGCCATGATGGCCCCCTCGGCGTTCTGATGGAAATACATCTTGTCTGCCAACGCCTTGCCGCGCACGGCCAGGATGCCCCCCGTGATGTCAGAATGACCGCCGATGAACTTGGTGACGGAGGTCATGCTGATGTCCGCGCCCAGGTCGAGAGGGCGGCAGAACTGCAGAGGCCGTGTGAGACATGCGACGTCGCATCGTGGGGCGCTGGGTTATGAATTGATGTGGCAATGTTGGAGCAACGATGGAACTTGACGCTTGGGGTCAAGACATTAGAGTGTCGTGGAAAGGCCCTTCACGTGTTCGAGTAATAGTAATCCACGCATTTACCAGGATGGGCATCATGGAGTTGTCCACACAGGTGACAGCCCCTGCCTCCTTAGCCACGCGGATGCACGCCTCAAGGTCGCACACTTGGAGACGGGGGTTCGTGGGACTCTCAAGCAACACCAGCTTGGTCTGACCGGGGCTGCGGGGGCAAGGCACTCGGGGTGACACCGCCAGCAGAGGCAGCACCAAGCAAACGTGCACGGATAGACGGGAACAGGACCAGCATTGTTCCAAATACCTCCAGCCGCAGCGCTCGAGCCCGCCGCTCGTCTGCAGAGCCCAGGGCGCAGCTTGCGCACCGGATGGCGGCGCGCAGGGCTTCGATGTCGGTCGTGTCCACGTTTGAGACCTCAATGCCGAGTTCGGGGGCGACGCGGGAGAGCAGTCGGGAGGTGCCGCCGTACAGGTCGTCCCCCGCCACCACGTGCCCCCCCGAGGGCACCACCCGCAGAATGTTGCTGAGGGCCGCCATCCCCGACGCAAACGCCAAGGCACGGTCCGCCTTCTGGGGAGCACAGTCGACGCGCAGAGGGTCAAGCATTTCTTTCCTGTTCTGCAACGACACTGTTGGGCTCCATCATACTCCCATGCATATCCGAAACAGCCCAGGTTGGCTGCCGCACCTCGAGCTTTGCCACGTGTTCTTCCAGCAGGGTGCGCGTCGGGTTCCCGGATCGCGTGTAGTCGTACTCGCCCGGCTCCGTCGCCGACGGCTGCCCGAACGTCGCGGTCTGCGCAGGGGCACGGCTATGTCAAGTCTCTCCGTGCTGCACGGCATCGAGGCTCAGAGATCCCTCCGCGCATGGCCACCGCACGGACGCGAAGCGATGCGTTGTGCGTCACCTGATACATCGGAGGGCCCGTCGCGTTGTATGGGTCGTACATCCCGGTGCTCTTCGGGTGCACAACGAGCGTGGCCGGCTTGCAGCCCGCCGTCGCCTCGTCCCAGTCCCGCACGTAGCTCTGGTAGTCCTTCTTAGTGTCCATGCTTGCGTTCCGTCGCAAGGACCTCCTGAGCGGCGCGCGGGAGTTCTCGGATGGGGCAGAGTTGGCTGTTCACCGCGGCGGCTGGGCCCCACGTCACTTGTACGTGCGCGCTGCCCACCCCCAAGCTTTCATATCCACTAGAGCTCCCGATTGTGTCCAGAGCAGCCTCTGATCCCATGCGTGGACGCCACACCTGCCCGCCTGTGCCGGCGCGCTCTTGCAGACGCTCAATCCCCTCCATTCACCAAGGCGTGGCCTCGCCAGCGACATGCTTGTTCCACCGCGACTCGGCGGGGATCCAAGTCAAAGGAATTGCCCGCAGCAATCACAAGTGTGTTATCCCAGGCGTCCCCAAGAGAGCCTTGCCACCGTAGCTGCCTCCCACCGTTGTGAGAGATACGCATGTGCACATGTCATACGGAGGGGGCGCGAGTCATCGGCGCAGTGTCACTGTCAGGTGTGTAGTGGATGCGCCAGAGCGCAGGTGGTCCCTTTTCAACGTTTCCCGTGCTCACGCGCCGGCGACGTGCCACGAGCTCCCGAGGGAGCAACCTGGCATGCAGCTAGAGAAGATGGAGGAGGCTGGCGGGAGGTCAAGCAGGAGGGGCAGCCTGGACGGGCCTGGCGCCTCGACGAGCGAACCCTTCTGGAGGACCATGAAGGTGTGGCCGCTGCCGCTGATGGGGGGCTGAGACGTGCACGCGCAGCCGCGCACCTTCACATTGCCCCTAGCCGGCCTGAGTGGCATGCCGGGCCACGCGCCGGGCATTCTTGGCAAATTTAGCATTATTGTGCTGATGAAGAAACCGATGGGGCGGCGCGAGGGGCGCGTGGTGCACGGCAGCGCAAGGGAAACTGCTTTGGAATCTCGTGCGTGTCTCCGCCGCAGTTTCCGATCGTCGGCGCCTCCTGTCCGGTTGATCTCTACGAGAACAGTTCTTGGGACCTAAAGAGGTTCACAGTGATTAGGAAGATTGCAGACACCAAGTTTGGAGAGGTCTTTGAGGGCGTCGACACTTTCTCACAGCGCCCGGTGGCCATCAAGGTGACCCCTGCAGAGCTCCAAGGCTCCAGAACGCCAGCATTCCGTCCCTCCCTTCTAACATCTCGCCTCCACTCATCCATACCCCGCAGAGCGTCCGCAAGTTCCGCCTGACGCGCGCGATGGAGGTGTCCCTGGAGCGATTGATCTGCATAGGGTCGAAAATCGGGGCCCATCCGCACCTCCTCACGTTTTGGGCAGTCTTCGCCGACCTCACCGCAGTGCACCTGGTCATGGAGCTTTGCCAGGTGTGAGGGACAATCTCAAATGCCGTGACGCCTTTCAACCGGTGATGCCCCGCGGCCGGCTCCTGACTGCTCGCCCTCGCCCGCACCCGCAGTCGGCGTCTGACCTCCTCACACAGTGCCAGAGCGAGAGCAAGATGTTTGTCACCTCGGTCCTCGGCCCCATCACCTCCGCGCTGGGATTCCTCCACTCCATGGGCATCCTGCACCGCAACATCAGCACCCGGGCCATCGTGAGTGCTGCTCGCCTCTCCTGTCTCTCTAATGTGTGCCTGCCAGACCCGGGCCCTTGGCAACGCCCCAAGCCCATCCTGCCCTCCCTCTCCGGCGCCTCTTTTCCCAGATGGTCCGCCCCTCCGGCGCCGTGGCCCTGGCTGCGTGGGACTGCGTCATCGACACCCAGGTGTCGCGGCCCGTCTCGGCCAACGTCGGCGTTCCCAAATTCTGCCCGCCCGAGGCCTTCGTGCACAGCCAGGGCGGCTCCTCTGCCGCCCGCGTCGACGTCCCTGAGGCCGTCCGGCGCCCCCACTCGGTCAAGTTCGACATGTGGTCGCTCGGGGTGCTCTGCTGCGTCGCCCTGGGCGGCAAGCAGCCCTTCATGGGCAGCAACGAGGAGCAGCTGCAGGCCAAGATCTGCGGGGAGGATCCCCAGATTCCGGGATTCATTGCGCCCCTGGAGCGGGACCTGATTGAGAGATTGCTGCAGAAGGAGCCCGCCGAGCGCCCGACGGCTCTCGAGGTCCTCGCGCACCCCTTCGTGACCAAATGCCTAACGCCGGAGGAGAGGTGCGCGATGCGTGACGAGCGGGGCACGAGGGATTGTAGCTCGGATTGTTGGTCGCTCCATGACCAGACGGGGGGGCATGCAGTTGTTCCCCGATCCTCTGATGTCATCGTCATCATCCAGGTATCACTTGGATGATTGGTATTTGTCTCGATACTCGCAGGGAGCTCTTTGTTGCCTTAGTGACGGACGGCGACGCGGGCACGTCGCTGACGCCGCAGCTCCCGACTGGCACCATCTCCGTGCTGCCCAAGCCAGCGGACGCCGTGACTCCCGCCCGGGCGCGCGTGGTGCCCGCGGAGGCGGCCCGGGCCGCGCGCAAGGTGGTGATGGCCGAGAGCCTCACCAGCGCCAGCATGGACGGGGCCTTCGTCGGCGCCGCCGCGGGCCCCGCGGCCCCGCACGCCGCGAGCGACAGCGTGATGACGCGCGTGGTCGAGTCGAGCCTCCCCAAGCCCCTTCTGGAGGCGGTGCTCGGCCAGGGCAACGTGCGGTACGACCCAATCGACAACCGCCGGCGCGCCGCGTCCTCCTTTTACCTCGAGGAGTCGGGCGGGGGTGCGGACGCCCCGGGGCCGCAGCGGGTGGGGGAGGCGCCGCGGCCGGCGAGTCACACGGAAGCAGAGAGCAAGGCGGGGCGTGGGGGCGGTCAACGTCTCAAGTCGATGCTGAGCCGTGCGGCGAATCCGTCCAAGGATGAGGAGCGGCAGGCGGAGCGGCGCGCCCCGGCCCCGGATCCCGGTCTCTGGGCCACTGACATCGCGACGACCTCGGCCGGGGGTGGGACGCCCCGGGCTGGCGGCCAGGGCTCAGAGACGAGCCTGCCGCTCCTGCCAGGCGGCCTGCGCAGGGCGGCCGGTGCGATGGGATCGGGTCAGGCGGCGGATGCGCTCGACTCGTGGGGCCGCTCGGTGAGGAGGGATTTTGATTTGACTTGCGATGGCAAGCATGACTGGTGCTGGGTAGGCCTGGCCTGCGTGTGGCTTAGGCCGACCAATCGAGACTCACGGCCGTGTTGCGAAACAGCGTATAATATCAATGCCGAAGTATCTCCAGCACAGCAGCATCACCAATACGATTCCCTCTTACCGCAACACAGGGGAGAGGGGCGCCGGCTTTGGACGTGGCAGCTTCCCCGCCGGAACCTCTCGCGTCTCACCGCCAGCACCTCCCTGCGATGGATACGCCCGCGTCCCGGTCCCCGGGAGCCGCGACGGCCTCGCCAGTGTTCGCCTTGGGCCCTCTGGGTCCGGCGGGCATGGTGCGCACGAGCAGCGATGCGGAGCCCTACGAGGTGGCCAGGAGGGAGGGAGCGGGGCTGTTTGCCGGGCACACCGCGCCCACTCACTTAGTGGACAAGCTGCGCGCGGGCGTGCTGACCAGGTCCAAGCCAGAGGGTGGGACGCCTGGGACGTCGCGCGTGGCTGGGGCGCCGCCTGCGAGGGGCGCAGGTGGCGGGCACCCCCCGCTGTCGCCCATCCGAGGGCCTGCGGGCGGTGCGCAGGTGCCGGCGCGGCCGAACGCGCGTGGAGGAGTGGGCGGGGCTGTGCATGGGATGCTGCCGTCAAGAGAGCGAGCCGGGTCCGTCGACAAGGGCGCCAAGGCTGCGGGCATGGCAGGCCCGCCTCATGTCGGTGGCGGCCGCGCGGTGACGTCCTCCACCTCTGTCAATTCTCCCATGGGCAGTGCGGGGATGCCCGGGCTCCGCAAGGGCCACCTGCCGCCCATGGCCACCAAACCGTGACACAGATAACGCAGCAATTCTCAATCGACAGCGCTAATGGTTCCATTTCAGGTAGTTCACAGGACCTACAGCTCATCTATCACCTGTGCGATGGATGTGCTGACCTTTTGCGCCAGACCTTTTGCGCCAGCCTTTGAAGGACAGTGCCAGTGACGCAGGCGTTGGCGATCCGCTGGTGACCTGCAGCACACGTGGTCATATCACGCGTGCCGATCGCCGCCGCTACGGCGAAACTGTGCTGGGCAACTTGCTTGGTACGCGGAGCCATTCATCCGTGCGCCTGCCTCAGCTCGCCGGCGGCATTGCACTAGTTCAGGTCCTTCATGAGCCATTCATTCGTGTAGTGGGCTCGATGACGCGCAGCAACGCGGCTGGGGCCGTCCCACGCGAGCTCCGCGCGCTTGGCGGGCGGGCTGCCCCTCCGCAGGACAGGTGTGCGGCGCCTGGGGGATCTGCAGATTCCACAGATCTTCTGCTTCGACAACAAACTGGATGGTGCAAAGTGCGGCGCCAAGTGCATCGTCCGCGACGAGATGCACTCTGCATCATGACGCAGACTGCCTTCCCCGCTCCGCCTCCGCAGCGATGAAGGCCATCGTCGCACGCGCCGACGCATATGCGCTGCTACTGAGCCGCCAGCAAAAGACATCCGCGGCCAAGGAGCTCCTGTCGCGAAAAGCCCGCCCCAAGCCGAGCGCCCAGCAACCCGGCCCCGCCGCTCAGCCGCTCCTTTACGCCTCATAGATCGTCATGCGGATGAGGAGATGAGCGATGCTGAGGGAGGTGGTGCGAGCGACGGCTGTGGGGCGCCTGCGGGCTGGGAAAACAGGAGCTGTGACAGGAGCGGCGATAGCGGCGGAAGCAGCAGTGACGAGGACAGCGGCGAAGAGGCGGAGCTGGAGCCTGCCGTCGACAAAGAGGGCCGGAGCGCGAGCGCGGGGCTGCTTCACTCGCGCGCGGACGTGGTGGACGACCTGCGGCGATCGTGGCTCTTTGCAAGCGTGGTGCACTTCTGCAATGCGTTCAAGGTGAGTCGGAAGGGCGCAAGAGCGCATCTCCTCGTGGTCCATTGCCGTCGAACGACCCCATTGCAACTCGGTACCATCATCGCAGGCAACCCTGGACCTCCCCGTCTCTACCGGCGCCGACCGCCTCGAGCAATCCTTGCTCTGTCCCGACGCGCATCCCACGTTCCTGGCGCGGCTGCACTTGAGGCTGGTGGCGCCCGACGGGGGGATAAGCATGGACGAGGCTGGGTGGGAAGAGCGTGTGAAGCGTGCGTGGGGGTCGGTGTGGCGAGGGTTTGCGGAGGAAGACGTCATGTATGGCAAGTGAGTCGTATTGGTGCAAGGACAGGTGCAGTGAGTGAGAAAGCGATGCGTGAGTGGCTCTGGCGGATCCACCGGGGCGCCCTGGCTGGGCCGAGCATGGCTGCCCTGTCGTCACGTCACCACTCGCCCACCCTCGCTCTGCACCCCAGGCGCTACGCGGACCTCTCCCCCGGCGAGCGCTGCCTCGTCCTGCACGTCCTTTGCGAGCACCTGGCGGGCACTGACCCGGCGGTCGGGAGGGCACTGGCACGCGATCGACGCGCGACGGTGTCCGGGCCCCCGTCGTCCCGGGCGTCCTCACGGCGAGAGAGCGACGCCCCGCGGTTGAGCACCAAGGAACGCAGCGGCGAGGGGCCTGCGCCTGGGCCGGCTGAGTCCGTCAGATCTGACGTTTCGGAAGCAGGGGGCGCGGCGCCCGTGCTGCCCGCGCCTCTGGGGGAGGACGCAGCGGGGCGTCTGTACTACCATCTGGGTCCGAACGAGTGCTGGGTGTTTCGGGTCGATCCGGGTGGCCGGCGCGGGCGGAGGCGGGCGGTGGGGGCGGCGGGCGGGGCGGCCGTGGGCACGGTCGAGGTGGTGTGCACCGACGCCGAAGGGTGCCGGGCGGTGGGGCGGGCGCTGGAGGGCCGGGAGTCGAGAGAGCGGGCGTTGAAGGAGCTGCTAGAGGGCCCCTTGAGTGACTGGCTGGAGGTGGTGGGGAGGGACGTGGAGCGGCGCGCGGGGCGGGATGTGGTGAATGAGGCGGGGCCCAGCAAGCGCAGTGGGCGGCTGGCGAGGATCCAGGCAGAGGCGGAAGCCAAGAGGCGGGCGGAGGAGGTGAGGGGGATGAGAAGTACGACTGCTATTAATCTAAGTGGGGTGGTTGGTGCTTGGTTGGTCGGCCCTTGTACCCTGGCTGAGACGGCAGCGGGGGAAGGTGCGGTGTCGTGGACAATGCTCCCCTGTTGCGTACCGACATCGCATCAAGTCTTTAGTGTCGCAGTCGTTATCATTTCAGTCGTTAGCATCTATCGCATATTCCATCCACAGGAGCGCTGGGAGGCCGAGTGCCGTCGTCGCCGGGAGGAGGAGGAGGGCCGGCAGACGAGGGAGAGGGAGGAGCGGCTGCGCCTGCGGGAGGCGGAGCGGGCGCGGCGGCTGGCAGAGGAAGCGGAGTGGGAGCGGCGCATGGCCGAGGAACAGCGGAGGTGAGAGGGGGTTGGGGAGGGGAGAGGTGGGGGGGGTTCGGGGAGGGTAGAGGTGAGCAGGGACTGGCAGACGCATGGATCGTAATCGTGATATTGTTATTACATCAGTGCGCGATGGTCATCTCAACCATTTCGACTGCTTAATTCATGACTTTCTCCCTGCCCCAGGGTGGCCAATGGCGAGGTCGGCACGGTGAATGGCGATCAGGGCGGTATGCCAAACGAGGAGCGGGGTGTCAACGGGAGCGCAGGGGATGCGCGGGCACGCACCAGCACAGCTCGGGATGAGGTGGGGTCAGCGGAGAGGCGGGGGGTCGATGGGAAGGGTGGGGGACGGTGGGGACAGGACTTTGAGGGTCTGCCGGCTGACTTGGCGGTGGTGTTTCGGAACAAGAAGAGTCGACAGGCTCGGATGGCGGAGCGGGAAGCGCGCATGAGTGGCGGTGGGAAGGACGAGGTGACTGTCGGGGTGGCGGTGGGTGGCAAGGACGGGCGGAAGGCACAAGGGGGTTCAAATCGGGATGGGGACGGCGGTGCTGTGGGTGTGTTGGCGATGGGTCCTGACAGTGGGGTGGTGATGGGCAACGGGGTGAAGGAGTTGAGCAGAGAGCGCGGGGTGGGTGGGGTTGGGCAGAGTGGGCTGGAGGCGGGGGCAAAGGTTGAGAGGGGCGAGGGCGCTGTTGAGCGAGAGAGGCAAGAGCATGTCATGAACGGGAACCATGGGGGCGCAAGTGTCAATGTAGTGAAATGCGGAGAGGCTGCCGTGGGGTCGCTTGCGCCTCTGGGCGGGCGAACAGCGGCGGTTGGGGAGGCAGAGCAAACATGAAGCGGCTGTTGTCGCATTGCAGCTTTGAACGATGGTAGCCTGGAGAAGCAATGAATCGACTCGTTGCTGACCATACATGCAGCCAACGGCGTCTAGATGTGTCGTTCGACGAATGTCTCAACCGGCCAGTATCCTGACTCATGATCCTCCAACAAAGGGTATCCACTTTCAAACAGCGAGTCCCACGAAGAAACCCGCGAGGACGCTCAGCAGAGAGAGCGCCGTGCACACCGCCCAAGCGTAGAACGGCCACCCCACGACATCGACAAACGATGCCTTGTCAGCTGCCCCGTCCCCATTGATATGTACGGCATGGTGCGCCCACCGTCCCCCGGCCACCCCCATGGTCACCAGCACCGCCACGGAAAGAGCCAGGCACGCGAACTGCATCGTGTATGCCAGAATGGACCACACGGGATTGGGGCGGGTGGGGCGGCATATCAGAGGCACCACTGCGGGCAGGAAGGCCGGTGCGACTATTGATGCGGCGGCAGCGTCACAGCGCCATTGTGATAACTGTGGGCGTCACAACAGGCATGACCACCTTCCCAACAAGTGCGATGACATGTGTCCAAAACAGGTACGATAAGATGCATCCAGCATGTGCGCACACACGCAATGAGCCCGCATCTCTTCTCACCAAAGACGGCTTGGAGGAGGGCGAGGGATGCGGCTGCCACCGCGACCCACCGCACCACCCGGATGCGAGACCAGTAGTCGTCGCCAGGCAGGCCCCGCCAGAAACGAGCCACCGCAGGGTTGCCCACGCCACCCGTGCACACCGACCCTGCGCACGAGGGGCCAGCTGACGCCTTAGAACCTGGCATGTTGGCCCATCAAGTGGGCAGTCCGCTAGGCAGACCGCTGGGCTCGACAGGTCACCTGCGGCGGGCTTGAACACCCCCGCTGCATCGTGCTTGACCGAGTGGAAGGGGAGCGTGATGGCCGCGAAGGGAGATTCTGCGACCGCAAACGTGCTGGCGCATTCGTGCCGCGCCCAGCTGCCGCACAGCCACCTGCGGCCATCTGCGACCATCGCCAGCCTCACTCAGAGCTCGTCGAAGGATGTGTAACCCTTCTGGAGTGCTCGACCCATCGCGCGCCGCAGGGAACGCAAAAATCTCTTCAGGGCCGGAGACGCTTGCTGCTACCGCGCCCATGTCCGACGCAACGGGCTTCCCGCAACCGGCGCCGTAGTTTGCAGTGGAATTGTTTTGACAGGGAGGCGTCAAATCCACGCCGCCCGGTGGCATGGCTCCTGGAATCAGGGTGCTGGTGGGGGCTGCGTGAAAGGCTTGCCCTCGGCGCGAATTGGCGGCTTCGGCGACAACGTCAACGGGTTCATCAGGATGATATATATGAAATGTTACCTGTGATGGGGTTGCGCCGTAGGGCCTGGCCCGGACTCCCGTCCGGCCCCGCGTCTGAAGTCACTGAGCCCTGCACACAGACCTGCCTGCGCAAGACGCGGGCGGAGATGATTGGCAAACAAGCAATTTGCATTTTACATAAGCTGTCGAGCATGGAAATATCGTCCGTAGGCTCACCAAAAGCCCGCCGCGGAGACGGCCGCTCCCGAGGGCACGCCGCTCGTCTCCAGAAAGACATTGCTCGCCGGATTCAGCCACAGCGAGGAGGCGAGACAGCCCGTGAGCAACGCCGCGATGGCTATGCCTGATATCGCAGAGGCAATCGCCCCCGGGACCACTTTCATACCGCTACATCAACAGGGCCGGTGTGGGTTAGGGGGATGGCGGCCTGAAGTCATAGGCAGCGAAGTCATGGTCTATACCACGCTGAAGGTGACCTTCAACTAGCAGATGATCAGAGGCGTGCAAAGGCCCTAGTCTGACGCGCGCAAGAGCCGGTGCGCTGGCCTGGGGGACTATTCATCTCAAGCTCGCAGATGACAGGGTCACTTCGTCTCGAGGACCTTGTTCAGGCCGTGCAGTTTCTCCGGCTTCATCCGGAACAGCACGGTCCTCTGCTCCATCTTGGTCTTCTCCCCGACCGTGTCTCGGATAAACACCGTCCCCACTCCCTGCAGCCACATTTGTCCTTTTTAGAAGCACTTAAATACACGCGCGCACACATCTCTTCCGCGCAGCGCCGGGCGGAGAGGAAATTTCGCTGAAAGAGTGCAGCTGGCCACTCGCGCCAGCTTTGCTCCGATGCGCGGCCCTCACCTTCCCCGGCTGGTCGGGCGTGCACAGGAACTTCATGTTGTCGTACACGGGCGTGTTCAGTACGACCCGGCCGCCCTCGATCTTGCGGAAGATCAAAAAGGGCTTCCCGCCGGCCTTCGGACGCTTGACCACCACCAGCCCCAGCGCCACCTCGCACCACTCGTTGTCCGTCTTGTTCTTGATGTAATACTTGGCCTTGGCCTGGAACAGGTTCTCGTTCTCCGGGTCTTCCGGCTCCTCCTCGACCCTGCATCAAACGAGATGTGGATCGCACTTGAGTTATACGCGGCATAAAGCTGTCTCCTACACCGCCATCACCCTCCAATCCACCCTTCCCGCAGCAATGAGATAGAAGCCCTCACCTGACGCGCTTGCTCTTCTGCTCTTCTTTCTCCGCCTCCTCGTCGCCCTCCTCGCCATCGCCCTCACCCCCGTCCTCGTCTGCGGGTGTGCCAGGTGCAAGAGACGCAGTCCCATGCCAGCCGCGAGCGAGTGCAGCAGTTGAAGGTCACAGGCATCGAGCATTTGGCTAAAGCACACAGCACCCACTGCATGTCCATCCATGCACCGACTCCATAGCCCACACACGTTGCAATCCCGTGTGGTGCTGCCGGCATCAGCACTGTCAGATACAGACCAATCAACCCACGTCATCAACACCCACCTGCTTCTTCGCTCTTCTTGTTCGCGTTGCCCAGCCACCCGAACGACACCGGCCCAGACACATTGAAGCCCCCCAGGCCGCCGCCGAAGCCCCCGTTCGCCCCGCTCGACTGGAAGTTAAAGGGAGAGGGCTTGCTGGCATCCTTCCCGGCGTCTCTGTTGGCGGAGGAGGAGGGGAAGGCGAACGGAGTCGGTGACCCCGCTCCGCCCCCGGTCGTGCCGAAAGTGAACGCCTTCTTCTCCCCGCCCTGGTCGCCGGACGTCGAACCGAAGCTGAACAGCGACTTCCCCTGCTCCTTCGCATCACCGGTGTCCTTGTTCGCAGCGGAAGGGGCCGGGAAGGAAGCCTTGCCGCCCGATGCCTCCGCAGTCGTGCTCACGGCGGCGCCCCCGAAGCTCAGGGGCGTGCCAGAGCGGGTCATGAGAGGCGCAGATACCTTGGCGCCCTCCGATTCGGAGGCATTGTCGTCCGCTTTCTGCCAGGAGAACGCAGATGGCCGAGCCTGGTCGGACGCGCCCGCCGCGCCGGCTCCCCGGCCTTCGTCTGGCTGCGGCGCAGCAGCGCCGGTCGCATGGGATGGAGAAGAGTCGGTGCTGGCGAGGACATCGCGGAAATCGCTCCGGATTTTCTGCAGCCAATGCGTCGGGGGAGAGGGGAGTGCTCGCGCGACCTCTGGCCTCTGCGCCAGGCGCGATGCGCAGATGGGATGCTGAAGGCTGCATACAGCACGGCGACACATCGCTGCGAGCGGCGATCCCGTCACCTCGGCGTGCCTGGCGTAGTCGAGGACGCCAGCCGACCAGAGCTCGTTGGGCGCGCTGACGCTCTTCGCGTTCACCCACGCGATAAATTGGCTGTTGAGTGCCTGCGCATGAGACTTAGAACAGCATCGCTCTGCATCACACGGACGATGCAGGAGCCGGACCACGTTGAGAGGCTGCACCGAGCTTCCCGACCCTACTGTCCCATTTCCAAAATCACCTTTACGTGAGCGAGAAGTTCACCACGCCTCGCTTCGCCCGTCCCGTTCGCAGCGCCGGCAGACGCGCCGGACGCAGCGCCAAAGGCTGCCCGCTTCGCTGGCTCGCCATCCTCGTCAGATCTCACTCTCTTCGCCGGCCCCATGGCACCGGACACAGGGTAAGACGGCAAGGCGGGGTCGCAGCGCGAGCTTTCTTGAGCGGTGCGACTTCGCACGTGAAGTGGGCCAGGCGGTCGATTATGCCAAATCCCGGTGGGCAAGCAGCTTGCAGGAAGCTCGCTCGTGTGTCACTGACGGGCTGCTTGACACATCGGCGAGCGTTCGATCGCTGCAAGCGCCAGCAACATGAGCAAACCAAACGTGCTCTGCAAAGAGCCGCTAACCATGCAGGAGAACGGCCCACTGTGGTGACACTTATGTTGCCAAAGCATCGCGACCCGCAGAGCCCAGCAGCCGGTCCACCGACAGCCCCCACACGACCGCCAACGTGCTTGGGGCGCCCTCCACGCACGCCCGCAGCTGCGCGCGAACAGAGATCGAGGTTATAGGATTCCTGCATAATCCATCCACAACTCCCGACAGCCATCTCGCGCGCTCATTCGCTGGGGCGCGTGCTTCGTCACCTGTTGCGCCGTGTCGGCCACTCCCGCGGGTCCCAAAGCGGCCACCCACTGAAGAATCTGCATCCCCGTCGCCTGCAAAACTCCTGGACTTGCGCGGTACAGCGCGAGGCCCGCAGCAATGCGCGACACCTCCCCCAACAGCCCCGCCAGTGCCCGGGCGACCGCTGCTGCCTCCGCCCCCGCCACGCCACGGCCCGCGGCCTCCCCCGCCGCCCGCACCACCGCGGCGGCTCTCTGCAGCAGAACGCGCGTCGCCTCCGCCCACGGCCCCTCCGCGCACGACTCCTCCTCGCTCATCCCGGCCGCCAGCACCGCGCCCCACCCCAGCGCCCTCAGCGGCACCTCGGCCTGACTCAGGCCGGCCAGGAGCGGGGACGCCGGGTGTAACGAACCTCGCAGCAAGGACTTGCCGTCCCACCCTCGCCCTCCGGCCAAGGGGACAAAGACCTTGGCCACCACCCGGTGCATCTCTGCCTCCGAAAGACTGCAGATGAGGACATGAGATTATCATCAGTTATATAGCTTTTGCATTCTTTCTAGATGCAGCGCAAGCATGCAGCGGCACTGTCATCTCATCCCACCTGGGCATCAGATGGCTGGCGGTCGTCACGAGGGCGGCCCTCACGACACGCCAGTCCACTCCGCTGGGCAGCGAAACGGCGCACTCGGCCCCGACTGCAGGGCCCCAGTCCAACGCTGCCTTAACGCACGACGCCCACACCTCCCGCAGCGCCCGCACGGCAGCCTCAGAGCTTTCCTTTGACCTGTCTTGGGGCCCATGTGTGTCCCGATCTAAGGTAACGCCATCGAAGGGGCACAGCACACCCTCCGCCACCTCCGCAGCACGTTGCATCGACGTCAGCGATTGACCGCTAACACCATCCGTATCCACCTCCGCCTCTGCCACCGCTGCAGCTGCCACCTCGGCCACCTCCGCCACCTCATCCACCGCAGGTGCAGGCACCTCCAAGGAAGCCCTGTAATGCGCCAGGCACTGCCCCAACAGCGCCGCCGCGACTTCCGCGGACGCCTCGCCCTGGGGAGTGTCCAGAGGCGCGCCCGGGCGACCGGCAGCTGGGCTGCCCATGCGCATAGCGGTCAGTGTTGCCAGAGACAACGCGACATCCCCCACGGCCGCCAGCGGCCCGAAAACCCACGAGACTGGCCCGGCACCACCAGCACCACCTCCTGTGGCGGCGCTGGGGCCACCCGCACCCTTGCTGCCGTCTGCGGGGCTTCCCAGCAAGGCGGGGACCACAGCGCGGCAAATGGAGAGACAGGGCAGCAAGCCGTGCAACACGGCGGGTAGAGCACGGCAGGGGTCGCGGGACGCCTGCTCGCATTCGTCTCGGAGCACTGGACCCAGTACTGCTGCCAACATGTCGTGGGGAGGCATGGGCGATGCGATGCTCGCACGCCGCCCGCCCTCGGCAACTGAAGTGGTCCCAAGCGTCAGCCCCCGCGCCAGGCGCACCACGGCCTGCTGTTCGGCCTGGCTGGCCTGGACGATCTGAGCGGGCGCCAGGGCGGCGCGCAGGTGCCTCGACACCGCCTCTCCGGCGGGCGTGTCGGACGCCAGAATGCCCGGCCACCGCCCCAGCCACGCCACCACCCAGGCCGCCGACTCCGCGCTCTGGCACGCCAACGTTGCCATCTGTTGGCAGGTGGCTACTGGGTCTACGACCAGCCCCAGGCACAGCACCGTACGATCCTCTCTCTCCCTTAATTGTTGAGCGTCGTTTGCCCGCGTGAGCCCATGGGCGCTCACATCCGCACCCCAATGCGCGCTGTCCTGGTTTGCAAAGGGCGGAGCCTGCCTGAGAGGCCCAGGGGGAGGGGCAGGCTTCACAGGGCCAGGACTTGTGGGCGGGTGGGGCCTTGGTGTCGGTGTCAGAGCAGTGGCAGGCGCTTGCCGCCAGGACAAAGCGCCCGGGCCCGTTGCCGCGGTTGGCGCAGTCGCATTCCCGTTGCGCCAGGACGGGGCGTCCGCTCCCTTGGCGGGGACACCCGCACTCTTGACCCAAACGTCTGCACCCTTGACAGGCGCACCGTCACCCTTGGCCCAGACATCTGCACCCTTGATGGGTGAATCTGCACCCTTGACCCACTGATCTGCACCCTTGATGGGTGAATCTGCACCCTTGACAGGTGAACCTGCGCCCTTGTCCCACTTATCTGCACCCTTGGCTGTCCCATCCGCACCCTTGATCCACGTATCTGCACCCTCGACAGGCTCACCCTTGACAGGTGAGCCTGCACCCTTCATCCACGCATCCGTACCCTTGACAGGTAAGTGTGCACCCTTGGTCCAGGCATCTCCACCGTTGTCCCACTTATCCGCACCCTTGGCTGGCACACCGGCACCCTTGGCTGGTGAACCTGCGCCCTTATCCCATTTATCTGCATCTGTGGCAGACGCACCATTCATCGGCGCATCGGCACCCCTGCCTGCCCCATCTCCACCCGTAACACCAGGCGCATCCACCTCCACGTCCGCCCTGCGCCACGACGCCGCATTTGCGCTCGTCGCAGCCACCCCAGCCCCGTTCTGCCGCCGCGCACTCGCATCCGCCCTCTCCGCACCGCCTCCCTTGCCCCGCCCAGGCTTTGCACCAGCGGGCCCTGCCCTGCTGCCGCCCTTTCCCGGCCCCGTCGCCTGCGCACCCGCTGATGCAGCAGCAGCAGCAGCAGCAGCCCCCTTGCCTCCCGCACTACTCCCCGCCCCACCCTTGCCTCCCTTGCTGGCCCCTGGCCCCGAGGGACCACTTCCAGCCCCACGCGCTGCTGCGTGTGTCTCGCCAACCCCAGCCTGGCCCTGCTTGACCCCCACCGACGCCCTGTTAAGCGCCAGACGCACGCCCTGCTCCAGCTTAGCGCGGAAGGCGGCCAGCTCCGGGGCCGGGCTCGGCTCGCGTGCCTGAAACAGCCAGAACACCGCGTCGCGGAGCTCGGGGCACGATCCCAGGGCATACCCCACCCTGTCCTGCGCTGCGGTGGGTGCGCCCGCGACCAGGCCGCACACGAGCGCGCCCGCCTCGCGCTGCACCTCCCAGCTGAGGCCTTGCGGCAGGAGCGGGCTCTGCAGGAACGAGGGGCGAAGGGTGCGTGGTGACACGTGTGATCAAGCAGCTAGGTGTGACAAGTTCCTAGTAAGTAAGTGACACCAGCATGTACCGACATGCCCAAGTCTCAAGTTGCACACCAGCGCAATAACTATCGCAACGCACCGCGCCCACGCACCCCGCATCCCGCCCCGCTCACCGTATGCGCCGCGTGCGCCACGATCGCCACGAATGCCGCCACCGCCGTCGGCTGCCACACGCCGTACCCCTCCGCTTGCGGCCCTTCCAGCCACAGCCTGGCTGCCATGGCCCGGGCTGGGCCCTGGGGACACCGCAGCGCCGCCATGGCCCGGCCCAGCATGCAAACTCCCGCGCGAGACGGTGACATACTGACACCGCTTTCTGACTTTATGTCCCTGGCATCGGACGCGGCCTTGCCGGCTCCCGCGTCCCCCGCCGCGACCCCGGACTGCAGCAGAGTCATGGCGTAGTGGCTTGCACGGTCAATGTCGCAGGGCAGCTGCAGAGGGGCCGAGGGTGCCGCCGGGTGCAACTCATCGCCTGCCGCCGCCGGGGATCCCCACACGCCCGCAGCCCCGGGGGTGGCGTCGGTGTCGGCGGTGAGAGCGGTGAGTCTCTCGGTGAGCAATGCGACCTGTGCCCGTGCGGCTGAAGACTCTCGGAAGAGCTCCTGGCCCCTGGGCTTGGCCTCGGGAGTCCCATTCAGCATCGCCTGCGGAGAAAAGCAGGGTACGCATGCTGTGGTATGCTGTGTTGCAGGATTGAAGACGTCCGGACACCAAGCACGGTCACTGCGCAGCTTTGCAACCACCGCTCGTCTTGATGCATTTCCCACGCACCTGCATGCCCTCCAGTTGCAGGTCGGCGAGGGCATCGCGCAAGGTGGCAAGGGGAGACTCCATCGCGCGCCCCAGCTCTGTCCAAGTCTCGCGATGCCCCCCATCGCTGCCCCATCGCCCCGCTTGCACCACTCGTCGCCTCGCTTCCTGGGCCAATGCCCTGATGGCACGCAGGGTCGCGCGGAGGGGCGAGGGGAGCTGGGGTGAGGGAAGCGGGGGCGAGGGAAGCGGGGCGACGTCCGTGGACGCTTGCGAGCCCTCGGCTGGATTGGGTGCCAATGCAGCGACGGGCCAGGCTTTGGCGACGATGGCAAGCGCGTCTGCCGCACTGCGGGCGTTGGGGTGAGACGCGAGTCAGATGGCTGGTGGTCGATGCCATTGGCAGCGAGGTGTCCACGTCATGAGCACAGCATGATTGACCAAACCTACCCCTCATCCCTCACCGGAGGATCGTCACAGCCAGGCACTCGTCGCTGCAGGCCCACGCCACGGGATCCGCTCCTCCGTTCGCCAGCCCCATCTCCGCCTCCAGTGCCGCAGCCGCCCTCTCCGCGTGCCCCATCGCTACGGTTGCATCCAGGGCCACCCCCGGGTCCCCAGCCTCCGCCATCACCGCGCAGCATACCTCGGCCACCACGCATCGGCACGACCCACCCAGCATCTCCCCCAGCGCACCAGCAGCCCCACCGCTCTCATTGCTCTGCTCCCCATCTCGGCTCTCAGCACCCGCACCAGGTGTGCTGTCCGCAGCCCCTGCCGCTTCGCTCGCAGGTGCGACGCTTTCCTCCACCCCAAGCGCCCCTTTGTCCGCACTCCCACCCACACCCGCACCCGCACCCGCACCCGCACCCGCACCCGCACCTCCCTCCCCCTTGCCGCCCGTCTGCGCGCCCTCCCCAGTCCAGTGGCCGGGCAGAGCAAAGACATCGTCCGTCAGTATCGCCTGCGCCAAGTCCCGCTCCCACCCCAGAGCACAGACCGTCAGCAGGGCAGCGGGCGGGCTGCTGAGGGGGCCCTCGGGAGACCCCGCCAGGGCCCTGCGGCGGCCCGTGAGGCCCTTTACGGGGTCTGACGGGAATCGAACCGCGTCAATGAGGGTCGAGAGGGCCAGGTGGCGGTGCAGGGGGGACCGGTCCTGCGGGAGAAGGGGGGGTGACCGCACGTTGCAAAGCACGTTGCGAGGCAAGGAGTCGACACGTATTGCCATCTATTGCCACCAGCCATTGCATGCCTGCAGTCACTCCATGCAACGCCACTACAGCACACGTCATATGACATGACCCCGCTCACCAGGGCATGCATCTCGTGGACGGAAGAGAAGAGCACGGATGCCGGCCCGGTGCCCTCCCACCCCAGCACGTCCTCGGTCCCAGGCCCCGCCAATCGCACGCACTCCTCCAATCCCAGCAAACACACGTCCCGCGCGCGTGCTACCCCCTCCACCCCTCCCTCGTCACAACCTCTGCTGCCACTGCCTGGCACAGGCATCGCCCCCCTCGCCTCAAATGCCTCGGCGTGCATCGTGGTGCCCAAAGAGGTGCACACGGGCAGCATAGCACGTTCCACGCGCCACGCGCACGTCACGTCCCATGCAGGCGCCACGCAATCGGCGGGGCGGTCGGGGGGGGCAGGGCCGCGCGTGGCGGCGAGGGTGGGGGTCCTCGACATCGCTCAATGTCGGTGACTGTCTTATATACTGTGATCTGATGTATTGTGATGTCCTCCGATCTTTCCGAGGAACACCGGGTGCGGTGCGCCTGTCGCCGTCCCTGGTGCTGCCACGTCCCTTACTGGCCCTTACTGCCCCTTGCGCTCGGTGTTGGGAGCACCTCGCTGCGCCACCCTCGCCCGGCCCCGGAGCCAGCGCTGGACGCGGACGGGGACCACGTAGACGACGAACGTGATGAGGAGGGCCCAAAGAACGAAGTCGAGGGGGCCAACCCGCAGCACGATGCTGTGGGCGACAGGGTCAGGAACACCCTGGGAGCCAGTGCTGGCAATTTCCGCAGCTGAGTCAGGAAGGCTCGAATCAGGGGCCGCGCTCGGAGTGCGGGCGGGCGCTGCGGGGGCCGAGAGATGGCTGGGTTGAGGGGAATGGAGCAGGGGCAGGGACGAGGGCAGCGGGTGAGGGATAGAGGGGTGCGCGCGTGCATGGCGTGGGCAGGGCTGCTATCTAGATGCAAAAAGCAAGCCGATGACTACACAGCAATGACCCGCAGGGGCCGCACCTGCTGGCGTATGGCCTGCCGACATCCGGGCGGAGGCGCAGCTGGCGAGATGAGGCGCCGCTTTGCAGAATAGCGAAGTCCCCGCGCTCAGAGTTCAATGCCTCGTGTCTTGGCGTTGCGTTCGTTGATCCTGCGCCACGCCACCTCCTGCTCGCGAGGGGAGAGGTCGGCCCAGCCCTTGATGCGCGAGAGCGTGCCGTCCTCGTTCACGATTACCGGACTGCGGGAGCGAGACGAGAAGCGTGATATAATGTCGTAATTATATGAGATCGTGATGAGGGCGGCGGGTGCTCGCGGACTAGGAAATCCGGGCGCCTCGCCCTTGGCCGCAATTGAGCCCAGGCCACTCTCGATGGGGGGCCTGGATCGCAGATCGCGTCGCGGGTATACAGTCTTCTCACCCGAGATCGTCCAGCACGATGCGACTGCCCTCTGTGCCGAGGTCGAGGACTCTTCCGCGCCCTGTCCCGGGTGGCAGGGCCACTGGCCCCTCGTTCTGCGCCGGAGGGGAGACGTCAGGACGCGACTTGCCAATCGCGAGGTGGGTAGTGTTCATGTAATGGAACGCGGGCCAATACAGAGGCATCGGACGATCATGCGACGGGGGAACAGCGCGGCTGCCACACACCTCGTCCACCGCGGCACGCACGGGGAGATGGAGGGCGGAAATGGCAAGCAAAACTGCCAGGAGCGTAACAAGGATGCGTCTCGGAATCGCAGTGCGGCCAACGGGCATTTTACGATGCCCGCTAGCTGTCCACGAGCCTTGAGCTCGTAGGTGCGCAAGCTGTCCCCTCTGATGGGGCTGCGATGTGCCGAACGAGGGGAGCACTTTCGTGTCTGTCGTGTTCCGCATCATCTGGGCCGCTTAGCTAGGCCAAACCATCGCCAGCGAGGCTGGCACGAGGGCAAGCCTGGCGCTGCACGGTTGAAGTCACCTGCGGGGATCCGCCGCTGCTACAGTCAGACGAGTCATTGACGGGGTGTCGCTCTCGGAAGACACGACCCTGCCTCATATCCAGCATTGCCTCCCTCGCCCTGGGAACCAGGCCTAGCCGCCGCAATGGACAACTTAGACGAGAAAGAGCTGGCGCGGGCCATTTTTGGCGACGAGTCGGACGAGGAGGAGGAGAGGAAGGAGGTGGAGGAGGCCCAGGAGGAGCAGGGGGAGCCCAAGATCGATGAGCGAACGTTGGACCTGCAAGACGACTTGGAGGAGCCCCGCGATGCAGGTAGGACGCTTGCAACGAGGTTTTTATGGCTTGAAGCGAGGCCACGCGACGTCCTGGCCATTGCAGAGGGGCGCCAGGCGCGGAATCGATGGGCGCCGCGCTCGGCTCCATGAAACCCGGCCTCGGCCCCCGCGCTCTGTCCCTGTCGAGTTCCATGGCCTGTGCGTGAAGTCTGGTTCCTTTTCTTGCAGGGGAAGCGGGGACCTCGGAACCCGCGGACGAGCCGCGCAAGAAGCAGTTCAACCTTCGCATCAAGGCTCCGTTCGTGGACGGCGTCGCCGAGCGCGACCTCTTCGTGACGATGCCGACAGCCCAGTTCGACGTCTTCTGCCAGCCTTTCGACGGGACGATCGACATGAGCGACATGGAGTACGTCGACCGCAGCGGCCGCAAGCGCGTGCGTCTGAGCCACTACAGCGGCGTGCGATGGCGATTCGAGCAGGACGAAGACGGAAATCTTGCGCTCAGTGAGAAAGCGACTCGTGCAGAGCGTTGCGCGGCCCCTGCGGGCAGCAGACACGGTCGTGCGACGCACGCCCTTGCGCTCTGGCCTGCAGAGAGCAACGCGCGGCTGGTGACGTGGAGCGACGGTTCGCAGCACCTGGTGGTCGGCGACACGTATTTTGAGGTGCAGCGGTACGACATGGGCGCGGACGCGGGTTTCCTGTACGCCAACGTCGGCCGGGGCGTCAGCCAGTGCCTGGGGCAGATGCGGCAGCAGATCAAGCTCACGCTGCCGCCGGACGCGCGCGTGAGCCGGCTCTTGCTCAGCCGCGTGACCCAGGCGCGCGTCAAGGAGCGGGCCGAGGTCACGGGAGCCACGGCACGTGTTGCGGTGGAGGCCCGGGAGCGTGCGAGTGAGCGAGCGCAGTGTCGCGCACGCTGCGGCAACAAGACCGGCGCATTGTTAGCAGTGTCTCTGTATGGTTCGACTCTACACTCGCCTGCAGAGATCGAGCGCGAGCAAGCTGCGATGGCCGAGCGCCGCCGGCGCCAGGAGATCCTTCGTGCCCAACGGGAGCGCGGTGCGGCGGCGGCGGCCAGGCCGCGCCGGGAGCAGGAGCGTTTCGGTCTCACGGCGGAGTTTCTGGAGGAAGGGGAGGACGACGAGGACCGTGACTTTGTGGTGGGCGAAGACGAGGCGATGGAGGACCTTCGCCGCGTGGACAGGTGCGCTGCGATGACGCTGTGATAATGTGTATTGGATGTAGTCTTGGTGGGCCTGTCGGGCTTGTGAGGATTTGCATGGAAGCTCGTCGCGCTGTCTGCTATACCTTCGGGCCTTTGTCCGATACCTTGCTTTCATTCGATGCTTTGCTTGGGGTCGGTATCTTGCCGTGACGCGATGCTTGACCCCGGTGTCTTGCAGGGACGACGAGCGGGAGCGTGCGCTCGAGAGCATTCGGTCCGCCAAGCGTGGCAGGGAGGTGGCAGCGGAGCCGGAGCAGAAGCGGCACAGGGGGCGGTACGTCATGTCAGACGACGAGGACTGACGAGGCGAAGGGGCATGCTCTGACAGCGGCAGGGCAGCGAGGTCGCGTGTCTGCAACTGGGGCGCAGCGCTGTCGCCGGCTGCTGCCACGGCCTCCGTTGCAATGTCGAAGTGCTTCAAATGTCTACACGCAAGTATCAGTTGTCCCTGTCCGACTGCTGCTCGCGCAGCCACCCTAGGCCCCCGCTGACGAGCGCCCCAGCCATGAGGATGCCGATGGCCGGCTGGAAGACGAAGGGCCACAGTTTGAGCCATCCCTCGACGAGCGTGTCGTCCTTCGTGGCCACGCTCACCCCCAGGCACACGGCAAGGCCCGCCAGCCCAGCCTGCACGCAGCAACACCAGCAAATGTCGCTCGTTGGCCAAGGTTTGCCGCATGCCGATCCCCGCGATTGAGAGGGACTCACCAGGATGAAGAAGAAGTCCGCAATGAGGAACTTCTCCACCAAGTCTTTCAGGCCTCCCTCCTGGTCACCCTTTGCCGCGCTCGCATCCTTCGTCGCTTGGAAGCGGTTCCGCGATGCCTCCTGGGCGCGTCTCAGCCGCTCCATGTCCGCTTTGATGGTGTCTTCTATGCTGCTCTGCCCCGTCTCCTCCGTGGCGCGGCGGATAAAGCACGTGCGCCCCACGTGCGGCGAATGGATTACGCCCCGGCTCCGGAAGTCCTGCGACGATGGACAGAAGATGCAACGGATTGCTCCATGTTCTTCTCATTATCAGCGATGTGCTACAAGTGTAAAACTCGAAATCTCGCGGGCCATTCACGCGCAGGGGAGCTTCGCACGCACCACGAAGCGCCCGGGCCGCGCCAGCCGTGGCCCGCAAGCCAGCGCCATTGGAAGGTCAGCGAGATGGCTTAGCAAAGCTGGGGCGATGTGGTATCGAGCTCGAATTGGCGAGCAGAAGAAATCCTGAGTGTTCCCTGCGTGTGGTATCGCAACGCCTTCACCAGTCCATCCAATCTGCACACTGACATGCGCGGCTGGGGGCATTGTCAAAAGCGGACAGCGTAACAAGCCCAGCTGGCACGCTGGCGCACCGACTGCAGCACAAGCACAGCAGCACCACAGCACCCGCAAGCCTGATCCTGCTTTTGTTATCCTCCTCGCCAAAGTCCGCGTCACACTACTGCTCGCCACCAGCTGTTGGCAAGACAACGCTCCATTGTCTCTGTGCCATGCATGCTGCAGAGCTGGCTCTCGCCGGGAGCGCCCGGATAGACGGCGACGTGGTCATAGCTTGCTGCGGACTCGCGGGATCTGGCGTCCGGGCGGCGCTGGCGGTGGAGGCGGGGCAAGGAGCGTGGGTCCCGGCCGAGTCGCCCGAATTGCTGGGTCGATTGGATCCCGTGTTCCGTGCGCGTGACGGGTCTTTGCCTGGCGTTGCGGTGCACGCGCCGGAGGCAGGAGGGGTCGCCGTGGTGGCGCTCAACGTCGCCCCGAAGCCAGGGCAGGAGGGGATGCTGGCTGTGCGCGTGATGCGCATGCTAGAGTCCCAGGTTAGCTGGCGCAATGTGACGTTGACCTATCGCTGTCATGCCAGAAGCCCGCGGGGCTTCAGAGAAGCTGCAGCTGCATCATAGCGTCTGCGCCTCGCTCGCAGGGCTTCGGCAGTGGTCGAATGGTGGTGCTGTCGGACATGAGGCTCCCTTCGGAGCAACCGCTAGTCGCCCGCTTCGGGAAGGTCGAGGATTGCACCCCGCAGGCCAGCCCGTCCACGACTGTGACGGACGCGATGGCCGCAGGTGGGCGCTGCGCCTGCTGCGCGTCAAACTGGGTTCAAAAGATCAGCGTTCCTGCTAATGACTGTCTCGTTCCTACCACGCAGCGATGCTCCACGTCTTCTCGGCGCGGGGTCACCGGGGAGCGCTCGTGGGTCTGCCGGCGTACCGCCCTCCTCTGGACGTGAGCATCGGCAAGCTGGGACTGTCCGACGGCGACGCCATGAGCGCGTGGAAGGAGGCGGAGCGGGTTTTGAGGAGCAAGCTGCCCACCGTGGACAGGTGAGTGCGAGGCTGCAACATGCGGCATCATGAGTGCGTGCCCGCGACTGCTGTGCAAGGCCTTCGATGCCGCCTGCCCGCAGGCAGCTCCTAACTACCATCCTGCCCTGCCACAAGTGGTTTGCGAGCGCGGGGGATCAGGCGGGTGTCCGGGACGTGCCTTTCTACCTGTGATGCCCCCGCCGATCGACGTTGTGATGGACGTGTCGACAGATGTTGGTGCGTTTCGCTCCCTCCCTTGTCATTGAAGGACTCTCCACGTGTCATGTGCTGCAGCACGACGGAACAGAGACCCTACCGTCGCCAGCCTCGCCGTCAAGCAATTCTTGAGGCTTCCGATACGTGCAGATGTTTCACTTATGCATTATCTATGTCTGCTACCGTCTCTTGTGCCGCGTTATTCCCCCGTGTCCCTCGGGGTTTCGAAACGCCACGCGCGCTCGCCCTCGTTCCCGGAGCCGCACCGTGCCTCGCCGACCCGCGTGTGGCTTCTGTTCGCGTATTCCCGCCTTCATGCCGCCTTCCAGGGCATCGCCGGCACCGGGGACGTCCGGCCGGCTCGTTCTCCTGCTGGCCCTCTGCCTGGGCCTCCTGTGCGCCCCCGCCCGGCCCGCCGTCGTGATCGCGAACAGCCAGCTGCAGACCTGCACGGCCGACGGCTCCGCGGGGGGCCAGGTCACGGGGTGCAAGGAGAAGCTGACGGCGACCGTGGCGGTGGAGAGCGGGGAGACGTTAGCCACCACGTCCCTGCAGGTGCAGGTGCAGTGCGTGAACCCCGACAAGGGGTCGTGTCCCTGCCAGTGCCAGTACGGCGTCAACGGATGCACATGCAGGTGAGCTTGACGCTTGTGCCGGGCATGCGTGCGTAGGAGCGGGGCCCACTTGCTTGCTCACCCTTGTAAGCTCAGCCGGCGGGGGCCACAATTGCGTGGGGTTGCCAGCAACTTGCCTTGACTGTTCCACAGGGACCTGAAGGACTGGCTCACGGTGGAGATATCCAAGGACCCCATAAAGGTTCAATACCCGCTGACGTACAACAAGGTGTGTGAAGGGGTTCCCACATCAGGCTGCGTCTGTGCCACACGGGCAGTCAAAGAGAAACACAGCCGCGCCAAAGTGTGGCAGCGTGCCTAAGCGTCATGCTTAGCGGGCGTGACGTGGCATGTGGGAGAAAACGGCCTCCTTCATTTCATGCAGAGCTACCCCTCTCGCATGTTCGAGGTGTTCAAGCTGACGGGTACGGGGACGGGCGGCGGGCGCTTCTGCGACGACAGCCCCACCTCTAGTGAGTGCGCCATGACTCAGCCGTCGCCACACTGACAGTGATTCTGCCACTCTGCCATCAACAGCCCTCTCATGGTACACTAAACCACTTTTAGACGCCGTCAGGACATTTGAAACCCCCCTTGACACCCTCTCTTGTCCCTGCAGGCAGCCCCACGTGCGGTTGGGCCCACGACGCTCAGGGTCACAACATACCCGACAGTCAGGGATTCTGCTGCACGTGCTCTCTGTCCCAGGGCCTCTCCGAGAGCATCGGCATCGGGCCTGGCACACAGAAGGCGAGCATATGTGGTGTGGGGAGTGCAGTCACAAGCAGGCAGCTGCAGGCGCGAAGAGCTGACCTTACGGTGACTGTGCGCGCGTCATGGCGTGGCTTGTGCTAAGATACTAAAAGCTGGCACAAACAAAGGTGCATTATTGGCATAGAATGGTGTGTTCATTCGTACATTCGCTTGCCCTGCAAACGCACTGTGTACGAGTGACCACAACCGACCTGCGACCGTCGTGGTTGCAGAGGGGTGACGTGTCGTGTGGCCTTTTACAGAACGCCCTGTGGCTGGGGGGCGTGCCAGGCAGCGCCCACTGCCTCGTGTGGGATCAGAAGATGTACAACGGGTACTACATAGGCCAATCGACCCTGGACTTCACCGTTCATGTCAATGTCAAGACCGACGGCTCCGCACCCACACCAACACCCGGCCCCCAGGCATCGAGTTCGAGCTCGCCGGGACCGGCAGCCGGCAGCGCGACGCCGGCGTCGCCGAATGCGAGTCCCGGGGCCACTCTGCCGCCGCCGATGACCCCCGCATCGACGGCCGCAGTTAGACGCAGGATGCTCCTGGGCGGCACTAGTACTACCACTGCTAGCGCCACGCCTGCTGCGGGGTCCACGCCTGCGGCCGGCCCCTCCTCGACCCCCGGCAACCCCGCCAACGCCACCACGTTACTGTGGGACCTCAGGTGGGGATTGGGTGGAGGGTTGCGGAGTTTGGGGTTGTCAGCCCCAGCCCTTTCCACACCCCCCGCATCTTCCCTCTCTCACACAGCGTGACCCCAGCCCTTTCAACACATCCCGCATCTCCCCTCCCTCCCCACGCAGCGTGAGCCCCAGTGCCTCCATCACACACACACACCCACACCCACACACACACTCCCCACACCTCCCCTGTCCCCACGCAGCGTGAGCCCCAGTGCCTCCATCACGGCCTCCCCCGACGGCACCTTCATCGTAAAGCTCCTGGGCGACCTGTCAGGCTACACGGACCTGCCCGTGCTGTCAGAGAAGCTGCTGTTGATACCCGCACCGCAGGCGGCGGGCAGCCAGGGCACGGGGGGCAACCCCGTGGTGCAGATGATGACCACGGGGATGTGGGACTGGATTCTGGCGGACCAGAACATGGTGTCTGTCGAGTGAGTGAATAGGCGGAGGGGAGGTGGTTCTTGTTGCTTAGTAGTACTCACTAGTACTGTTTGGTATTCATCACGGTCGTTAAGCCAACTCAGTCGTGTCACGGTCACATCGTGCTGTGTGCTGTGCTGTGTTCTGAGTTGCGCGTCGAGCATGTCCTGTCAGTTTCAATTCGCTCTCGCACCCGCAGTGGCACCGAGTGCAACAAGATCGGCACCAGTTTCGCGGCATTCCGCGACCAGCCGGACAGATGCGGCGTTCCCCTGGGCACGTGCCTGTCCAACCAGGTCAGTGACGGTGGCAATCAGCACATGATAAGCCAACAAGGCAAAACGTGAGTGAGTACTTAGGTGCAACACACACACACCCCACCACCCCCCACTCGCAGCCAGCCGACGTGTACCACGCCGACCAGGTCCGCCTGGCCAAGTCCCAAGTGCCCCTCTACCGCCTGCACAAGTACTAGGGATCCTATCCGCAAGACCAGTGGTTCGGCAACACGTGGAACGCCACCAGCCAGGGGTGGTCAATCGTGCTGCCCGTGCTGGGGAGCCACACCAGCATGGTCTACTTCGAGATGAATGCCGATAACTTGAGGTGAGTGGGATGGGGCATGTGGTGACATTGACTGGATTATCAACAGATGAGCGCCGAAAGCTAGAGATGAGTGCGAGTGTATGCAATAAGTGGTGGCGAATGGAGGCCATGCCGTGGGTGGGTCTTTCTCATGCAGTAGCACGATGTCAGCGTGGCTCGCATTCACTGTCGTAGCGGAGTTTTTGAGTTGGTTCGTCACCACCTCTACTCCACAACTCAGCATCTCTCTCCCACATTCAACCCCCACCCAGATTCGTGACCAACAAGTCCCCCGGCAAGATTGAGTCCGTCTCGGTGTGCCAGTACGGTGGTGTCACCTGCGGGGGATTCGAAGCCATGACGCAGCAGGGGTACCTGAAGGCCAAAGTGCAGAACACGGGGTCACTGGCGGCGCTCTATCACGTGTCAGTGGTGGACTGCACCCCGGGGATCATGGCCATGCCCGACCAGGCGAGTGTGTGAGATGATAGGAAGTGTGGATGGCATGAGCATGATATGTGCAGGGTTTATCGACATGGCCATGCCCGACCAGGCGAGCGACATGGCATACAACGATAACAGTGTCGATAGTCCGTAATATAGTACATAATTTACTGTCAACGATCCCAACCTGGTTGCACCCTTACCCCCCCCAGACGCATGCGATTGATGCCGGTGCTACGTTCGAGTTCTCCTTTGTGATTTACATGACCACGGATGTGGCCAACGCGGGCAACGCCTGCGATGTCATACTCAAGGACGACTTCGGGAACACCCTCGACATGAAGACGGTGAGATGGTATTGACAAGGGTGGATAATTAGATAGATGTTATGGGTTGGTGTGGATTGAGATGAATGGACAACACCCTCGACATGAAGACGGTGAGATGGTATTGATAAGGGTGGATAATTAGATAGATGTTATGGGTTGGTGTGGATTGAGATGAATGGACAACACCCTCGACATGAAGACGGTGAGATGGTATTAATGGGTGTTGATGTGGGTTGATATGAATGGGCAACACCCTCGACATGAAGACGGCGAGATGAGATTAATAAGGGTGGATGTGGAGTGGTAACAATAGTGGGGGCATGGTTGGTGGGCAGTATTGGTGGATATGGGCACTGCCGCCCATGCATCTATGAGTGAACTGTGAGTTCACTTGTATGAGAGATGCTTAGCAGTCTCTGCCCCTTTCGTGCTCTGCAGACCAGCTTCTACACCACTGCCACCCAGTACACCAACAGCACCGATTTCAGCGCCAGGCCGGGCCAGTCGGTGCAGGTGGTGGGGGGGGGAGGCAAGACGTGCAAACAGAAGGCGAGTTTGTTGGGGAGGGGTGGGGGGGGCGAGAGGTGCGATAGAGAGCTGGGCTTTCTATGTTGCTACAAGATGACTTGCACACCCACGTTACATGCACCAACCCCACACGCTCACGCACCACACACGCACCCGCACCCACACCCACACCCATACCCACCCCCACACACCACACACCCACACCCACACACCACCCAACACCCACCCCCACCCTCCCCCACCCGCAGTGCCCTGGCCTGTTCGACATCTTCTGCGTCCTGCGCACCGGGTGCTGGCGCAACCTCTTCACCACGCTCATCACGATCGCATTCGTGGTGCTGTTCCTGGTCGCTGTGGTGTTTATGGTCAGAAAGGGGTGGTGCATCATGCTCATGCCGGTCAAGGGGCGCAAGGGGAAGGGGAAGAAGGTGAGAGGGGGACAGGGTTACTGTTAGCTCTTCCGTGTTCTCTTTTCGGAGTGACTGACAGCTTCATCTCAGCCGTTTCTGTTATTGCATGCCGCCGCTGCATGTCTCTCCCCTTGTCAGCTCCCACCAACTCCACCACTAGTAAACATGGTTCATCTCATTAGTAACAACAACCACCATTGCCCACCCCCCTCCCCCCCGCAGTCCAAAGCAAGGGACCCCAGCCCCACCCCCACCCCCGACCCGCACCCCACCGCCCCGCCTGCGCCCGCCAAACCCGACCGAGACCAAAACTGGAATCTGACATCCACTCTGGCATGGATGATGGGCAGGAACGCACCCGCGAGCAGTGGCCAGCCCAAGCCACACCTGCCGCCCCACCCACCCCATCACGCTCGCCCCACCAGCGCACCCCGCTCTCACGCCGCCAGCCACCGGGCCCGGCCGGGTGGCGGAAAAGGGCATGGCGCGGGCGGGAATCGACCCCGCGACCGCCGGGCGTCGAGGTATGACCAGGAGGACCCCTGGGGCAGCGACGGGGGTGGTTACGATAATAACGATGATAACTTTCGCGATAACTATGGTGACTGTGAGGGGGTGGATGAGGTGACGGTGGATATGGGGGATGGATACGGGAGCGAGGGTGGGAGGAATGGGAGGGATCGGCGGGGTGGGGGGAGGCGGGGGGAGGGCACTGGCACTGGCACCAACACTGGTGTTGCTCTGACACGGACCGCGTTTCTGGCACTGATGCGGTCGGTAGGGCAAAGCGGTGGTGGGGATGCGGGTAATACTCGGGGTGATAGGGCAGACAGGAGTGGTGGGGGTAGGCATGGGCCGGGTGGTGGACGTGCTGTGACGAGGGGCCGGCGTGGGGGCACAGCACGAACGGCATACCTGACGGGTCGGGAGGAGCTGCCGCACTCGCGGTGGTCTGCGGGGGACAGCGTGTGATGGGAAATACTGTGGTAGTTGAAAAGTATTTGGTATCATGAGGCCTGATGATGCGACAAGACCGGGTCTTCTGTTTATCTGTTTACATATCTGCGATACCAGCGGTAGCCGTGGGCCAGCTTGCGCCTAAGTCCCGTTTAGCGTTCTGCCACAGTTGCTGGCTGATGCCGCGTTTCTTTTGTTCCGTTCCACCAGCCTCTTGTGGCCTTATGTGTAGCGTCACCTTTTACACCTTTTCGCTGGGGATAAGGTCCTTTGAAGTAATACGACTTGCATGTTTCAATAGCAACTGACACGCGCTCCGTGCTGCCGCCACAATATGCGCCAAACCATGACAACCATGCTAGCTCCCTCTTCTGTGCCAAGCAAACCACAGCATCTTACAGTGGCAATGACACCAGCCACTCTCTCTCTCTCTCACACACACACATAGACAGTCACACGCATCCACCCACACCCTTCCACCACCACCGCCCCACCCCACCCCACCCCACCACTCCCCCCAAACCCCCCTCAGTCATCCTCATCCCCCCCCACATCCATATCCACATCCTCGCTCTCCCCACCCCCCTCCTCCGACCCACTCCCACTCGAGTCCAACACCACATCCACCTCATCCTCCGTTTCCTCCCCCTCACCGTCCGACACCACATAGCTCTCCATGTACCGACGCGGGCGCTTCGCAGCACGTTTGCCGCGACCCTTCGCACCCGCACCACCGCCCGCACCCGCACTGCCACCCCCACCCTTGCGCCCCGCCCCACCCCCCGCCTTGCGTGCTCGCGTGCCCACCCCACCCCCCGCCCTCCTCTTGGTGTCGAACTCCCCATCGCTGTCATCGTCAAAGTCCGCGTCTGGATCGTCTTTATCGACATCGTTATCCGCCCCCCCCACGTCCACCTCGTCGTCCCACTCCCCCGCCACCACCAACTCTGACGGGTTCGTCTGAAACACCTTGTCGTCGTCCTCCTCCTTGCAAGAACTGCGAAGATGGGGGGGGGGGGGGGGAGAGGGATAAGGGGATCAATTTAATATTTCGAATTCAATAATATAGCCACGAAAATCATCAGTAAAAAATATGGTTAAGGACAGTGAATAACAAATTCATCGACAGTATATCCACAATCAATCTCCCCCCCCCCACATCTCGTCTCACCGGTAAATGTCGTCACACACGAACCCCTCCCTCTCACACCATACACATCAACACACTCTATATCAATTAACAATCACACTATCCAATCACCCCCACATCTCCTCACCGGTAGATATTGTCGCACACGAACCTCTCCCTCTCCGCCCTCTCCGCGATCTCCTGCGACACCACGCGCCACTTGCGGCATCGGGTGCACTCGGCCCAGTGATGCCGCACCTCCGCGGCCTCCCTGCGACGCACGGCCGCCTGCGCGCGGGCCTGGCGCCTGGGGGGGGATGGGGGGGGGATACAGGGGGGTTGGTAAAGGGATTAAGTCAATTGATGGGTCTGGCGCTTGGGGGGGAGGGGTTGGGGTTAAGGGATCGAATCGGTGCTGTGCTGGGTAAGGGATTAAGTCAAACAGTGGGCCTGGTGCCTTGGGGGGGGGTGGGGAGGGTGGGGGTGCATGGAAAGGGATTGAGTCGGTGCGAGGTGAGGGATGGAGTAAAAATCCATCCATCCACCCATTGTATCTATGGGAGTAAAACACGCTCAGTTGCGCTTCCCACAACCCCACCCACTCTGCTACCCCCACACCCACACCCACACTGCTACCCAAACCCACACCCCCACCCCCACCCCTCACTTGAGTTCCCCCAGCTGTTCGTCCGTCATCCCCGCGACCCTCTGCTCCTCCTCCTCGGCCTCCCTCCCCAATCGAACAATCTCATCATCTGCGTCAATCATCTCCCCCACACGAGCACGCACGCGCTCGGCCGCTCGGATGTAGAAGGGGTCACGCAGGGCGCCCCCGCGCTCGGGGTCGTGGTACTGGGAGAAGAGAGGGGGGCGAGATTGGATTTATTTTAGTTATTATCGTGTATCTATATTAATTGTAACATTCAACTGCAATATTTATATAAAATAAAATAGAATAGTAAGTATGATATTTCCATCATTCTCACCTTCTTGGTGTTGCACACCATCTTGTCCCAGTCCTGCAGGAACGCGGCTATGCTGGTGTAGCTGTCGGCCTTCCTGACGCACCTCCGCCTCATGCTGTCGATCAGCACCCAGTCCTGCTTAGGGACCTTGGACTGCGGGAGCGGGTGAATATGATCATCAGTCGTCATTAGTATATATTATATACTATCATATATAATATAATATAATATATTGCAAATTACAAGTACAACGATAGTACCAGTGGTTGGCAGTAACAGTCATATAACAGCCGTACTAATACCAGCATCGCAGCGTTCCCAACCACCCTTACAATAACAAACAAGCAATTACAACCACCACCACCACCACCACCACCACCACCATTAACCATTAACCACAATCACAGTTACTAACCTGGTAATCCTCGATGCTCTTCAGCAGCCCTTCGGACAGGAACCCGGCCACCAGGCTCTCGTGGTACTCGGGAACGGGCGTGCTCAGTTCCGGATCCGACACCACCCTTTGCAGCAGCGACAGCAGAGCACGATTGAAGGCGTCCCTGGCCGGTCTTGGTACCCCCGCGTCCCTCGCTTTGCGTATTGGGGCCTGCCTGGCTGGTCGTGACTGGGCTTCCTGCCGCTCCTCGAACTTGCGCTTCCGGACGTCGTGAAATTGACCCTCGGCGTCGGCGTTTTCGTCCTCGGGGTCCGACTCGCCGGAGGGGGCGGAGGAGGGGGCGGACGAGTCGGAGAGGGAGCGGGCGGCGTCCTGTGTAGGGAGGAGGGGGAAAAGGGTGTGAATTGGAGTTTGAATGGGGTGGTGGTGGGGGTAGTAGTGGTGGTGCGGGTGGCAGTGGGGGCGGGGGAGTCGGAGAGGGAGCAGGCGGCGTCCTGAATGGTGAAGGGAGAGGGGTGTCAGTGAATGGGTGTGGGGGTGAGAGTTGTGACGTGAAGGGGGTGGCAGTGAGGGTGACAGTGGGAGTGGGGATGGTGGTGGGGGTGGCAGTGGGGGTGAGGCCGAGCGCACAGCAACGTTAGCACCAAACAGCCCCTCAACTCCCACCTCTCCGCCTCTACCAACCATCCAAACACACCACAACCACAAACCATAGTCACTACCCACCACCACCACACCCCTCACCTCCTCATCGCTCCCCTGCGCCTTGGCCGCCCTCCTCCCCCCCTTCGCCGCCCTCGCCCCCCTCGCCCCACCCCCACCCTTCGCCGCCGCAGCAGCAGCTTTGACCTCCTTCATCCCCCTTCTCTGCCACTCCATTTCCATGGGATTCAATGGCCTGACGCCCGGCCTGTCTGGGCCCCACGGCAAAATGCGGATGGCCCCGGTGCGGGGGTCGGGCTTGCGGTTGTCGGGCCAGAAGGCCTGGGGGTGGGGTGGGAATTTGAAATGTAAGTGTCAGGGACTTGAAATGTTAGGGTGAGGGTGTGGGTGTTGTTTAAGTGGGGGCGGGTGTGGCTTCGATCTCGATGGGGTTGGTGATCATTACCAATGCATACATCAACAATAGTCATTGATAATAACAGTAATAGTAATCACTCCTTCACCTTGATGGCTTCGATCTCGATGGGGTTGGTAATGATGATTACCAGTGCACATGTCAGTAACAGTAACAATAACAACGATTGCAATAACTACATCTTCACCTTGATGGCTTCGATCTCGATGGGGTTGGTAATGATGATTACCAGTGCACATGTCAGTAACAGTAACAATAACAACGATTGCAATAACTACATCTTCACCTTGATGGCTTCGATCTCGATGGGGTTGGTGATGATAATCTCCTCCTCCCTCACCCTCGACTGCCCATCCACCGTCTCACGAATACGCATCAGGCGACGCAGGCGATGGGTGACCTGGGGATGATTAGAGATGGTTGATTATAGTGTAACAGTTTTATAATAATTACATATGGCAGCATATGTAATTATAATAAAACCATATGCTGCCACATGTAATTACGAGTGATGTTGTGAGTGCGCATGATGATAACGCGGCGGAGGCACTGCCTCCACCATCCAAGTCATATCCATGCCACCAATAACGATACTATTAGTAGTAATAATAATTCCTATATCACCACCCACCACCCCTCACCTTGGCAGCCGACGCCTCTCCCCTCTTCACCTCCGCCTCCACCATCGCCACATTAATACACTCACCAATTATAGTATTTTTAACACTAAACGTAACAAAACTAGTATTATCACTTTCAACTCTCACCTTGGCAGCGGATGCTTCTCTCCTCTTCACCTCCGCCTCCACCATCGCCACCCCCGTGTCTTTCAGCAGACCCTCCTTTCGCATCGATTCCAGCGCAGCCAATTCCGCCTCCTCCTCTCTCCGCAAACGATCCCCCGCACTCTCACCACCCGCACCCGCACCCGCACCGCCACCCTTGCCACCCTTGCCATCCCCCGCACTCTTATCGCCCGCACCCGCACCCTTGCCACCCCCGCCCCCACTCCCGCCCGTCTTGCCACCCTCCTGTCCCTTCCCAGCCCCACTCTCTGCCCCACCCTTGCTCTTCCCACCACCCTGCTTCGCACGCCCACCCCCATCCCCCGCCTTGCCACTCCTTTGATCCTTCCCACCCCCACTGCCACCTCCCTTACCACCCTTATCTTTGCCCCCTTTCGCAGCCCCCTTTGCTGCCTTATCCACTCCTCCCTTGGCTGTGCTGGTGGATGGGGTGGCGCCGCTGGGGGCGGGCTGTGGGGGTGGGGAGGGTGGTGATATGAGATGGCGTGAGAGGTGGAGGGTGATGAGGTGTAATGCAAATGGGATGTTGCAATTGTTGGGAACAGCGCACCTGCCCCACCCGCCCCATCACCCATCTCACCATCTTCCCGATCTTCCCCCCACCCACACCAACACCACACCCCCCACCTCCCTCTTCCCGCTTATCCCCTCATCAGCACCCACACCCCACCCCATCACCCCCACTCATCCACTCACCCTCTTCCCGCTCACCCCCGATTTCCTCCCCGTCCGCACCGACGTCCCCCCACTCTGCCCCGCCTCCCCCTCCCCCTCTCCCCCCCCCCTCCTCCCCACCTCCACCTGCCGGCGCCACCCTCAGCGCCGCCCTCTGCTTTTCAAACACCGCCCGCGCCGCCACCGCGTTGCCCTCCACCCGCTGCCGCGCCGATTTCAAATTCAAACGGAAGTGGGCGGCCTTGGAGGTGTCCCCCTCCTCGAACCGCAGGTTGTTGATCTCCTTGAGAAAGGCGACCATCTGCCACCGACCGTACTGCAGCACGATGTCCAATGGGACATCGCGGGTGAAGAGCGACGCTTCCTTGCGCAACAGCTCCCGCAGCTGAGCCATGGATTTGCTGCGGTAGTCGGCCTCAGTACCAGCCACTGCGATATGGGTGAAGTGAGGAGAGGGGGGGTGAGTGAGTGAGTGACGAGTGAGTGGGTGACCAAACGAGTGTGTGAGAGTGAGTGGGTGGGTGAGTGATGAGTGCGAGTGAGTGAGTGAGTGAGTGAGAGTGTGACTCAGACCCATCACTCCCACACCCCCACCTCCTCGCCCGACCATCTATCGATCGCACATCATAGACAATCACACCGCACCCCACTTCCACACCCCAGCCCACCCCCTCACCCGGCCCCGCCTTGAACCGGGCCGCCGCCCCCCTCAGCGCCTGCTCGTGCGGCACGAACGCGTACCCCAGTCCTTTTCCGGTGGGGTCGCCGGCGGGATTCGATAGGTCGACCGTGCCCGCGCCCATCCGGGCGTTGACGAAGGCCGAGGTGGTGGACCAGGGCGTCAGCCAGCAGTAGAGTTTCAAGGCGTCGAGTGCACGCATGGCGCGGTCGTCCTGTGAGGGGGGTGAGGGAGAGAGAGGTGAGAGGTGAGATAGATGGGATGTGAGATGAGAGGGGTGTGATGTGAGCCAGCAGTAGAGTTTCAAAGCGTCCAACGCACGCATGGCACGATCGTCCTGGGTGTGTGAGAGGGAGGGGTGGTGAGGGTGGATGATGTGAGATGGATGGGAGGTGAGGGAGGTGAGAGGTGAGGGAGGGTGATGTGCAGCATTACGACGTGAGAGGGGTTGTTTAGGATGAGGGCCTACCAGCACCGCTGAAGTACCAAATTATAACATTATCATTATAACATCACACCTATCACCCCCTCACCCCCGGGTACAGCACCGCGATGGTAGTACTACCTATCGCATGGCATCGTACTACTCGCAACACCACGCCATTGTCATCCACCCCTCACCCCGGGATAGAGCACCGCGATGGTGACAATCACAAGCAATTGGTATTACCAATCACCTCAATAACCCCACCAATCACTCCTCACCCCGGGATAGAGCACCGCGATGGTCCTCCTCATGGCCTCCAGGTAGCTGGGCTGGTAGTGCTGCAGGTGGGTGTCGCCATGCACGCCCAGGCTGCGCAGCCACATATCACCCGCACGGGCGGATTTGAACAGGGAGAAGAGCTCGGGGGGGAATTGCCTGCGTGGGGGGAGAGCGATTGGAGATGAGAGGTGAGAGAGTGAGGATAGCAGTGAGGGTGGGAGTGAGTGTGTGTGATGGGAACAGCGAAAAAAGCTCGGGGGGGAATTGCCTGCGTGGGTGGGGAATGAGGGTGGGGGTGGTAGTGGGGGTGGCAATGAGTATGGGAGTGAGGGTAAGGCATTTCCTGCAAAGGTCAGCGTGCCTCGCTACTCTCTCCCATCCCCCCCTTAACCCCTCGCCTGTTCAGCTCCGCTTCCTCCGGCACTCGCTTCCTCAACACCAACACACAATGCTATGTACCATTACTATTCATAACATCCACACCCCGCTTGCCTGTTCAGCTCCGCCTCCTCCGGCACCCTCTTCTCTTTACTCAACACCAGCACGTCCCGTTGCACCCCCAGCCCCGACGCCGCCGCCGCCCTTTCCACGATCTTTTTCGGCGGGTCCCGCGCCGCCGCCAGGATTCGATCCCCCAACCCCGCGAGCACCTGGGATACGGGCAGCTCGACCGGGGGTATCTCTCCCGATGACCGCAGCCGCCTCTCCTCGTCTGGCCCTTTCAGCTCCGCCCATATGTGGCGCCGCACCAGTCGCACCAACAGCTCGTCGAAGTCGGGGGAGCTGGGTGGGGTGGGAGTGATGTGAGGCAATGATAGTGCTAATTGGGAAGTCGATTAATACTCTGACGACAGCCCACCGCTCCCCACCCACAATCATCACCCATCCTCACCCCGACACTCCCACTCATCAACCCCATCCCTCATCACCCATCATCAAACCCAACACTCGCACTCATTACTAGTCACCCCTCTCCACTCACCCCGGCGCCGGCACCGCCTCCCTCGGGTGCTCCTGCCCCACAAACACCGTCCCCGTCAGCTCCCTCAGCAGCAGCTGCCCCTCCGCCTGCCTTACGAGCAGAAAGTCTCTATCAGCCTCATGTGCACAAGCGGGGCATTCAAACAGATTCGTCTCAAACGCCAGAAGGGAATCTCCCGGGTCCAGTCTGGCGCCCTGAAAGGGGACGTCGCTGTCCTGTTTGTCTTTGGGGGGATCGACGGGCACCACCTCGCCGACCCTCCAGCGCGGGTGGGGCGGCGGCTTGCCGGTGCGGGGGTCGCCCTGGGTCAGGAACTTGTGAGACGTGTCCTGTGGTTAGGGGAGAGGGAATTTGAAATTTTGAATGTTACTGGAAGGTGGGATGAGTCAGGGACTTGTGGGACGTGTCCTGGGGGATGAGGGGGGATGGGGAATTCGGATGTTGGGTTTTGAATGGAGAGAGAGGGTGGGGTGAGAGTTGGGGAGTTGTGGGGGGTGTCCTGGGGGGGTGGGGAAGAGGGGTGGAAGTGGAGAGGTGTGGCAGGGTGGAGGGTTGCGTGTGATTGCAGCCAAGAGGAGCTTTGCATATCGAGCACAACACCACCCCAGCCACCCCAGCCTCATCACATCACCCCTTACCCCACTCCTACCAACACCCCACCCCCACCCCAACGAGGTCCCCCCATTGATCCCCACCTGCGCATCCCTTTTCTGGTAGAACGTCACCAGCCTGGCCCCCATGCCGTCGTCCTGCAGCAGTGGCGGCCTCTCCTCTAGATACTCGACCGCTATGAAGTGACCCGGCTTGCGCGCAAGCAAGTCCCTTCGCCTCTTAAACGCCCCCGGTGGCTTGACCGGCTCATTGCTGGTAGCGTCAGGCAGCTTCGCCAGTTCGTGGGAATTGAGGGGGAGCACGAGCGTGTTGACGATGAACAGCACGCGGGAAGGACAGTGGGAGAGGAGCGTGGTGGGCTGGAGCGTGAGCAGGCGAGAGGGGGTGGCGCGGGTGGTGGTAGCAGTGGCGTTGGTGGTGGTGGTGGTGGTGCGGGTAGCAGTGGTGGTGGTAACAGTGGGCTTGCTGCCGGCTTTGGGCTGCGTTGCGCTGGGTTTGGAGGAGGGAGCGGGAGGTGGGGCGAGGGCGGAGCGGTCCCGGGGGTCCCAGACCTGGGGGAAAGGTGGGGTTTGGGGTGGGGTGGCGAGGGGTGGTGACGTAAGGTGGGGTGTGAGATGGGTAGGGTTATGGTGGTAAGGGACTTGCCAGCATCCAACCTCTTCACCCATCCCTTCCCATTCAGAACCCACTCATCCACCCATCTCTCCCCCTCATCTCCTCTCATCTCACCTAACACAGGTCACACAGCATACAGCATATCACCATATCTCATCTGATTCTATCCTATAGCATATCATCTGAAACAGCGTCTTGGGCCCCGCCTCAAAGAACGGCGGCACCCCCCATCACCTTATCTTATCTCATCTCATCCTTATCTTCTATTCCCCTATCCTATCCAATCACCTGGAACAGCGTCTTGGGCCCCGCCTCGAAGAACGGCGGCACCCCCGGGATCGCCCTCCCCTGCACGAACCTCTGCCTCCCGTGCTGCACCTTTCGCTTGAACAGATAGTCGAGAGATGCGGTGACATCGATGTCGTCCAGTCGGAGGGCCGTGGAGGGGCCGTAGGGGGACAGGACGATGAGGGAGGAGGTGACTGGGGGGGATGGGGGGGGTGGGGGTGGGTGAGTGAGAGAGGTGGGTTGGGGTGAGATGGGGTGAATGAGTGAGTGAATGACGGTGATGGTAAGGGAGGAGGTAAGTTCGGGTGGTGAGTGCAGCACCCTCCTTCACCCTTTCACCACCCAACCCTCACCCCCGCACACGCCACCCTCCCCACAACAACGCACCCTCACCCTTAGACAACCCCCACACTTACATATGATACGCAGTAACTATACTAACATAGTACTACTCCACATAATACTACCAGCACCGACCCCTATCCCTCTCACCCTTCCCTGGCTTGTCACCCTTGCCCGCCTTCCCCGCCCGGGGCTCCGGCTCCCTCAGCCCCGCGTACGCACACAGGTGCCGCGTGGGGTGGTGGAACCTCCCGGGCTGGTACTCTGCGTCGGGCACCGTCGCAAGCGCAGCCACGGTAGTCGCGAATGCCACGGCCGAGTGCGCGGGGCGCGGGCGGCCCAGCACGGGCGCCAGGTCCGCGTATGCGTCGTTGGAAAGTGCCAGAAACGGTGCCAGATCCCTTTCGATCGGGTCATCCGGGACCGGCCGGTGCGCGAACGCGGTGTAGGGTACCGGTTTCGGCTGCTCCACCACCGCTGCGGGTGCCATTCCCAGTGCCTCGCGCCAAGCGGCGTCTGTCAGCAGCGCAGACGGCGCTGTGGCGGGTGCAGTGGCGGTGGCTGGGGGTGGGGCGTCGAGCGGTGAGAGCCAGGCGGTGGATGGGTCTGAGAGGGCGGCGGCTATCGAGGTGTCCAGGGTGTGAAGTGCGGTGGGGGAGAGGGGGGCGTGGCGCTCCCATGGGTCCGGGGAGGGGGGGCGGAAGGGCGGGGCGGGGGCGGTGAGGGGGAGGTCGGTTGGGAGCGCGAAGGGGCGCGTGGTAGCGAGGGGCTGCGGGGGCGGGGGAGGGGTGGTGAGTTGCGTTAGGGTAGAGCGCGTCGGGTAGTTGAGGGGTAGATGACGGGAATGGTGAGGATGCATGCTAAATAATTTCTGGTGTCGAACAACCAACCTAGCGCACGCTATGGCAGTCACTGCCACTCGCCTGTAAGGGTTCGACTCTGAGCATGACAACTTACAACCAGCACACACACTTACCACATATATGTCGCATGTCACCTGTAAGGGTTCGAGCCTGAGCATGGCAGGCACCGTCGCCGCCCGCTCCGCCGCTGCCTTGGCCATTGCCTCTGCCGCTCCCTCATCCGCATCCCCAAGCGTCCCAGGCACGACAGGCACGCTCAGCCATCGCTTAGCAACAGCCCCATTCTCCACAACACCAACCCCATTCTCCTCTCCCGCACCCACTGTGCCCACCGCACCCATCCCAGCCCCATTCGCATCCCCGCCCACACTCCCAGTCGCCCCGCCCATCGCTGGCGCCCCGCCCACTGTCAAAGCTCCATCCGAAAACGTGACGTGGGGCTTCGCTTGCGACAAAGCACGATCGCTGAGTTTGAGTGCCCCCGCCTCGGCCTTCGACACGGCCCCCACTGGCGCCCTGACTCCGCCAGCCACCTCCGTGTCAGAATCGTCCCTATCCTCCTCCTCGGCGATCCGCGTGGTTGCGTGTACCCCGTTCAACACCTGCAGCTCACCGACAGCAGGTGGCATGTCATGTGTGTCGCAACACTTTACGACTTGCGCTGGCGAAACGGCCCATGCAACGCCAGCTACCCGACAGTGACATGGTAATACTGCTCGACAGCATGGGCATGCAAACACCACGAAACGTCAAAGCACGTTTCGCGAATCACGTCAAGCACCCTCACAGCCACTCTCGTGCCCCGCATGACCTTCCCTCACCTCCCTCCTCGCCCCCCTCTCCAGCTGCACGACCCCCTCCCACGCCTCCATCGCCACAGGCGCAAACGCCTCGCGCCCCCACTCCTCATCTCCCAACCCCGCACCCGCACCCTGTTCGCCCCCCACCCCGCCCTCGGCCCCCAGCCGCCCGCTCTCCACCGCCTCCCGCCACCGCGCCTCTTCCGCCCTCTTCCTCCTCTGCACAAACCACGCGTCCCCGCGCAGCTCCGCCCCCAGCCGCTCCACCCCCCGCCCAATCTCCCGCACATCCGCCTCATCCAGCCCCTGCCCCGATAACAGAAAGGCACTCTCGTCATCCCCATCCATGTCCTCCGCACCCCCGCGCCGCGCCTCCCGCTCCGCAAGCGCCTCCCGCGCCGCCCGCGACGCCGCTGCCGTCTTCGCGACCGCCTGCCTCGTCCGTTCTTCCCAGTCCAGCGACGCCTGGACTGGCACCGGCGCGCCAGAATCGGGGCGGGGGCCCTTGGCGGTAAAAGTGAAATCGACGTAGAATTCGGACTGGCCAAAGTCGGGGTATTTGATGGCGTCGAACTCCACGAAAGAGATCAGGGCGCGGGGGCCCGGGGTGAGCACGCTGCGGGAGTGGGGTGATGGGTGGGGGTTGGGGTGAGGGGTGGTGGGAGAGGGGGAGGTGTGAGGGGTGAGTGAGTGGAAAGGATGGTGTGGGTGGTGGCGAGGGGGTAGCTGAGGGGGTGTGGTGGTGAGGGTGGGCTGCCAACTTGGGTGGTGTGGCGTGACGTGCAGTTGCGTGCTATGGGGTGTGATGCTATGCCATGGCTTTCACATCCCCACCACTGCGATTTCACGCACCGGATGGGCCTGGCGGGGACCCGGGTCTCCGGCTTCGGTTTGGGCCTTGGCGCCAGCGATGGCGTGGGCTGCCCCTCCAACTCCGCTGCCAGCTCCCGGTCCAGGTCGATGTCCCCTGAGTCAGGTTCCGCGCGGCTCGGCTCCGTCTGCACGCGCGGGCGAGGCGCCGGGCGCGCGCCGGGCGCGGGGTTGGCCTGCGGCGGGATGCCAGGGTAGGCGGGCACAGAGGGGCCTTGGGGAGGGATGCCGCCCGACGGTCGGTCCACCGCGGCCGGAGCGGGCGCCGATGGTCCCGCATCATCTCCGTCGCTTTCGTCGTAGTCGTCGGCCTCCACTTTGCGCCCGTGATCTCGTGCGACGGCGGGGATCGCAGCGGGCGCGGAAAACGGGTCGGCCGGTGCCTGGGTCGACGGCGCAGCGGGGGGCGCGCGAGGCCTTTTCATGACGTTGTCAAGCAGCTCCTCGTCCGAGCTACTGAAATCCTGCGGGACGTGGGGGTCGTGAAAGCGGTAAAGGCACAGCAAGGGAAGCTGCAGCGTCCCCGCACGTCACGCGCAGCCCCGTCACGGCGATTGCTGCCACATGCTCCATGATGTACGATTGTCTCGCAATCACGGTCCCCAGTTGGCGTTCTCCACGGCGCGGCGCGGCTCCAGCCGGGCAGTCCCAGCAAAAGGGTCAGCGTGCGCGCAGGCCGCGGGTTCCACGGATCCTCCGTAGAACCCTACACCTCGTTTGGACTATGAAGCAGCGTTGCGCAACGTGCAGGCCCTCTCACCTGCTCCTTCGGCGGCAGTTTCCGCATCGCCTCCCTGATGGCCTCGGCCAAGTCTTGCCGCAGCGCCTCCGGGAGCTCGTCCTTCTCAAGCGGCACATCGCCTTTGTCCTCTTCGTTTTCATCGTCGCTCGCGGTACGCTTTGGCGGCTCAAAAATGACGTTGTGGACGTCATCTTGGACGTCATCGTCGTCCTGCGCGGGGGCGGACGACGGGGGCCGTCGCGCGGGGGCGATGGCGCGCCTTCACGCGAGGTGGTGCAATGACCAGTTTCCTCTCGCATTCAGCAAGGGTCATGTGGGCTCCCGCGTCCAAGATAGCTCGCGCACCTTGGACGGCACCATGGACGGCACCATGGATGCTCCCAGCGTCGCGACAGCCGGCCGGGCCCCGCTCGAGACGACCGCCTCAGATCATCTGCTTTGTCATGCACAAGATGCGCGATCCACACCCCGCCCCTGCGTCGCGAGGGCCACCGGGGCACGCCGGGTGGACGGAACCGTCAAGAACGGCGCCTCTGGGGTCGCGATGCGCGGCGTGGACCGGGCACCCTTGTCTTCAGCGCCACGCAATGGAACAGCAGCGCTCAGCGGGAAGCGAGAAGGCCCAGAGGGTCGAGTCAGCTGGCTGGCAAGGTCTGGCACGTGGGAATTCACCCAGATCGGCGTCGCATGGCAGGCCATTGCTATATCTCTGCCTCTCACTGGGCATAAGGACTCCCGCGCGTGGGTCGCGCACCTCCCCTCGTCGCCCAGGGGCTTCTTGATTCCAGACAGGAGGCAGGGACAGAGCCGTGCGAGCTCGAGGTGGAGATGCCGGCTATCCGCGAGGGTCCTCGGTAAGTACCGCATGCTCTCCTGCCAGCGCTGTCCTTCTGCGCCCTTGCCTGGCGCTCTTTCTCCTCGCATCAGATGCACGCCTGGCTTGGTGCCGCTGGTGATCGTCCCCTAGGCTTTTCGCGAATGGCAACCTTGACATGGTCATCGCAACAAGCTGTACGACATGCTTTCGCGTTGCTTCGTGGACTGCATCGCTGCGGCTCGCGACCGCAGGACCAAACGCGTGGCGTGCCCGATTCTCGCGGCGGGATGGGTCTCCGACTCCCTCATCGCTGTGGGTGGTGGCGGTGGTAAGGCGAAATCCGGCATCCCCAACCGCGTGATGCTCTGCGGGTTCTCGAGGTGACGGCAGGGCCGACAGCGTGCGCGTCGCTCGCTTTTGCCCTCGCCCGCCCCGGCTGGCCGTCCACGCCCGCGATGCTCCTTCCCGCAGAGACCAACTCTCCGCTCCGGTGGCCCACGCCGACCTGGATGACGCCGCCGTGGCCCTGTGCGCGCTGCGGGACGGCCCTTTGCCCCACCTGCTGGTCGCCCTGGAGGGCGGTGGTATCGTCAAGCTGGAAATCAAACATGACATGAGCGGACCTCCTGCAGTGAGGGTGGTACCCGGGTGAGCCCGCGGTGCTGGGGCTGTGGCTCTCAGCGCCCTGACAGGCCCTCGCTCGATTACCGCTGCCGCGTGCATTGCACCCAGGCCAGCCTGTGCCATATATACAACCGTCTCGTTTCTGACAATGAACGATAATGACTTAGATCCCCATCGCAGAGTGGGCGAGGCGTCGAGTGACTCCACGGCCCCCCTGCACTCAGCGCAACTGGGCCGCGCCAACGTGCTTCGTGCTTCGGACTCGGGGGACCACGTGGCCGTCGGGCACCTGAACCCGGAGCTGGACGAGGAGAAGAGCTACCTCACAGGTGGGCTGTATATGCACTGTGCTTGAGGTGTGCCACACAAGCTATGGTCGACCTCACAGGTGTGCTGTAGATGCATATGCATGTGCTTGATGTGACTGGATGCTCCACGCTTTCTGGTCGACCTCACAGGTGCATGATACTACACACTCTCATGTTTGCCACACACCCTCTCGATCAGATCGACTGACCATACCCAAGCTATGCTGAACCTGTGTCCATTTCTCCCACCTCTCTTCCCCATCACCCGCAGTGTTGAACCGCAACCTGTCCCGCGTGGGCCGCATGAGTGGCCTGGTCGCCGGCGAGGTCAAAGACGTCGACTTCTGCCCCTGCCCCGCCTTGGGCCCCGATCACGAGTCGCTGATGGCAGTGGTGGATGAGGAGAACGCGTGTCATGTTGTCGACTGGCGCACGGGGGGGGACATCAGGGCACGCGTGTCGTTGCAAAACACACCGGTGAGGCCAGGGGGGTATGCAGGAGATGCACTGCTAGTTCGGACACTCACACCTTCTCTTCTGAACCCCCAAGCTCCTCAACTTCACGTCTATGGGCAGCATCCACGTCTCTTCCTCTCTCACCCATCTCCCCTCTCCTCATCTCCCCAGCTCTCATCGGGCAGCATCCGTCGCGTCAAATTCTCCCGCGCATCGCCATCCCCGCTCCTCTTGGCCCTGGTGGTGGCCCAGCGCCGCACTTACCTGGCCCGTTTCGCATTGGAGAGGTACCCGGGGTCCAAAGACGTCAAAGTGGCGTTCGTGGGGTCGAGTAGGGTGGTGGATGATATCGCGACGTCGTTTGACGTCGGGAGGGGGGACGACAGCGCCGCGTTTGGGACGGCCGAGGGGGAGGTGTTCGTGTTCAGGTGCGTGGGTGTTCCTTGGTGCGATGTGTTGCAATGAGTCGTGCGTAAATGTGATGCCACGTGGCGGGTGGGACCCAGGTCACTTCAACCAACGCAGCACGTGGCACGCGCTGTTGGGGCGAGGGCACAGCACAGAAGTGCACAGCACGTTGGCAGCCTGCTACATGCTACCCACATCACAGGCTCTGCACCTCTAACACTCCCTCTTTTCACGACCCCCGCAGGCACGTTTCCGTCAATCGCATGAGTCAGGCGTACCGCCGGCGCCACCACATGGGCATCGTGACGTGCACGACCCTGTCCCCCGACAGCCGCACTGCCATGACGGCATCCGTCGACGCATTCCTCTCCTGCACACGCATGCCGGGGCACGCCACGGGGCTCGTCTCCAGGGCTACTCTGCTGGTGAGCAGCTTAAGCTGCCGCACACGTTCGTCAGTCCAAGGCAACGCTGTTAATCAGCAATTACAGCTGCCGTGCGCTCCTGTCAACTGTGCAAGACTTGTAGCAACATAGGTAGATAAAATGACCTCCCGTTCCTTCCCTCCTTTTTCTCAGATCACGCTCCTCGTCCTGCTTTCCACGGTCGCCCTCCTCGCCCACCTCGAGCACCGGAGCCTCATCACCCTGGGCCCCATCGCGGTCGCCAAGCTACTCCCCATCGCCGCCATCGCTCAGCACCTCCCGCCATCCCTCGCCGTCGCCATCCGCGACCTCTTCCCATCCCTGCTGCCACCCACCGCCTCACCGCCCGCACCCGCACCCGCACCCGTGCCCGCACCTGTGCCAGCCCCTGCTCCAGCCCCTGCTCCAGCCCCCGTGCCATCTCCCGCTCCCGCACCGGCCCCGATCCCCTCTCCCCCCCCGGCGCCCGCCCCACCCGTCGAATCTCCCTCACACATGCCCATGCCTGGTGTCCCTGCACCAGGGCCCGCCCCTCCCATGCCTCCCATGGACGCTACGCTCCAGCCGCAGGCGGCGTCAGTAGACCCGGCAGCGGCGCAAGGCTCGCCGGCAGCTGCTGGGGGGTCACCTGCACCGGCGGCGGCTGCGGGTGCTGCGGGGGGTGCGGGCGGAGGTGGGGACGCGGGGGTTGCTGGTGGCGTGGCGCGTGATGAGCTATGATATGATCGGGGGCGTTTAGTAAGAGCTGGGGCTTGTTAGTAACGGGGTTTGCACGTTGCCTGTCGCCGGCTCTAGTGCACTCTCCATTGAAAGCTTGTCGTGACTTTTGAACAACTGGCTTCGGTACAATGGGAGTGGGATTGCGAAACGACAGGTTCTGGTGAATCGTCACCAACTGTGCTGCTGGAGCTGCTGGGGCGGGGTGTCTGTCCTACAAACTGCACAAGTGGCATACATGCATTGGCATGCATTTGTACGGAGCAGTATCGTCATCCCGACGTGTATGACAAGGGTACTTGGACCAAAAGGAACACATTGAGGGCCAGGATGATGGCGATGACGACCCAAGAGATGATTGACAGCGTGCGACTGTTGCGGAACGCGCCCATGTGCTTTGCGCTCCCCGTGAAGTGGCATATGGGTATGACGACCACCGGGAGCGTCAGGGACAGGAAAACCTGGCTCAGCACTGCGGGGGCGGGCGTGTGGGTAGCTGACTGGCTGTCCCACTTAGTGACTCACCCAGTAGTGTGTTGCACCCAGTGTAATAGCGTATGGACCTCTGCAACTGATTCATAGCGCATTGCAACCCTTGCAACTAATGACTCACCCAGTAGCGTGTTGACGGCCTTGTCCCCCGCCAGCCCCGCCACGAGCGCGGCCGGCACGATCGACAGCAGGCGCGTGGCCAGCCGCCGCACCCAGGGCTTCAGCCGGAACTCCGTGAACCCCTCCATCACGATTTGACCCGCGAGGGGTGCCCGTGATGGTGCTGCTCTGGCCCGATGCCAGCAGCCCGATTGCGAAGACCGTCGACGCGGCGCGATCACCGATGGACGGGGAGAGAAGGTGGTAGGCGTCCGCAATCCCTGCAAAAGTGCAGATCAACACAGGGGTGCGATGGGGGGGGGTGGGTGGAATGAGATCAGGGCGTGTGGGGCAGTGTTGATGATGTGAGTGGGGCGAGCTCGAGGGCGCCAAGTCGACAGCATACGTCAATGAGTCCTGTAGACGGTGCGAATCCAGGTAGTGCGTTAATGCTTTAAGTAGCTGCTTTACCACCACATCATGGCTGCCATGGTACCGTTTGGTTGCGGCAGCGTGTGCGCATCTCACCGGCCACGCTTGTGTTGTCGGTGCGATAGTGGAAGGCGGTGGCGGCGACGGCGAGGATCATCGAGTTGATGAAGAACGCCAGTCCCAGGGACAGGTTCGAATCCCAGGTGCCGAAGCGAATGGCGTGACGCTTGCCCTCGGTGGTGCGGGGGTAGGCGTGTGACGTGGTATCGAAACGTGCTGTGGTGTACCATCACTATATATACAATGAACGCGGTGCGCTCGGCACACGGGGCGCACCTTCCGTCCATAGCGATGGGCGCCTTCTCCACAGCCTGGTCCAGGGTGTTCCCGCCGGGAGTGTCCACATTGTGCCACGTGGACGGCAGCGACGACAGCCAGTCCTCTGGGTCGACCTCTGCCACGGTTGCATCCGAGCTCTCGTCCTCGGCTCGATGAGACTTCAACCAGCTCGCCATCGCGTGCCAGGCGCGCGCCCAGCGGCACCCTGCAGCGATGCAAGGGTGGGGGCTGATGCGAGCGGCGCCGGACAGCTTAGCCATGACCAGGCCGCGTTAACAACATGCTAATATTGCAGCGGGGTGGGGAAGGAATTAGCCAGGGTTGCGTGCCCCCATCTGCACGCTGCCGAGGCTGAGATTGCGCGCGCCGCCTGGCAGCCACTTGACGGCGCAGCTGGGCACCCGCTCCGAGACGTCTTCGAATTGCACTGCGCCAAAGTCAATCGCAGTTACCTTGCTGCGCTTGACCGCGTGAATTCGAGAATTATCTTGATTACCTTGCTCCGAGGCCAATCGGGAGTGTGCCCTGCAGCCTCTTGGAGCTCTAACGACGCGGCATGCTGCGCTGTTGTGTAAGCAGAGCCAACTCTCCTTCAACTTGTCACCCACGGGGGGCTCGAGCGTGTCGCGCGCCTAAGGCGCGCTCAGAGCACACGCTGCGCGTGTGCCGAGCGGATGGCTCGAGTCGCTGCACGATTCGCGGGGAAAATGACACTTTCACGACAAATATCATCATTTGAACATGATATTGTCTCGGGAACGTCATGCATACTCCCCATCGCGCGTCTTGGGGATCACAGTGTGCGCGTGAGGAGCAGGCCGCGTCGCTCGTCGCACCCCGCGGCCATCTCGACATCAACCCACCACCTTGACTCTCTGCTACATGTAGCGCGACTCTCCGTGCAGCAAGCGGCGCAATCCAAGGATCGGCGGGCCCGTGTTCTGGCAATTTATGTTCACTGGCGCCTTTTGAACTCGCCACCTGTCAAAATCTGCCCATATATTTCACAGTAGTCTGCGTGATGGGCTTGCATGCGAGTAGGCAGCTAAACCTCTGAAAGCAGGGCCTGCGTTTGCCATGCGCCTCGAGGTCCGCGGCCTGGCAAAGGACCACGCCGGGCAGGCTATCTTCCGCGATCTCTCGTTCAGCGTGGAGGAGGGGCAGGCAAGGATTCCCTCCTTTCGCCCAGCGATCCTGCGGCGTGAACATAGTGTGGGATTTGCACGGGCCGCTCCCGGCGCAGCGGCGACGAATGTTGACAACCACGTGTCCCCGATCTCCTTCAATGCAGATCCTTTTCATCACCGGGCCCAGCGGGACGGGGAAGACTACGCTGTTGAAGTGTTTGGCGTGCTTGGAGGCCCACCAAAAAGGGGACGTGTTTCTGCGAGGGAAGAGCGCGTCCTCGTTACCAGTACCTCAGTGGAGAGCGGAGGTCACGTACGTGCTGCAGGTGGGTGTCGTCCGCGCTTCCCCGCGGCCCCGACGGCGCACGAGGCACCTGTGCGCGGCACACGCCCGCGGGGACGCGGGGCGCGTTTCTGCCGGCAGGGCACGCCCGCCGGCTTCGTTTTCCACCAACGCATTGCGATAATGTCCGATCGCATGCCCGTCCCGCAGGCGCGCGTCGACCATCCCGGGAATCCGCAGTCGAGCCTCGCCAAGGCGCTGGCGTTTAAGGCCCAGGCCGCGAGGCAGGTCCCGCGCGGCGACCTGCTTTCTCTGGCGGAGTCTCTTGGACTCTCCAAGCAGCTGCTGGAGCGCGACTGGGTGCAGCTCTCCGGCGGGGAGGCGCAGCGCGCGGCCCTCGCCATCGCGCTGGCGCTCAACCCTCAGGTTCTCCTGCTGGACGAGCCGACGAGCAGCTGCGACGAGGCGAGCGCCAAGAAGATCGAGGCGGCCGTTGCTGGCTTCGCGCGATCGTCCCGCTGCGCGGTTGTGTGGGTGACGCACAACCCGGAGCAGCCGGGGCGCGTCGGGGGCGAAATCCTCCGCCTCACGCCGCTCCACGGGGCGTCGTCCGCCGTGTGAGCAATCATGGCGGACTCCGGCGCGGTCGCGGCCGACGTGACCCTGGTCGCGGTCGGCATGTCGGCCGCGGCGCTGTGCTGCAACCTGGTCATCTCGAGTGCGCTGCGGCTGAGCCTCAACGCCAAGTACCTGGTCGCGGGCGTGCGGTGCATCGCGCAGCTGACGCTGCTGGGCGCGGTGCTGAAGCCCATCCTCGAGCAGCAGCAGCCGTGGATGGTGTTTGGCTGGATGGCCGTCATGTACATGGCGTCCACCATGGGTGAGCTGAGCGATGATCACGAGGATGTCGATGGCACCATGTCTCAGCACCAATTGCAACGGCTAGGTTGCCATCTCATATGTCACAGTAACAGTCTGCACGTGTGTTGTCCCTTTGTAGACCCTGACCCTGTCTGCACACGCGTGCCCCCACCCGTCCACCTCAACCACCCTCGCCCACCCTCACCCCCACCTCTCCCACCCCTCCTGCAGAGGTGATGGGCAAGGTCAAGCACACGTACCAGGGCATGACGCTGCACATGCTGTGCCTGCTCGTGACGGTCACCATCGTCATGCTGGTGTACGAGACGGGCGTCGTGCTTCGTGTGAAACCCTTCTGGGACCCCCAGTACGCTCTGCCGCTCCTGGGCATGCTGCTGGGCAACTCACTGTCCGCCGTCACGCTCTCGGTTGGGGGGCTGCTCGGGAGAGTGACGTCGAATAAGGCACGGTGAGGAGGAGGGTTGGCTTGGAGGGGTGACAGCGAACACAGCTTCGTGGGGCAGGATACTCTTATTGCATTCCCCATGCGGTATTTCTAGCGGCATTGCCCTGCGCTTTCATCTCCCTGACACACTGCGACAATGCGACACATCACCTGCCCTCCCGTGTCTCGCAGCATCGAGGCCGACCTGGCGATGGGCGCGTCGCGGTGGGAGGCCCTGGAGGAGCACATCCGCGACACGCTGACCCTGTCGCTCATGCCCGCCCTCAACTCCCTCTCCGTGTCGGGACTCGTGTCGATCCCGGGCATGATGACCGGGCAGATCATCGCAGGCAAGTGCTTAGACCGGGCATGATGACCGGGCGGATCATCGCAGGCGAGTGTCACGGTTGGAGAGCATGGATACCACGACTGACTATGCATTGTGGTGACACGTATGTCGAAGCTGTTGGCGGCGCCCGGCACGTCTGCCTGTGACCAGCCTCGTCACCCATCCCATCGCTCGCCCGCAGGCAACTCGCCCAACCAGGCGGCCCGGTACCAAATCATGGTGACGTTCCTCATCGCGGCGGCCGGGTCGACAGCGGCTGCCATCGGGTCCCTTCTCGCAGCCGTGCAAGCGGTGGACACGGACCATCGCCTGACCCTCCACAAGATCACGTGAGCGGCGCATCGCTGCGGTGGGCAACACGCTCCCTCCATAGGCCCTGTCATCGCCTCGCCGTGTGCGCGGTGGACACCTTGTAAGCATTGCACCCTGGGTTGCGTTCGCATGGAGAGCAAGACCTGACTTGATTTGGGAGTCTCCGTGGCTATCGTTTCTATCCTTCGCAGGAAGAACCAGGGCAGTTGGACTCTGGAGAAACTGATCGACACGGCGCTTCTGACGGCGTGGCGCGGGGCAGTCGCCGCGGGGCAAGGGGCCGCGGCCCCGTTCCTGTGGCTGTTCCGGGCCGCGTGCGCGCCGCAGAGGGAGGCGCCGCGGGCCGGCGACGAGGCCCGGGAGGGTCTCTTGGCGGCCGACGGGGCGCAGGGCGGCAACGGGGCCCCTCGAGACGAGTGATGCAGGAACTTGTGCGTGTGATACCGACGCTGTCAGCGGGCTGAATCATGTTACTTGTGCGAATGGCGAGGCGACAGGTTTGAAACGCAAGGCTTGGTCCTGCAAGCGCTGGGCGGAGCACGGCTACTGTGCACAGCGCCTCCTGAAATGCCCAAACAGGATGCCAAAGCAGCGCCCTGTTCCCTAAGGACTCTCATAACACCAAGCGGGTCACGGCAAAGACGGAAAGCAGTCCCGCTGCGCTCAGTTGTAGTACATCTCAAGGCCCATGCCGTCGTGAATCTCGTAGTCCTGCGAGCGCGGGCCGGCGAAGACGTCTTTGAGCAGCAACCAAGTCAAACTATCGCCTTGAAGCCGCGACGCACGCCGCGGACCGCCCGGCGCGGGCGGCGCGGCCAGCGAAGCACACCTCGAGCGTAATGTGGTCCTTGTAGACCGTGTACCACTTCTGGATCCGAATCTTTTCCGGCCTCGTGCCCGTCTGAGCTGCCACGAGCTTCTTGAGGTCCCCAATCGTGTCGTCCTCGTTGCACTTGACGCGAATCTTCTTTCCCAGACGGTCGTTCAGGACCACCTCAATCATCGCGACCTGAGGCAGCGAGGGCACGGCGGCGGGTCAAAGAGGGTCGTCTTACCGATGGGAGCGCCCTGCGACAGGCCCACGCCGCGGCGCTGAGTTGCGAGTGGCAGCGCCCTTCCAGACCCCATCGCGTGGCAGCCCTGGGCAGCCCTTTGTGAAGCTCATGCAATGCCAGCATGGCAGAATACCATGCCACGTGACACGGGCGCCCTCTCTCGTACCTTCCCGCAAACAGGATTGGGGGTCTCCCGGTGTTGCGTAGGCCCCGCGCCGGCTCGGGGACGTGTCTGCACGCGGACGCCGGACGAGCGACGCAGGCGCGCCATGTAGACCCCATGGTGGGCCAGAGAGGGGGAAATGGGGCTCAGGTTGCCCTGCCAGTCGTCCCCTTCTGGCGCGATGTTGCCAGCGCGCGGCTGGGTGAAAGCTGAGGGCTGCGATGTCTGCTGCGTAGTACTGGTACATACACACGTCGTCACCTGCCCCCACACCAGACGCGCTAGGTCGATTGCACCCCCACGAGCGTGCAGAGCAGCAGGGACTGCATCGCTTGGCTTCCGCAAGTGACCTACCGGTACAAGAGAGGACACTGGGAACGTCAGCGGCCGGTTGTGACACTGAGCTCGTCGCTTGGGCTCAGGGCGTAGGGCGCCATGGCCAAGGCGGGCTTCTTGGCCCAGGACCTGCCGTCCGAGGATGAGTCCGATGAGGACTACAACCCTTTGAAGGACAAGGTGAGGGAGCGCGTCGAGCTAGGCGGGGCCACGCGACGAATCGCCCGGTTCAGTGGAGCTCGCGCGGCAACGGCAGTCTCCGCGTGCGCAGACGAACCCAGAGCTCGCGGAGCAGCGGAGGCTTCTCAAGCAGGGTCTCCTCGACGAAGGAGTGCCTGTGGTGGCAGGTGAGGGGCGGTCACGCTGCCCGCAGCCTGCCTAAAGCTTGCAAGGCCCTCTTCAACGCTCCCGACCGCTTTCGCAGAGGGAGATGAAGAGGAGGAGCTGAATCCATTGTCAAGGGCTGCGAAGCGCCGGGCTCTCGCGGCGGAGGTGTTCGAGAAGCTGCAGCAAGCGGCAACAAAGCGGGGCGCGGGCGTGGGGACGGTGGGCAGGATGTACAGGTGCGATGCGTCAGAGCTGGCGCATTCCCTGTAATTCTGATGACATGCACGCCAGCTGGCTAATGCAGGACGTGCCTATGTGGTGGAATGGGGCACAAGCCACTCCCGCTGCCGTTGCGTGCTTGCAGGGAGGTCCTGATGGAGCGCGCGGCGGATAAGCCGGCGTTGGATTTCGGCGATGACGCTTGGAAGCTGCCGCTCGGGCTATCCCAACGCAAGCGGAGGCAGCCGTTGGTGGTACGGGCCTGGTGCATTTGCAGTGCTGAAGCATGATGCCCTTTGCATTTATCTCTGACAACGTTTGCTCCCGCTACACCCGCAGGATCCGAAAGCGCTGTCCGTGTGTGCGCCGAAGGAGCAGCGAGCGAGTCTGGGTGAACACACCACTGACAGTGATGCGGCAACTGCCGGACCCTCTGCCGGGCCAAACGACGCTTTACCCGCCCGCGCGGCGCTCCATCCGCGGCTGGCCGACGCCAAGCGCTGCGCCGTGACTCCGGAGCTGCTCGCTGCGGCCCGCGTGGCGCCGGGCCGCGTGCCCTTAGCTATGTCTGTGACGCGGCATCGGGAGGTGAACAAGGTCACCGTGCAAGAGGAGCGCAAGTTCGCGGGTGAGTGGCGTGGGGGATTGATTGAGTCGTGGTGCAAGACATGGTGACGAATGGGGGCTTTGTTGCACCAGTGTTTGCTGCACACACATCGCTCTGCATCCTGTGTGCTGATGGCACATGCATCGTTTGTGGCTGCAGGGGAGACGGTGATGATCGAGAAGCGCGTGGACAGGGAATCGAAGGAGGCCGTCAAGGCAGCCGGACCGGCGCCGGCCCCGCTCACGCCGCTGCAGGTGGGAGGCGGGGCATCGCTCGCCCGTTGCCGCATCGCTGTCCCGCTGGTCAGCCGGGCGCGCCATCATCCGCGCCGCTTTCGCAGAAACTGGTTCGTTCGCTCAAGAAGGGCAACAAGGTGTCGATCGTGGATAAGACGAAAGCGGATTGGGAGAAATGGAAGGCGCAGCAGGGGCAGCACATCCAGGAGGAGCTGGAGACGTACAAGAAGTCGGGGACCAAGGTGAGACGTTATAATTTGTTCATTTAAAAGAGCCGGTGGCGTTTTTGATGCGCAGACAGTGCGGGCGCAGGCAGTGCGGTGGCCACTCCTGCCATCTGTGCACTGCCTGCACGCTGCGCTTGGCTGCGCTTTGGCTCTTCCCTGCAGCATTTCGTCATCACTCTGTCTCTCCGCAGTATCTCGACCGGCAGGACTTCCTCAAGAGGGCCGAGCTGCGCGAGTACGAAATCCAGAGGGACGCGCGGCTGGCGTCGGACGTCCGCACGCGCGGCCGGCTCTGATCCTCGATCGGACGTTGCAAACTGGAGCTGCTTTGCAAATGAGTATCCGCATTTGCCGTGGCGCGCGCATGAAGTCAGAACATGCCGTCGCTGGCGCAGGGCATTGCGCCTTTCTGCTCAGGGAGCAGGCTGCTCTCTGCACAGCCCGATAGTCACCCGTTCGCGGGCTTGCTTGCTTTGCGTTGTCACACTACTGGGATTTGCGCGGAACTTCAACAAAAGCCGCACCGTCTCGCTGCATCCGAGCGCGAGTGGGCGCTCAGGGAGGCGCGCAAGGCGGGGCACAAGACATCGCAGCAAAAGAGAAGCACCAAATGAAATGGCGCGACAAGTGAGGTGGCAAAGGGACACCGGCAATGCACAAAGGACGCCAGGGCGAGCGAGGCGGCTGCGGGCCGGCGCATTGGCGCATTGGCGCATGGCCGCGCTATCACCAGCACTGCGCTGGTGGCCAAGCGCTCGCTAAAAGCTCAAGGCAGGAAGACGAGGCACGCTGCCTTGCCTCCGTCCGCACATCCCATCTGCCCCCGCGCACCACCCGCGCTCCCTGCAGCTCAGTGCAGCTCGATGTACCCAGCGCTGCTGAGGTCCTGGAAGCTGAAGTAAATGTGCCCTGAGGTCGTGAGCCGGCCCGCGGGCACCCGGCCGCCCGAAGAGGCGCCCTTCGCGTCGTGGTGCCCCTGTGTGTGCTCGTGCTCGGCTGCATGGGCACCGTTGTTGTTGACATCGACCGCGACTTGGCCCGTCGCGTCGTGCGTCACCTCCTGATGGCCCCAAGCAGCCACGGGGTCCACCTCCCCGGCTGCGTACGCCGGGGCCTCCCACATGGGAGACGACGCATCTTCAGTGACCGCTGACGCGTCCCAAGCCATCGCAGGCGCGGATGCCTCCGCACCCTCCGCCCCGCTCCCAGCCCACGCTGCAGCGCTAGTGTGCGCCGTCTCAGCACCGCTCTCCGCCCACTCCACAGCGCTCCCATGCGCCGCCTCAGCACCGCTCTCCGCCCACGCCCCAACGTTCCCATGCGCCCCCTCAGCACCGTTCCCGGCCCAAGCCACACCACTCCCATGCGCTGCCTCAGCATCGCTCTCTGCCCACGCCATAGCACTACCGTGCTCTGCCTCAGCACCATTCCCGGCCCACGCCTCAGCACCATTCCCGGCCCACGCCACAGCGCTGCCGTCCCATGCGCCGCTGTGGCTGAAGGTGGGCAGCGGCACAGCCTCGGTCTCCGCCCCCACCTCCGCACCCCACGCGCCGTTGTGGTGACTGTACTCGTACTCGCCACCGTCGCCACCAGCATGCCCGTAGCTGTGGGCATCGCCACCAGCATGCACGTAGCTGTGACCGTCGCCACTGGCGTGCACGTAGCTGTGGGCATCGCCGTGGTCAAAGCTATGCTCGTGGTTGCCGTACGCGTGGCTGTGGTCGTGCCCATAGGCGTGGCTGTGGCTGTGGTCGTGGCTATCACCGTGATCCACGCTGAGCCTCTGGCCGTACCCGTGACTGTGGTCGTAGCCGTGGCTGTCGCTGTCCTCGCCAGTCGTCAGCGCCTTCGCCGCGTCCGCAGCCATCTGCGACACCAGGGCCGCCAGCTCCTCAGCCTGCGCCTCCGTCAGAACTGCTTCCACCTCCTCGGCCTCGAGCGAACCCGCAACGAACGCCGCTGCCACCCCCAGCGACTCCTCCTCGTCATCGACAGCCCCCTCCGAAGCATTATGGGAGTCCTCCGAAGCCCACAGCACCCTTTCCCACTTCCCCGCGCCCGACGAGTGACCCTCTACCCCCCCTTCCCATGCCCCCGCACCGGCCGCCTCCCCACCCCACACCGCACCCTCCGCCCCACCGCCCCTCTCTTCTCCCTCCATCGCCATCGCGTCCAAATCGTCCAGCGCACGCTGCATGTGCCCCATCGTCTCCGCGTTTGCCGGCTCCTTCGACCCTCCCTCGCGCGCACCCCACGCGCCCACCCCGCCCGCCCCCGGCTCGTGCTCCGCCCCCCACGCCACGTCGCGCCAGGTGGCCTCTTCCAGAGACGGCCCCTCTCCCAGTAGCTCTTCCGCGGACATGCTCACGAGGAATCGCATTGGGCGCACCTCGTCTCGCTCCAATGCCTCCACGCCTGACACCGCACCCGGGCCCTCCGGGCTCTCTGTGGGCGGGGCCCCTGACGTCAGGCCTGCGTCAGGGGCGCTGGGTGCCGCGGGGCCACCCGACGCGGCGTCCTTGACGATGTGGGAGCCCGTGACTGGGGACCAGCCCAGCGCAGACTCGGCCGGAGCCGCGTGGGTCATCCCCGCCGCCATCGCACCGGCAGCACCCGCCACGCTGCCCATCGCGCCACCCTGCATCTCCGCCGTCGCTCCGTCCGACACGCCCCACTGCGGGTCCCGTGCCCCGGACGCATTGCTTGCAAACGCCCCCGTAGCATCCGGGCCCTGGGCGACGTTGGGCTGGGTTGACGACACCTGCAGGGGAGGGAAGCAGAGAAACAGTCAAGTCACAGACGCGGCACGAGGATATGATAATAGAATCGTGACATTTATGGCTATGACTAGGAAGCTATCGCCGACAAGCTCGCGGTTTAGGCAGGCCTGCCCCATCATTGCGGCGGTTGTAGCGTAGGGGGACGCCGACCCAGGAAAGGGCGCGGGTGTCACGAGTCGGGCTATCGGATCCCGGAAAGGGCACATTCAAACGGCCCGGAGGAGCGCAGCGGGAGCTACCGGGCGGCGCCGTGGGAACCCAGGCATAGGAGAGTAGGCGACTAGGAGTAGGGATCGAGGTATCAAGTGCAGAGTGCTGGGTGTGGCCTGCCCAAAGCGAGCCAGGCCTGGATGGTCATCAGTAGATCAACGCAAGACATGAGATAGCAGGCGAGTGAGGCAGGGAGCCCTCGGGGTGCATAGCGCACACGCACCGCTGTCGCGACCCTCACACCACGACACCTGGGCATTAGTGCCGGTCACAAGCCCCCGGCAAGGCAAGTGCGCGCGAGAGCGCTCACAACAGACCACCCGGGTGTACCGCAGCAACACACAAGGGCCTCCGTAAGGGCCGTGAGCAGGACTCAGTTGTGAGCAGGGCTCAGTTGTGGTTGCCGTTCCAACCCACCTGTCCCCCCTTGTAACCCCAGAAATCGTCGCCCCAGACGTCGGCATTGGCATAGACGACCGCGGAGCGCGCGGGCGAGAAGACGGACATGCGGCAGGGCCGGCCGTTGAGCTCCTCTGGCTGAGTGAAGTGGTCGGCGTCGTGGGCGATGAGGCCCGCGCCCCCGAACCGCCACTCCGAGTTGTCCATCACCACGCGGTACTTGCCGGGGGTGCCCACGCCGATCTCCAGGCCCGTGAAGTCGGTCCTGTGGGGGGAGGGGCGAGGGAGCAGGGTTACTTTTACTTGGCAGGTCAGGGTGGGGCACGGTGGGACATGCATATGGCATGGGGTGACGCGCTTGTTGGGGCAGCGAATGGCGATCAACGGAAACCAAACATCGTCTTTGGAATGACAAGTACTCGTGTGTTACGGTGCGTCAAGTGACGTGCGCTGCAGCACCCCTTGCCACTCACTTGGTGTTGAAGTTGAACACGAAGATGAGGGGGCCGCGCTCGGCGACAATGACCTTGCGCTCCTCGTCAATGGTCGACACTGCGGGGATGGAAGTAAGAGATAGCGATGGGCAACCAGCGATCGCAAGTGGCCGTTTGCGGCGGTGTCCTACATAGCGTTGATCCCGTCGTCCCTCATGGGCGATGCTCCAGTTGCCATAACATATGCAGTTGTATGATAATGTCATCGTCAACTCTGCAATATGAAAATCGCTCACCGACTTGGTGGGGGTCGGAGGAGAAGCCCGTCTTCTCGTCCAGGGCCATCAGCGCCTTGTCCCACTCACGCAGGTGCGTGTAGCGCAGGTGACCGCTGTCCACTGCGGAACACGATTGAGAGGAAGGGAATGAGGATAGCTTCGGTACTGAGGTGAGGAGCCGGCATGTGTTGCGCAAGCAGGGTGGGCACCAACGCTTCAGTCACTGCCACCACCACAAGTCACAGGCATAACCCCACCAACCCCACCGCATCATTGACACTTGCACTCACCAAGGGACCACTGGCGCCGACAGAACTTGAACGACCACCCGTTGCCCTCACGTGGGAAGTCGAGCCACTCCGGGTGGCCGAACTCATTGCCCATAAAGCACAGCCACGCCTCGCCGCCAATCGACATGGTGATGGCGCGGATCATCATGTGCAGCGCCAGGCCGCGCTGCGATGGTGGTGGGAACAGGAGCGGTAGGTGTGAATAACACCAAGACCAAGTCTTTGCAACTGGTGAATGCAATTGATCATATTTTCTATATGAATGCATATACATCAGTGCAACGGTACTGGTGCTCTGCTACCAGGGCGCCACACCCCATCACCAGCCCTCACCTGCACGACGGGCGAGGGCTCGACTAAGGCGCTCATGCCGTCGTAGATCTCCTTGTCGAACAGCCACATGGCGATGGTCTTGTCCCCCACCAGCGCCTGGTCGTGGGACTCGGCGTAAGCGACCGTCTTTTCGGTGTAGCGGCGGTTGCACAGCGAAGAGACCAGGTCGATCATGCGCCAGTCCTCGTCCCTGCATTGCACGGATCGAACACCACGTGTCAGCAGCGCTCGTCATACCCACGCGCAACATATACACTTTCTGAAACACCCTTTGTCGGCATTTGTCTAACATCCACCTAGATCGTGCAAGCAACCACGCAGATTGAGTGCAATATGTAAACAAGCATCGACACTCACTTGACGTGCTTGAGGATCTTGATCCAGTGGTCGGGGATGGCCATGCCCAGGCGGTAGTCGAACCCGACCCCGCCCTCGCTCACGGGGCGGCACAGGCCGGGCATACCCGACACGTCCTCCGCGATCGTCACGGCGTCGGGGACCAGGCGGTGCGCGAGCTCGTTCGCCAGCATCTGCGAGGGAGACGATGCAGAGTGCAATTAATGAGAAGCGACCGTGGGGAGGGGTACGGAACGCAATGGTACGCAGCGCAATGCAGGTGTGGTGGAGAGACGTGGAGAGTGCCAAAGAACTGAGACGTGCTGCGGCTTGCCCGACGCTGCTGCATATCCCTCCGCATGCGTACAACAGCTGCAAGCATCGCAACAAGCTATGGACGTCGCAAAGGCGACTCGCCAGGTAGGTGACGGCCTCGACATTGGTGGACGGGGAGAAGTACTCCTTGTAGTTCCCGGAGAAGCCCACGTTGATGCCGTGGTGGTGGTAGAGCATGGACGTGACGCCGTCGAACCGGAACCCGTCAAACTGGAACTCCTCCAGCCAGAAGCGCACGTTGCTGAGCAGGTAGCGCAGGACCTCCCAGTTGCTGTAGTTGAAGAGCCGCGAGTCCCATAAGCTGTGGTAGCCACGAGCGCCATTCAAAAAGTAGTTGTCCTGCTCCGCCTGGCCCAGGTCCAGCCCCGCCAGGCCGTCCTCGGTGTTCTTCGAAATGTGGCTGTGAACCACGTCCAGCAAGACGCGGATGCCCATCCCGTGGGCCTGCGCATAAGAGGCTCTGTGCAGTGAGCTGCAGCACCATTTGTGCACCTCCCAAGCCCCGCTGCAGTCGCGTCGTAAGCGCACTCGCCTTGTCCACCAGGTATTTGAGGTCGTCGGGCGTGCCGCTCCGGGAGCTGACGGCGAAAGGCGAGGTGACGTGGTACCTGCGCGAGCCGGCCACGCCAGCAATGCAGGGGCACCCCGACTGCGCCCGCGGCAGCTTTGGCGCCGGATGTCACTGCAATTAAAGCATGTATGCCGCCTCCGCTCACCCGAACGAGCCATAGTAGACGTGCTCCATGACGGCCATCAGCTGCACGGCATTGTAGCCGAGGTCCTTGACGCGCGGGAGGATGTCGTCTGCGAACTCGCGGTACGTGTGGACACGCTCCTCCTCTCCAGACATGCCGACGTGCGACTCGTAGATCCTGCGGCGCGGCGCGGGCGGGCGCGATCAGGCACATGCCGATCAATTGCCAAGCACTAGCCGCGCGCGGCGCGGGCGACGCTGCTCGCCTCAGGCTCTTGCTGCGCGGGGGGCGGGAGTTTTTGAAGCGATAGATCTCCGACTGCGGAGGGTCCCAGTAGACCGAGTCGTAGAGAACGTTGCCGGGGAGCTGCTTGGCCCTCTGGATCCACGCTGCGAGCGGCGAAGGAGCGAGATGGCTCGGAAACGGCACCAGACGAGCGTTAATAGCTAGAACAACCAATCGAGGGGCTCCGCACCGGGGAATCGGTCCACCGTCCACCCATCGTGGTGGCGAATCCGGATCTTGACCAGCGAGTCGTGGGGAATGGCGCCCGGCGGAAGCTCGCAGCTCCAGACGCCAAACTGGTCGCGAGTCATCGGCTCGCCCTTCCAGTCGTTGAACTCCCCCACGAGCCACGCTTCGGCCGCGGGGGGACACCACTCCCGGAACACGATGGTCCCGTCCGCCTTCTTGCTGAACCCGAACTTCTTGTAGCCCGCCGCGAACTCCTCCAGCGACTGTTCGTATGTCTCGATGTTGGAGAGGGTGTCGACGAAGTGCTTCCACTGCGCGACCGGCGCGGGGGCCGCGATTGCGGTGGGCAACGAGGCGTGGGCATCGCGCGCCGCGCGGGGCGGGAGGCGCGCGATGGCCCCACCGCCGCACCTGGTACTTGAGATGCGCTTCAAATCCCTCCAGATGGGGGTCCACGGACAGCATGGCGAGGCCATCCTCCGTCCAACCCTTGGGAAGGACCCAGGTCTGCTGCGCCTGCAGCGGCAACCTCGTGTCCTCGTGACGGCACGTGAGAGCAAGTCCGCGCATCAAGAGTCAGGCGCGACCAACTCCCGGCCGCGAGGGTGCAGGCATGCGCCATATTCCTGCCCTGCCCCGCAGGAGCTACGGCACGCCCAAGCAGCTCGAGGGCGCCGCGGCAGCGCTCACCGTCGCGCCCACGCGAGTGGGGCGCTTGACCCATCCAGCCGTGCTCCTGCCTGGCGCGAGAGTTGGCCTCGCGCGGACGGCCCCTTGCCTCTGAGGGCGAGCGCCCGCCCGGAGCACCCCGCTGGCCCCCAAGACGCACAGCATGGCTTCAACCCACGATTGAGCCGATATGCTCTACGCGGCGGTAGGGAGCTCCCCCAGACGCGAGGGCGAGTCTGGCCGCTTTTTATCCTCCGACGGAAGCCCCGCGGCGCAATCCCGAGCGTCGCGGACGTCGGCGTGAATTCGCCGTGTCGAGAGGCGAGACGTTCTCGTGGCTCTGCGCCCTGGCGAGGCGGCACGCGCCTCGGAAAGGCGTTCCGAGACGGAGATGTTTCAGGCAAAACATGGGGTGGCGACTGCGGCAGGGACCCGACGCGCGAGGCCCGCTGGACTCGCATATGCACCATCAGTACGCCTCCGGCTGTCGCAGGTCTCGTCTCCTGTTTCCGGAACCTTGGACCCTTGCATGCGCGCGGCCCTTTGCGCTCGTAGCAGGCAATCGCTTGGGCAGCGCCGCCGCTTCCTGACGCGGAGAAGGTAGCTGCAAGTCGGCCGCGTTGCTTGCGAGCCCCTCTGGCCTCGGCGTCAGATCGCCAGCGCGAGCATTTCTTTCGCATCCCGACAGGTCGCCGCGGGAAGGCCTTTTCACCCCGTCGCCGCCCTGTCCCTTTGCCGCGCCGTGAGGCAGTCTGAGGATCGGCCGCGGTCGCGGCGTGGGGCGATGTCCCCGTAGCGGGGCGGTTGTTGCACGATGGGCGCCAGCGACCGGTCGGAGACGCCGGCCGGCGCGCGTTTCCGCCGGGCCGGCACGTTCAGCCGGCAGGAGATTGGGATCCGGACGAAGATCCGCTACAAGACCAACATGAACAACACGGTCGCGGGGGCGGTGCTGCGGCGTCGCAAGGGCTGGACTGAAGTCAAGGGCCCGGTGGGCGAGGATGAGACGTACGACTGGGATCTCTTCTGGGGAGACATCAACTGCTTCATCGCCGAGTCAGGGTTCCAGCACGGGAAGCTCCTGGAGGCGCAGGTGACGACCACGCAGATGCGCCATGCGGGACGCCCCGGGCCTGTTCTGAGTGACCTGCTAAGCATGAGGGCTTCTCTGCCAACGCCTTCGCAGAAAATTAATCACTTTCCGCGCAACTACGAGCTCTGCCGGAAGGACCTGATGGCGAAGAACCTCAAGGTGAGACCTGGCTGCTGTGACGGGGCCATTGGACTGGGCTCACGGGGGAGCCATGCCAGGGACGCATGGCACGGGCATGAATGCCTGGGTAACTAAGGGCATCTAGGGGTCTTCAAAGGGATACCGACGTTGTTGCTGCCGACTGCTCAGGCATGCGCGTGCCCCTCCTCGTTCGCAGCGCATGAAACGGCAGGCCGAGCGGCAGGGGGACGCGGAGGCGTGGAACTTCTTCCCCGTCACGTACACGTTGCCCATCGACTGGGGCCTTTTCGTGGAGGACTACAAGCAGACGGGCGGGGTGTGGATCGCCAAGCCGGTGGGGCGCGCCCAGGTGCGTGATGGGGGGCATGATAAGGGGCATTGGTACCCGGCAGCAATGCATGGGCTGTGACACACTCGCTGCTTTTGCTTTCAACTGCACGTTGCTTCCTGCCGTGCAGCGTACGACCTGCCAGCCCCCCCTCACGCCCCTTCTCGCAGGGCAAGGGCATCTTCTTGGTGAACAAGATATCGCAGCTGATGCAGTGGAAGAAGGGCACGCAGCGGCGGCAGGAGGACGACGTGGAGCTCTACGTGGTGCAGCGGTACATTGAGCGACCCCTCTTGGTCGGCGGTCGCAAGTTCGACCTCCGCCTCTACTGCCTCGTCACCTCGTTCCGGCCCCTCACGGCCTACCTGCACCGCGCGGGGTTCGCGCGCTGCTCCTCGGACACGTACAAGCTCTCCGCAGGCACGCTGGGCGACGTCGAGAAGGCGAGCCTTGCATCTGCGCCGCAGCGCGCATCGGGAACCTCTCCGCCACCTCGCATGTCGCTGGAAATGCGGAAAACGATGCAAGGACCGGCCTGCCGCGGCGCAGGGACCGGTCGCAGCGGCTGCTGCGCCCACCACTGCCTCGCCCACCCTGCACCCGTCCGCGCCCTCCCACGCAGCACCTGACCAACCACGCCATCACCAAGCACAGCGAGAACTACGTGAGCGAGACGGGCAACAAGTGGTCCGTTTCGTCATTCCGCCTGTGGGTCGTGTCGATGTATGGCGAGGAGCGGGCGAACCAGGTCTTTTTCGAGATCCAGGGCGTCGTGGTCAAAAGCCTGCAGGCCTGCCAGGACATGATCGTGCAGGACAGGTGCGGACAGAGCACGCCGGCCGCGCGCGGTGCCAGGGACAGGCACACAATGGGTCGGGGTCGAGCGCAACACGAGGGGCGCAACCTGGGGCTGTCTGCTGTGTTCATGCACTGGCCGCTTCGTCGCTCGCAGACACTGCTTCGAGTTGTACGGATACGACATCATGGTGGACCAAGACTTGAAGCCCTGGCTTCTGGAGGTCAACGCGCAGCCGAGCCTCAGCACCGACACCACGCAGGACCGAGAGTTGAAGATGACGGTGGTGTCGGGTGAGCACAGCAGGGGCTGTGAGCGCCACAGCGATCGCAGCGCTGATCGGACGCGCCCACACGTTTCGGGATGATGAGCTATAGCAGAGCGCAGCGGTGGCGCGTCGCCTGCAGTGTCGCTGTATGAACCGAGGCATGACTCGGTGCGCCTGCGTTATGCTGTGCACGCCTCGTGTCTTGCAGACGTGTTGGATATCCTTGACTTGGAGTTCACCCGCGGGGATAACCCGGCGCCCCTGGCGATGGGCGGGTTCGATTCGGTGGTGGTGGATGACGCCGTGCAGAGGCAGCACCCGAAGCTGGGCAGCATGCTGGGGTGCGCGTACCCCTCCTACTCCACGACGCGCAGCTCGGAGGCCTCGTGGGGAGACGGGCCCGCGTGACGTGACGTGACCAAGTGGGTGCTAACAGTGTTACGATGTGAAGACCTCATGACCCTTAGTGGCTAACTGGTAACTATTAAGACCTTGTGGATACTAATAAGACACTTGATCTGGGTCATGGCATCTCTTTGTCGTGGCATGTCATTGCATCCGATCTGTTCATTTTGCTACTGGGCACGTGCCCCGCTGTCAGCGGCGCAAAGAGCGGCGAGCGAACAGCGGCGCGGCTGCTGGAGTCGATTGTGCAGCTGCGTGTGCGTGCGGCGGACCGGGATATAGCTGCGCTGGAGTGCCATGCCGCCCACCAGGGTCATACCCAAGGCAAGGCGGCGGAGCTGGGCTAAAGATAGCAAAGATCACTACGAAAGGAAACATTGAGGAGGCACCCCCCCCAATGGAGTTGATGCGAGCTCGCTCAACTACGCAAGGTCGATGCATGACAGCATATGCCGCAAATAGCTGGCGTTGCCTTATGCTTGTGGGGAGCCACGACACTCCGCATCACCAAGTTAGTTAGTTCGTTAGTTACCAGCATGTGGGTATCAAATATCGCGCGATCAGCGCATGTCGTTACCGTTCGTATCGTTGTGACCACAGTTGTCACCAGTCTTGCCCCAATGGTACAAGTTTGACGTAAAGGGCCGAGTCGGGCCGGCTTGACCTGACGCGTGCTCTCCGTGTTGCACGCGATGCCCTCCTCAGTTCTTCGCCTTCCCCGTAGGCTGCTCAAAGTGATCCAGGATGTACTGCTTGGCATGAAGGGACATGCGCGTCCCAGGCCAGGCACGCCCCGAGTGCTTCGCCAGCATTTCCAGCGTCAGGTTGGGGTAGTACCCTGCGACCAGCGACACTCGGCCGTGATCAGAATACACAGCGACAGTGTGATGGCACCAATAGCAGCTCTGCCTCGCCCCACAGCTGCAGGGCAGCTCGCATCGCCCAGCCTTGCCCCGTGCAGCCACAGCCCCGGGCCCATCGAGCCATGGAGCGCCGTCCGCCAGCCTCACCTGTGGTGCCGTTGCGGCCTCTCATGAAGAACAGTTCCCTGAAGTTGTCGCACGCGAGTGGGTCCTCCCGCAGCTCACGCACCGCATCCAGCCTCAGCTTCTGCAGCGTGAGTGGCCCCAGGGGTTCCGCCATCCACAGCACCGTCGCCTGAGATCGCGACAAATCAGCGGCGTTGATGGGACGTGACAGCACGCTAATGAAGGCAGGGCGAGCAGCCCAGCGGGGTCGTTGGGCTGTTGCATGTGACGGTGGGCATGCGCGCATCGCCCACCGCAGCCGCCGCCGGGCAGCATCTCGCCTTGATGACAATTGTGGTGGGGTAGCTGATCGTCAGTCCGCGGTCCTGTAGGTCCGGCATGATGAGGATGGAGTTGAGGGCGGGCACGTGGGCCGCGCGCACTCCGTTGGCCGTCAGCCCCGACCCGGCCAGCAGCAGGCTGAGGGTGGCGCGGATGTCGCGCAGCTGCACGCCGGGATGGCAGGTGCGCAGGAGGTGGCGGATGGACAGTGGGGGGGGAGGGCCCTCAATGGGCAGCACAGGGGCCGTCTCAGGTAGCGTTTCGGGAGGAGGGGCCGGGCCGACCGGGGGTGCCGCCAGGGCGGGCGCCGTCGGCATCACGAGCTGGGCCGCCATGCGCCTCACTTGCTCGTATTCTGATAGCGCCGACTCCACACGGCGGCGGACGGCAGTTGGGCCGTCGCCTGCGGGCAATTGTAAGTAAGCCATCGGGACCTCGTGGGTCGGCGTCAGTGATTGATGAGGGAGGTGCATATTCTTTCCCAAGATGCCCGGACGCCTTTCATCACGCCTCTCTGCCGGCCCATGGCCTGCATCCCTCAGACATGACATGCCCCCGCCCGATCACGCAACGCACCTTGCAACGACTGCACCGACGTGTGGGCGAGGCCCGGCAGCCCGGCCGCGCCCTGCTCCTCATTTGACTCCTCCAGGACTCGCTTGGGTGGTCGGGGGGCCCGAGGGACATGCTGCGACCTACGCTCCTCCAGCATCTTTGGCCCACTCCTGAAGACTCTTAGCTTTGGGACGACGAAAGCAGAGGGACGCCCGGCAGACCTCCCAGGTATGGAACCCGGCTCCGAATGTGCTGGCGCCGTGGCCTCTGTAGAAGCATCGCTCAGCTCCTCCAGCCACGCCGGCCGTACCGTGCTCCGGCTCTGGGGCTCGGCTCTGGCCTTGTCGTCGGCGTCGCTGCTCGTCGCTCGATGTCGAACGGCTTCCGAAGATCCAGACGATTGGGCGTGACCCGCACCAGCATCTCCCGTGCCATTGGCGACCCCCCGCGGGACGGGCGGGGCCAGCGACGCAGCGTCCGCGGATCCAGCCGTGCCGTACACTGAGCTCGCCGGTTGAGCTATTGGTCGCACCGGAGGGACGTACTGCGCGCCGGACAGCGCGAGCCTGGGCCGTAGAGGGTCCAAGTTTACGAATGTCGTGGACGTTTCATGGCGTTGCGTGCGACGATCCGCTTGCTCCCAAAACGGAAATGTTACGCCAGGAAAGCGTTCTGCCAATGACGCCTGCGTGCGGGGAGGCAGGTCCGGTGAGGGATGTCGACTGCCATGGCAGGGGAACCGGCCCTGGGACCCATGCCGCTGCGCTGGGCTCCAACAAGGGGCACCGCGCGGGCCTTTGAAGACATTGGAGCACGCAGGCGGCATTGCGCCCGGGTTGTCTGCCCCGGGCTCCCGCGAGGCGCCAAAGAAAGCGAGCGTGTGGTTTCGGTCACCTCCCGCAGGCCTGCGGACACCGCACCGATCACTGGGCGCCCCTACCTGGTTCTTCAGGTGCTTCGCCACGATGTCGGCCCGCAGCAGCGCAGAGGCCATCAGAGACACCCCCAACGGGTCCATGGGGTCGGACTGGGGGCCTTCGCGGACCACGCACGCTGCACTTCGCCACAAGCTTAAGCTCCTTTGCCGCGAGGGGCAGCCGTGGTCGTAGGCCCTGACGGCGAGCCGGAACTACGCGAACTCGGCTACACGCGGCGCCGTTCGACGACCGCGCCGCGGAGTTCGATAATCTCGGCTTTTTTTGCCAGTGAGGAGCCAAAGTCTGAGATCATGATACGGGGACCCTCAAGAACCCTGCCCGCAAGAAGGCCCTTTCTTCCACGACAAGAAAGGGCTTCCACGACAAGGCTTGCCATGGAGGTCAGCATATGTAGGCAAACGGTCAGTGGCAGCGAGCCAGGCCGTGGAGGTGGCGGCCAGGTTGGCAGCGGCTGTTGCAGCGCATGCCTCCTAGTGCCCAAACTGTGGCGCCTCGCAGCGATCGCGCGCCTTGTTCAACCCGCGCCAGTCAGACGGGCGCTACTACTCCAGCCCCTCGCCCCCCTGGTCGGCTGCCATGCACTCCTCGTTGGCCTCCGATTCGCGGTGGCGCCCGAAGTCCAGTGCTGGGTTCCCCGGGGCTCGGCTGGGCTCGGCCGACCCCAGCTCACACCCTTCGTCGCCGTTGTCGCTCCGGCCTGCCCCTTTCGCATCGAACATGTCCAGGATCTCCTCGCCGTTGCCGCCATCGGCCTGCTGGGGAAGGCCAAGATGCTTTGAGATGTCTCAGGGGCCTGGCGCAATGTGCGTCGTGGCGTCCCCTGCCGTGCGCCCTGACGGTCACCTGGGCGCCTGCATGGGGCGAGGCACCGCTCGAGGGCACGCCCTGGCCGTCCGCGACGGGCCCAGAGCTGATGAGCGAAGCCGGGTCCTCGCCACGACTCTGCCGGCGAGCGCCTGCGTCCGCACCCGCGCCCGCATCATGCTCCTTCGTGTTGCCGCCATGCTGCTTGTCGCCCACGGGCTTCGCGCCCCCCGGCAGCGCCGCCTGCTGGGCCGCGTCCTGCAATCATCACGCCTACGCACACGTCAAGGTCTCAAGAGCAAGCAAGTAGCCTCCAAACCGACATCTTCCCGGACCGCGCACCTCGTCCCCAGCACCCATCTCCGCATCGTCCCCCTGCGGGTCGTGTCCGCTCCCGTCCCTGTCCCCGCTGCCATGGTCGTTGTTTACCGCGTCGTCGTGCTCGCGCTCGCGATCGTCTCCCTCGCCAGGAGCGTCGTCGAGGCGATCGTCGTCACCCACCTCCGCAGCGGGCGCAGCCTCGCGGTCGGGGGAGTGGGTGGCCGGGGCAGCCGCGTGCAAAGCACCCGCCACGAGGGCAGCCTCGTCAGCCTCCACCTGCGTCGCTGCGAAGAACGACGGGGACCCGAAGGTCGGCGCCCACGCCGTCTGCTGGCCGGGGCCCTCCTGGGATGGCCCCTCCTCTCGCTCACGCTGCAGGCACGGGCACGTGATGCGGGGCACGTGATGCGGTGTCGTGCGATGCGAAGACTACCAGCAAAGCGTAGCCAGCTCAAGCGTAACCAGCCCAGGCAACTGCAGCCAGCACCCAGGCACCCGCAGCACTCTTAGCACCGCTGCACCCGCATCGCCCACCTCGTCGTCACGGCCCCCATCCTCGTCCTTCTCCTCCCCCGCCTCCGCTTCCGGGACACTGAACCGGACGACCTCCTGCAGGGCGTCCGTCAGCAGCCCCCGCGCCCTGCGCTCTGCGTCCTCCGCCTGGCGCCGTGCCTCGGCCGCGCGCTCGTACGACCCAAGTATCTCCTCCAGCCTCGCCCGCTGCAGGGCCAGTCGGTCCACGGCCGACTGCTGCCCCACGGACGCCACGCTCAGCTGCATCTGCAGCGCCCGGTAACGCAGCTCGGACTCCCGAAGCCTCTGCGGGACACGAGGACCCGGGACGATACGGGGGTTTGTTAGTAGTCGCTTGAACCGCCATTGCAACGCCATTGCGACGCCATCGGTCAGAGACACTGCTGATGTGACCCCTCGGTCTTTCTAATCGAGCGTCACTGAGCACCACGTCTCCAGGCTCACCGGCACCCACCTGGCCCATCCAATGCCTTGCGACCCTCACCTGCTCCGAACCCTCCCGTTCCCTCCTCATCTCCTCGAGGTCCGCCGTCAAACGCCGCAGCTCCGCCTCGCGAGCCTCCGCGGCCTGCTTGAGCGCCGTGGCGTCCTGCCGCGCGGCCTTGGCCTCTTGCCGGCTCGCCTCGAGGGCGCGTGTCGTCTCAGCCACCTCCGCACGCAGCCCGTCCACTTTGGCGGCTGCTGACACGCGGGCCTCCTGAAGCTCCTGCGTTTGTTACAAAACGAGAGATCGTGGGGTGACGGGGCCTGAGCAAGCTGACCAAGCGGGCAGTCGCCGCCCAGAGTGCACGACGCGCCCACTCTACGCTGCCCCCAACCCCATGCGCCACCACCACCACCACCCACCTGCTCCAGCTCGCGGACCCTCTTGGCCAGCGCCTGCCCCTCCTCTGCCCGCTGGTCTCGCTCTGTCTCCGCCTCTGCCGCCGCCCGCCTGGCGTCTGCCTCCGCGCCCCTGGCCACGTCCCTCTGAGCCTCCGCCTCGCGCACCCGCCCCGCCGCCTCCTCTCTGTCAGCCTTGCGCGCCGCCTCTGCCGCCGCCAGCCGCACCGTCAGCTCCTGCGCCCGCCCCTGCTCCTCGAGCAGCTGCGCCCGCAGCTGCTGGTTGGTGCGCTCCAGCTGTGCGGCCACCCCGATCTCCGCCGCGCCGCTCCGGGACGCCCCCTCCTGCCTCTGCTTCTTCCTCCCGGGCGTCACGGCGCCGTTTGTGTCCACGTTGTCTAACACCTCGTGCGCCCGCTCGCGCTTGCCGCCCGACCCCTGGCTCCCCGCCGCCGCCGCCTCCGGAGAGGTCGGGTTCGCGGGGGGGGCGTTGTTCTGCGAAAGGAGCAGAGAACACGGTGCAAGGCGCTCCAGCGGCCAGGGGAGGGCGCAGGGGGAAGGGAGGGGCCAAGAGAGAGTGAGGCAAGAGGGGCACCGTGCCGTCATGGCGAGGGGGGCGTGCCGGGAGCAGGGGCGCGGCGGGTGGCTCGTACTCACGCTGGCGGGCGCCGGTGCCGCTTCGACCATCTCAAAGACGTACTCCACCAAAGCATTGGGGCTGCTCTGGGTGGAGCGGGCCAGCATGATCCTGTCGCCATTGCTGAGCTTGACCGGGACGTTCTTCTTCACTCGCTGCGCATTCAGGTACGTCCCGTTTGTGCTTCCGTCGACGAGGAACCACTTCTTGTCCCCCTCGCGGTAGATCTTGCAGTGCTTGGTGCTGATCTGGACCTGCGCATCGACAAAGGAGAGAGATACTGATGGCGCGGATCTGGATTTGTATCCTGTTAGCATACGAGGACGAAATGTGCATATAACAGCGGGAAGGCGGGCGCCGCGAGGCCCCCGGGTCGACGCGGAGGCATGCCGTTCGAGCGAAGCGCGCAGCTCGTGGCCCTGCGCGCGTTCCTCACCCAGTTCGGCGGTAGCCTGGCTCCGGAGACTCCACGGCCGATCCACGTCTCAGAGTCGGGGGAAAGGAAGATATCGGGGCCCGCTGCGGGTTGCTGGGGGTTTGTCCACGACTTGGCCGTGTCGGAGGCAGCCCGCAGGACGGCGGCCGGGGTCCTGTCGGCAGCCGACATGGTAACGACAAGCGATGCGCAAGCCGGCGAGGCCAGGCGCACAGTGCGCCGCAGGGATGCTGGAGAGAGAGCACTCGCGCTTCGCGCGCTGTGGGCCCGCAGACCTTCTCGCGCACCGTGCACGTGCACGCCCACGGCTGCCTTGCTGACTCCCGTTCGTGATGTGTTGATAGCGGGGCGAAGCGCTGCAGCTCGGGCGCTTGAGCGCTGCCTCAGGCGCGCCAGCCGCTGGCACGACTCAGGCACGCCATCTCGCGCCGGTCAGAGCATGGAGTGGTCTCTTACCGCCAGCGAAAGCGTACGCTGCTGCAAGTTGGTGACTTCGCGTAGGATCGGGGGAGCTGGCGTCGCGAAGGTGCAGGGCTGGTGCCCATGGCTGGGGCGCGGACTAAACGGGACTGAGCAAGGGAGTCGTTCGGTACAATGCCACTCGGGGATAGGGACGATTACGGCGACGCCAAGTATGTGGGATTGGAACTGGGAGGCGTCGCAAGCTTGGCGGAATCTCTCAAGGTGGGTGCAGCCCCCGGCCCCCACAAGCTGGGGAATGGTTGCGAGTTAAGATCGGTATGCATCCGGACCGCCACCACTCGCATCGCGCAGACGCATGGGCAGCAGGGCTTCGACTTCGTCCTCGCTCCCCTCGCGGGGGAGCGCGCCACCCGGGCGCCGGACCTGCACCCCGGCGTGCCGCATCTGCCTCCATCGTACGAGTCGGACCTGTCGCTGAGGTGCGGAGTCCATTCGATGCCCCGCGACCTCGGACAGGTGGCGCCGCAGCGGACGCTCTCTCGCTCCGCATCTCCCGCAGCTCATCTTCCTGGACGACCCACGTCGTCGGCGTGATCAGTGACTGGATCGATCTGGACAGCGAGGACGCGGAGCTGCGGGCCCGGAGCGCCGAGGCTCTGACGACCGGTGCGTGCGCGGCCTGAGTTGCGCAACCGCCACCCTCCCCGATTGCATGGGCACCCTGGCGCGCACGTGACCGGCTGCTGGGTGGACGATTGCGACGTTGTGCTTTGCGCAGAGGTCAACTGGGCGCATCACCTGTCGCTCAATGCCGTGGTGGTGCCAGGACCCAGGGCTGGGCGCCACGCCAACCTGGCACAGCGCCTGAGTCAGCTGGTGCGATCGGTGCACAGCACGTCCGTGTGGGTGCGGTACAGGCTGACGCACGGCGACGCCAGCTGCAAGGTAAGGCGCACCACAGCTGACTTAAAGGAGCTGCACCGCTAGCACAGCCTCACCTGTGCGTACGCCAGTGTTCCTGCAGGAAGCCCTGTCTTCGTGGCTCTCCCTCAAAGCGCTCTGTGAGCACAACAAACGCCTCGGGGTGACCCTGGGTGAGGCGCGATGGAACGCAGCTTGTGTGAACACTCGAGGTCTCACACGGGCAGTCGCCTCGTGTGCTACCCTGCCAGGGCACGCCGTTTGAGTGCACATCCGACCCAACGGCATCGCTGACCGTGCGCAGAGATCCAGAGAGAGACGGTGAGCGAGGGCGTGCGTGCGGCGTGGGCGGGGGAGCCCGTGAAGGCGGTGATCGTGACGGACGACGCATTCCTCACCAACAACCAGGGATTCCCCGTCTTGCCCAAGGTGAACGGAGTGACGTGGTTGACAGTGTCAACCAGCGGTTTCTTTGGCTCTAAGAGGACAATGTCCTCTTAGATGGCCCCTACGTTTACCGCCTTGTGTGCTCATCACCTTGTGTGGTGCCGCCCACCTCCCAATGCCCGAGTTCATCTCACCCACACAAAAGACTACCCTTTATATTATGTGAATCCACCATGATGCGCAGGCGCACCAGGGTCTTTTGGAGAGCGCCTTCAGGCACGGGGTGCAAGTGGTGTTGCAGCCGTCGGCGAGCGGGGCGGTCGTGGTGGAGGGTGACGAGGTGCTGGACCACTCCTCAAAGCTCAAGCACAAGTTTGAGTACCTGTCCTTTCTGTTCAGGTGCATGTCACGAATATCACGACTAGCGTCATTCGTCAGCGCTGGAAGCATTTGTGTTTGCAACTGCTGTAGTGCATCCCCATACATGCATCTATATGCATTCAACCCCACACATGCAATCCAACCCCATGCATCCCACCCCATTCCTCCTCCCAGGCGCATGCCCACCCCGGACGGTTTGGAGCTCGCCAGTATGGGCTATCGGGACTATCTGCAGATCCCATTGCAGCCCCTCCAAGATAACCTCGAGTCATGCACCTACGAGACGTTTGAGAGAGACGCGATCAAGTACTCCAGTTATGAGAGCGCTATGGCTCTGGCATTTCAAGACATGGCGGTGGCGCGGGGGGGTGTCAAGGGAGCTGCCGAGGCGAGCGGATACTTGCGGGAGTGTGGAGTGGTGGCTGTGATCGATAACTCTCAATAACAATCAATAGCTTTCTGTGACTGTTACCCAAGCCCCGGGTGGGGTGCGTATGCCGACCTTGCGTGAGCCCCGACGCATGGTACAGCGCAGCGCAGCACAGTGTCAGCTCAAAATTTCGTGACAACTTTTCCTCCCCATCTCACGCGCAGGTCACGCTGCAGGTGATGGTGGTGGGCGCGGGGCGGGGTCCGCTGGTGCGCGCGGCATTGAGCGCGTCCAGCAGCACAGGCATCAACGTCGTCGTCTGGGCCGTCGAGAAGAACGCCAACGCTTTCGTAACACTACGGCACCTAACTAAGATTGGGGGGTGGGGCGAGCGGGTGAGGGCGGTTGCAACACTGCACTACCGTGCTTCTTCAGCATAACTCTGTTCACCATTGTACAGTGCACTGGTTGTCCATAGCTGTGCACTGGTTGTGTATCGCATTTTATATGTCAATATCCTCGTCCCCTTTCAGGTAAACCTGGTGTTTGGCGACATGCGCACGTGGGAGGCCCCTGTGAAGGCGGACGTGATGGTGTCAGAACTGCTGGGGTCCTTCGGGTGCAACGAGCTGTCGCCAGAGTGCCTGGACGGGGCGCAGGAGTACCTGGCGGAGGGCGGCATATGCATCCCGCAGAAATACACCAACTACCTGCAGCCCGTGGCGACGTCCAAGGCGAGTGAGGGTAGGCCAATCACCTGCAGTCCGTCGCGACCTCCAAGGCGAGCAATACAGGGGCTCTTACTCTAGCTGGCTTCAAGTCATCTGCAGGGGTGGCTGGCTGGATGACTCATTTTGCCAATTGCAGTTGACAGTGGGTAATGTGTTCAGTCGCATGTGGTATTTACAGGTGTTCCAGAACCTGAGTGACATGGCCAATCGCGAGTGACATATATGTTTACAATTGAAATACCCGCGACCCTCGCAGGTGTTTCAGGACTTGAGTGACATAGGCGACCGCAAGCACTTCGAGACCCCCGCCGTGGTCAAGCTGCACCGCTTCTACCCCCTGGGCCTTGCCGCTGAGGGCATGACCTTCTCGCACCCCAACCGCACGCCCTGTCCCGACAACATGAGGGAGCTGCACCTGTCGTTCGCGAGGGGGGCAGATGACCCGCCCTCCACCGTGCACGGGCTGGCGGGCTACTTCCGCACCTGGCTGTACCAGGTGAGGGTGGTTAGTTAAGGGTGTGGATGTATTGAGTGACGTGTGTGGCTTGTGGCTGTACTGGGTGAGGAAGGGTGTGGCTGCCTCCTGTTCGTTTCATAACACGCACTCCCTCGCTCTGCCACTCGTCCTCTCCATGACCCCATCCCTGCTCAATCCTCTCTGCAGGACGTGATGCTCAGCACGCATCCCGAGGACCACACCCCGGGCATGTACTCGTGGTTCCCCATCTTCTTCCCGCTGCAGCACCCAGTCCGCGTCGACCCAGGTGAGATGATCATGAGTAATGTACCATAGCCTGCATGGATGTTGGATGTCTTTCCACTGCAGCACCCGGTACGCGTCGACCCAGGTGAGGCCGCCATGGCTGTGGCAGAAGATACACAGCGCAGTCGATCTATACAAGCACAATCGCTTGTATGGAAGCAGTACAAGCGTCCCCTCCGCTGTCCTGCAGGGGCCTCGATCGAGGTCCACATGTGGAGGTGCGTGGACAAGCACAAGGTCTGGTACGAATGGGCGCTTACGGGACCGCAAACGACGCACCTGCACAACGCCAAGGGGCGCAGCTTCGTCGTCGGTCTCTGACCTCCATCGCATCCTTTGTACTTGCTTAGCTTAGTCCAGCGCTCCTTTTTGATGGCAGAGATGACGATATCAAGCTCTTTCGCGCTCGGGTTCACGGTGGCGTGGCTTTTGAAGGTCTGAGACCAGGTATCACTGACAAGTGCAGCACGCAGGCGAATCCGTCCGGCGACGACAGTGCAGCAACGGCGCCTTGTTGTTCACATCGCAACTAAGAAGCCAGCCGGAATGCGCTGAGCGCGGGGCGCGGGGTGGATGGACGATGCATGCCGTGCAGCTGTCAATGGGCTGAACTCAAATCGGAGTCCACAGGACCGGATGCCGGGTCCCGCGGGTGACGACAACAATGTGGCGGAACTCGTTGTGCAGCTCGTCTCCTGCGACACGAGTCTGACGGAGGTGGGCGGGCAGGCTTGCAACGTCGAGCGTGGTGACTCTCGTTCGCTAGGCACTCCGCGGACGCACCGTTTAGTCCAAATGCAGGTCTTCTCTCTCCTGTCTGAATACGGGTACGCCGTCCAGGATGACGGCGCTCACGACGACGCCCGCGGGCGCGAACCATGCGCTCAGCGCCAGGGCCGCCCGCGCCGCGGGAGGTCCCCGCGCCGCGTCCCGTCGCCCCCCACGCCACCAGTGAGTACAGCGGAACGACATTGATGCCGCGTCACGCAACGCCATCTCCTCTGGTTCACGTAAAACGCCCGCTTCGCTCCCCATGCAGACTACCCGCCGCGGGGAGCATCCCTGGGACGTCGAGTTCTTCCGCGACGCCGACAAACGCGTCTCCTCGACAGTCACGCGCGCCCCTAAGTGGTCTTTCGCTCACTCGGCCAGGATATCCTGCTTCTCACAGGCGCGTCCCAGTGCAGTGCTGCCGACGTCGCTTCAGCGACGGCTTCCGATCGCTTATGAGATGACATACATCGTAATGGACATCGCAATCGTCCTCGCAGGCCACGGATGAGGTGGACCAGACAGCAACGCCGGGTACGGATGGCGCTCGCAAGCGCCGCCCTCGGCCCTCCGCAACCCCGCAGGATGGTCGTTGCTACGAGCCCAGATACGATCTCGTGGAACCACGCGCGCGGGCTGTGACCATGCGCCCTCTCACGAGCGTCAGGACCCCTGGCAGGACCGAGCGGGTTGCTCATGAGACGAACAACGGTGTTGTCGCTGTCAAGTCTCCCAAAGCAGAGTTTGGCTATCCAGCAGTCGACATTACGCGTACCCGCCACCCCGCCGCGGCGTTCCCTCGGGCCAAGAGGGCCGCAGCGGGCGTGGGGACTCCAACAGACGACAGAACAGAGGGGCGGGTGGCAAGCACAACAGAGCCAGGTGCTTCAGCCACTGGCAGGGAGGTCCGGCCCTTGAATCCCGGCGACGGCGTCAAAAAGCAAGGCGGGCGGTCGAAGACAGCCCGCATGGGGAACCGGGTGCGGCTGCGTGCGGAGTTGCGGAGGAGACGTCGTGTGGCTATGGGCGATGCTTTGGCCGAGACATCCCCAGGGCAGCAGATGGGACAGGAGCATCCGTGGAGCATCGTCAAGGTGAGTTAGACATAGTGGAGGGGCTGATGTGAGGCAGAGAGGGTCCGCAGGCACCCAGTTTGTGGCTGAAGCGAGGGGCATGTGTGTCGAGGGTGCAGCAGCACATTCGGACCAGTACACAGGGCTGCGAGCTCGGATGGCTGTAGTTCATTCTATATGCACTCCTCGCATCCGCAGCCCTCGGCGCCGTCGGTCGTCTTTGCTCCGCCAATGGGGATCGATAAGCCCGCACCACCCCAAGCGGACAACAACCGAAGTGGCAGCGGACGGGCGGTGCGTGGCAACAGCACCCGACCCGGGAGCGCGTCGGCAGAGCGCAGTCGCCGATCGGAGTCTCGCAACGCGGGGCTTCATTCGCAGCCTCGACCGCACAGCGCGTCGCCAGCACCGTCCCGCCCCGCGCCCACACCCACGCTCCCCCACACGCACACGGCCGCCCGCGCGCTCGCCCGTGCGGCGTCTGCGCCGCGTCCGACCGACTCTACACAAGATGGGCCCGAACAGAGCGCGGCGAAGGGTCCTGGGCCCGGCTCAGCTGCAGCTGCTTTGCGGGGGCCACGGTTGGGACCGCAGGGTGGCCCTTTGGAGGCAAGGGAGAGGGACTTGAGGCGGCAGGCCTGGCGAGAGCTCGCGCGGGAGCAGGTGCGGTGCGCTTGCGCCCTGTCCCGCGCTGCAGGGGCTGAGTAACAGGGTCCTGAAACCAGTGTCGGTGTTCCCGTGTGCCTATGTGGGTACCATACTCTACACCGTGCCGTATTCCCACCCTCCACAGTCTCCGGATCGCGAGCGCGGCCCGGGCCGCTACGCCGGCGCCACGGCTGCTTACGAGATGGCAAGTGCCGGCCCCCGGTCGCTGTCGACCGTTCGCACGCCTCGCGCCGCCACGCCCGGCCGCACGCCGCGCTTCCCGAGTCCGCGGGAGGAGCGCGGGGAGGGCAAAGGTCAGGAAGCGGAGCTGCGGCCGGAGCTGGCGAGGGATGCCGTGGCGCCCCGGGCCCCACAGTTTTCGTTTGGCAAGGCGGCAGGGCGGGAGGCGAGCAGGGGTGCGGGGGAGGGCACGGGGTCGGACGCGGAGACGCACGAAGGCGTAGAGGTTGGCGACGGGGCGTCAGAGGCAAGGACGGCGCAGTACGGGCTGGTGGAGCGAAGGGGGGACGCGGGGGTGGTGGCGTGGCGGGGGGCGGATGCTCACGGGGAGCGAGCGCGGGCGCGTCGGGCGCGGCTGGAGGCGATCGCGGCGGCGCGGGGCGTGGCAGCGGAGGCTCTGCATTATGCCGATGTGGCGGTGATGGGTCGGCCGGGTCGCGACGACGGTGTCCGGCCCAGGGCCCCCGCCTGGTCCTTTGGCCTGCCACCCAACGCAGTGCCGCCGGTGCGGGTGCCAGATACAAACAGCGGCGACGACGGCGAGGGCGCGGGGGTGCCGGCGCTGGTGCCGGTGCCAAATTTGGACGTCGTTCGGCCGCGGTTGGGCGGAGTGGTGGACTTCGGTCTGGCCACGGGCCGAGTGCCGCGGGCGAGGAGGCGGGTCGGGGCGCGGGACCGGGCGGACCGACACGAGGTGAGCGGAGGGGTCGATGGAGAGTGCCCCCAAACGTGCTTCGTGCCCTGCCACGCCCCCTCTCTGTCTCTCTGGCATTGGTACCCACGAACGTGCTCTGTGCCTTGTGCTTCTTGCCACGCAGCTGGGTCTTCTCATGTTCAGCCTGGACGGGGCGTTTGGGTACCTGAGGAGGCGCACGGCGGGGCCCAGGATGCGGCCGGGGCAGGACCGGTTCGAGTCGGGGCTGTATCGGGCACTGAAGGTGAGAGAAAGGTTTGAAGCACATTTGAGCTGGGGCTTTGTAATGACAACACTCCCCACTCCATTTCACAAGCCCCTAACAGCCTTCTGCCCCGAACATCCAAGACCCCCCACCCACCCCACCCACTCCCCTTCATTCCAGGGCAAATCCCGCGAGGGCATCCCCCTCAGATCGGAGCACCCCGAAGAGGCCATCGACCGTTTGCGCCCCCGCCCCACACGCGCCCTCATCACACCCGCACCCTCCCATGCACCCCGCCCCTCCGTCTGGCGCGACCGACCCCTGGGGATTTCCCTGGATTGGGACGCTGCCAGAGACGGAGTGTCGCTGCGACAGGGCCGGGGGGTGGTGGCGTTTGCGAGGGGGGCGGGGCACGGGCCCGGTGTCGAGGTGAGGGGTGACATGACATGCGGGGGTGATGTGACATGTATTGGCCTTCATTGATGCGTTAGATATGAGTGAGTGGCCTGTCTTGATCTTGCTGAATCGTTCAATCTGACTTCCACCACGCTTTGTGCAGCACGTCACCCTCTCCTGCCCACCCACTATCCACGCATATGTATCACTAACGTCACCCCGCCCAATCCACCCCTATGTAACAATCAACTACCGCTCCCCGCAGGACCCCTCCGCGCTGCGCCGCGCCCGGGAGTGGCCCGGCCCGGCCACCTACGCCGTCGACCACCGCCCCACCGAGCCAACCCCGCACGCGCACACTATGCCCCGAGCATCCAGGAACCTCGATACCTCATCCGAACGAGTGATAAAAGACGGAGACTACCTGGAGATCGATGCCGCGACCGCGAGGGACGCTGTGGGGCCCAGGCACGCGGCGCATTACAACATGAGTCAGGCATTAGTCAGGCCTGAGCCAGGGAATGTCACCGGGTCGCCGGCGGTGTGGGTGCCGCCGAGTGCGGACGTGGGGGACGCCGTGAGGTGGCGGGGGCCGCGGGTGAGGGGCGTGGAGTGGTGGGAGAGGGGTGGAGAGATGGCGGTAGCGGTGGCGGTGGTGGGGTGCAGCAAGGGCAGTGACAGGCAGGGCTGCCCATGTGCCAACACATAGATAGTGACTAAGCACACATTGCTGCCCCATCTCAACACCCCGCCTCTGCTCAACCATCGCCCCACCCCACACCACTCTACCCCTCACCCCACCCCACCCCCTTTCCCCCCCAGCCCCCCGACCTCTCCCGCATGCCCGGCCGCCCCAGCTCCCCTCCCATCGACATCCACGAGGCCCGGAGGGGCCCAGGCGCATACGACACCGCAACTGCGACCACAGACACCGCCCCGGCTGCTGACTTCGCCTCCGCTCCCCCCCGCCCATCGCTGTTCGCTGCGAGCACAGAGGGGGATGTGTTGGCGCTGGAGGTGGCGGCGGCGGTGGATGGGGTGCGGCCGCGGGCGACGGCGGCGGTGATTGCGGGGGAGCATGGGACAGTGAGGGACGTGAGGTGAGGAGAGGAGTGGGTGGCAAGTGAGGTGGTAGGTGGGGAGTGGAGGGGATATGCATGTGGCAGTGAGGGATGCCAGGTGAGGGGAGGAGAAGGGAGTGGGAGAGGGGGTGGTGATGGCGGGGGAGCACGCGACTGTGTGGGACGTGAGGTGAGGGGAGGAGAAGGGAGATGCATGCCGCAGTGAGGGAGGGGAGATGGAGGGGTAAAGTGCAGCAAAGACCTCCTGCCGCACCTGTGCTCTAGAATCCTCCTTGATCCTCCCCCTGCCCCGACTCGAACCCGCGACGCAGGGAGAAGGAGGCTTGGGACCTGGACTACGCGCCCCGCTTCACCGCTGTCGACCCCTCCCCCACACCGCCGCCCGACATGGCTGCGATGCTGGGGCGGGCCCCGCTGTTCCCCTCCGCTATCACTCGGCCCTCAGAGCTGGCTCAGGACGCGTCGTTGCTCGCGCTGGCCGAGAGGTGAGGGACGGGCGAGGGGCGGTGGGGGTGGCGTGGGAGTGACATGAGAGACATGTCATAAGAGTGACATGGGGAAGTGATGGGTCACAATAACATGGCATGCTTAGACATGACACTGCATGCTCAGGGATAGCACAGCTGATATTTAATACTGCAATCGTGTCAACTTACCATTTGATATCCCCATGCAGGATCAAGGGCGGCGCTGTGGATTTCTCTGCAATGCTGGGCCGCCCCGATGCCGCGGCAGAGGCAGCCAAGCGGGGGGGCGATGTCCTGGACATCGACGTCGCGGCTGCCGACCGAGCCGTGCGCAAGGTGCGGGGGTGGCGGGGGTGGTGGGGGTGAGGTGGGGATAGCTGAGGGTTGGGGCTGTAGAGTTAGTGGGAGTGGAAGTATGGTGGGGTAGCTCAGGGGCGGGGCTGTGCATAAGTTGGGGGTGGAAGGGTGCACGTGGAATGTGGCTGGTGATAGCAGACAAGTGGCTTTCCAAGTCACCCCATCCTTTCGCTCTCTCCCCTCCGCAGCGAGCCCCCGAGGCCCCCCGCATGTCCTTAGGAGCAGACAGGTCGTTGCTATTGGGAGACGCGACAACAGCAGCGGTGCGCGATGCCGATGCCGAGTGGCGCCCGATTGGGTACGCGAACGCAAGCGACGGGTTGCGAGTTACACGAATAGATGCGGGGGGCAGTCTTTTGGAATTTGACCGCCTCGGCCCGGGTCATGAAACGTCAGACTGGCGCGAGGACTGGCGGGGGTATGCGGCGCCAGAAACGGGGGCGGCGGTGGGGCGGCGGGGCCCGGAGGTGGACTTCGGGGCGGCGGCGGGGCGGGAGCGGCCGCGGGTGGGGGCGCCTGCTGTGAGGGACAGCTGGGAGGGGCAGCGGCTGGCGCTGCGTGTGCACCGGGATGCGTGGGGTGGGGACGGGGCGGGGCGGGGCAAGAAGGCGTGGGAGCAGCCGATGGGTGAGTGGGGAGGGGGGTTGAGTGATGGGTGCATGGGAGCAATGGATGGGTGAGTGGAGGGGACTGAGTGATGGGTGCATCATGAGTGCGGCTGATGCGCAAAGTTAATGAGGTTATCGTGGGTGGGAGGTGCGGCAGCAGCACCTTCCCCCCTTCCCCACCTCACCTCACACCCCGCCCCACCCCAACCCTCACCCCCCACCTCTCACCACCCACCCCCCCTCACCCCCCAACCCTTGACCCCTCTCCCCCGCTTGCAGCCCTGGCCCCTGGCCGTGACGCCCTTACAGCGACCGACGCCGACACTGACGGGGATCGATTGCTTTTGAACATCCCAGCAGAGATGCACGGCCTGTTATCGCAACACAAGGCAGCGCCACGCGCAGTGTTTGCCAGGTCTGCCGCCCACGCCGTGACGGTATGGGAAGAGACACAGAGAGCGAGACCAATGTTAGTTGATGAGAATGTTAGAGATGGGGCTGGGGCTGGGGGTGCGGGGGGTGGGGTGGGGGAGGGTGCGGTGGTGAATGCGGTGCATGCGGTGGGGGCGGGGGCGGTGAGGGGGTTGCAGGTCGGGCCGGCGAGTGCGGGGGCGGCGGCGCTTGCGGGAATGCCCGAGGCTGCCCGCGCTCCGCTGGTGTCGCGGCGGGTGCGGGCTGTGGTGGAGGCGGCGCGACGGCAGGCCGAGCGCCGCCGGCATGCGGTTCTGGCGCCGGCGCCGGCGCCAGTTCCGGTGTCAGAACTGTCAGAATGGGAGGGGGGAGAAAGCGTGAGGCAGCCAGGGGGGGTGTTCGCACGGCGCTTCATGGTTGATTGAGACGGCGTGAGTTAGATTAGTCATGCGATTACGTGTGTAAAGCACGCTTGGCTGCATGGCGTGTCGTGTGAATGACAGGCAGGGTTCGATGCATACTTTGAGCTTCAACAGCCATGCATGCATACAAACAGAAACATTTGTCAGCCAGCCTCGCGCTCGCAGCAGCCATTGCCAACCCAGAACTCTCCTCCAATCCCACCCTAATCCATCCCTTGTCATCTCTCCATCCCCACCACACCACACCTCCACCCCTCTCCTCATCTTTCCCTCACGCGCCTTCCGCCCCACCCCCGCCACCCCCACCACCACCACCACCCCCATCGCCCCGCCCCTCACCGCCCCTTCCCCTGTACTTCTTGTGCCTATTCCCAAACCCACCCTGCCCCCCAACCCTCCCCCGGCCATCCACACGCTGCCATCTGTCATCGCCCCCACCCCCACCGCCACCCCCGCCCCTTTCGCCAGCCCTCCACTCCTGCCCCTGCCTCCCGCCTTGCCCCCGCCCCCGCCCTCGCCCCGGCCCATCCCTATCCCTGCTGTACCTACCACCACCCCTCCCACGCCCACCCATCTGCCCCTCATATCCCCCACCCATCCCTTGCCCCTGCTCCATTCCCTGCCCACCCCACGCCTGCCCCATCTCTTGCCCAGCACTGTACCCATACCCCTCATATCCCTCACCATGCCCCACCCCATGCCACTCGTACCCCCAACCAGGGTGGTAACCTGGGTACCCAGCACTGCCATAGTCATGCCCCGTGTATCCACGCCCGTCATACCCTTGCTGCGCCCACCCCTGCTCACCACCCCCTTGTCCGTAATCCATCACAGTACCAGTAGCATGCTGGTGTTGGTGATCGCCATGAGACATCCCCGCAGCTTGCGGGGCCGCCCCAGCCACATGCCCTTGGCTAGCCATGGTGACTGGGTTAGTCGTGCCTGCACTGGGAATGGACTCCGGCCCCGGGGGCCACCGCTGCCCGGGCTGACTGGGCTGGCTTTGACCGGGTTGGTGGTTTTGGGGGGTTGCCGTCACATGCGCACTCGTCACATGCGCACCCGCTCCCGCATGCCCTGCGGGGTGCTGGGATGAACCCCAGTGCTGAGGTGGGCCCAGCGGCGCTGTGCGGGGAGCGGGGGCGTCGGGAGCAGCGCCGGGCTGCCGGGCAGTGCGGGGTGACGTGCCCAAAGGCGCCGACTGCTGGGCTGGGTGGTAGCCGGCGGGGTGGCGGCCGCGGCTGGGGTGCCCCGAATCTCCCGGTAAGTCCCTCCGCGTCGCCTCTGCGCGCCCGGCATGGCCGGCGGCCTGCCCCGCACCCCCGCCACAACCACTACAGCCACGACCACCACCGCTGCGCCCGTCGACCTCCCGTGGTGCGCCCGGGACTGGGTAATGCCCGCGATCGGATTGCGACGATAACTGCGACGGCCCCGGCGGCGTGGCCGGGCCTGCGTGCGGCAATTGCTCGCCCGCCGCCCCATGCCCCGCCCGGTCACGCTGTGGCATGTGCTGGTGACTGGCGGGTGCTGCCCCGGCCTCGGACCCGCCCGCGCGCATCCCCGGCGATACCGCCGCGCTCTCCGGACCCACCGGCGCGCCCCTGTGCCCCTCGGGCCCCGTCCTTCCCAGCCAGGATGGCAGCACAGGGCCCGGCACCGGCATCGCACCCCATCCCTGCCCCTGGCTGCCCCCGGCGCCGCCATGCAAGCCGGGAGCATACACCGGAGCGGGCCCGCCCTGCCGCCCATGCACCCCCGATTGCACCGCCAGCCCCTGCCCCTCCCCACCCATCGCACCACCCGTCGCCACCCCACCACTGCCTTGCGACCCCTGCAGCGCTCCGCTGGCCCCGAGGGCCTGCGCGGAGCCAGGTAAAGCCCCGAAGTGGGGCAAACCCACACCCTGCGCCCCGCCCCACGCCCCCACCCCCGCATGCCCCATTGCCGCCACTGACGCCCCATCTTGCGACCCACCCCAAGCAACCGGGACAGCCCCGGGCGGCAGCGGATCCCGCACAGCGCCCATCGGGACCTGTGGCATCCGCCCCTGCCCCTCCAGGCCCTCACTGCGGTGCCCGGGCACACCCACCGCCGCCGCTGTTGCGGTGTCAGGTGCGGGTGCGTGGATGTCGGTCGCAACTGCAGCTGCACCCTGACTCGATTGGCCCAACAGCTCCTCGACGCTCGGCTGTTTCAGCACAGCTGCCAGGTCTTCGCTTTCGTAAAGTAGCAGCACCGGTTGCAGCCGACCATTCACGCACTTTGCCACCACAGGCTCCCACCCGCCCAGCACCTGCGACAGATAGAGGGGGTGGGGAGCGGCAAGTGGTTTAGTGAATTATTCAGAAAGATGAGTACTGTGATTAATGCGAGTGCGCCATATATGCATGGGTGCCTTGTTATTAGTAAACCGCAATATAATTTTGATAAAATGTTAATGTAAATGACATCATTCCCTCGCCTGCACGGAGGTGTCGTCGAACTTTGCCCACCCGTGCGTGGGATGGTGGCAGAAGGCGAGGTAATGCGAACCGTAGAAGAGAACCATCGAACGGAGGCGGTAGGTGGTCTCGAAGCGGGACTGCAAGAATAATAACATATCAATATGTATTGTAATATATTATTAACAATTAACTTTCAACGCAATTTCATAATAAGTATGGTATACTTACTATAAAAGGCTGAAAATATCAGTATTACAACTAGTTCATTATTGTCACACATGATACGCGTCGCGCGCCGCTCACCAGCACTTTGCGGAAGAGGGAGGTGGGCGTGAGGGTCTGGGGGATGCTGTCGAACACGGCCTCAATGTCGGACGCGGATGCCTGGGCCGTGTGCCACCCAATCAGCACGTTGAAGACGTGGGGGGCGCGGCACAGGGCCTGGGGGGGCGATGAGGGAGAGATGGAGTTGTTGTTTGTGTTTTGTCGTTCGTATAGACCATAAATATGACTACTATGCATGGTGATTATAACGACTCCGCAAAGCAAATGCTGCGACGGTATTGTATTGGCTAGTCTTCTTGCATGGTGTGGTAGAACTAACAACCATGCCTCGCCACCTCCAATCATCGCACTCACCTACTGCATGGCTTGCACGTGACCGCACAACCCCCACTGCACCCCCCCACCCCCTCACCTGCTGCATGGCTTGCACGTGACCGCACCCCCCCACGTCGCAGGATGCCATTGATTCCATGGAAAGGCGGGCCGCGGAGAGCAGAGGCGTGGGGTCGCCCATGTCGCGCAGCTCCTTAATACCGAATGCCTGCGGTGACGAACAAGTGAGCGATGATAGTAATAGTAGTGATGGTGATAGTGATAGTGATAGTCATAGTCATAGTCATAGTCATAGTAATAGTAATAGCAATAGTAATAGTAATAGTAACACTCACCTGCGCCATGGCGTAGAACTGGTTGAACGTGCTCTGCCGCTGCCCGGCCGCCCCGCACCGCTCGCAGTCGAGCTGTTGAGCGATCTGCTGCCCCACCAACACACGGATCAATGCAGAATGGTCCTCGCGCCCCCAACCCCCGTCCGGCTGCGTGGCGCGGTCAAAGCAGTGGAACACCGCTTCAAACGCCTCCGTCGCGTCGGCCATCTCTCCCTCCGCGAACGACTTGCCGTCTGAAAGGGCAAAGGCCTCGGAAAGGGCCTGGCGAACTGCAGGGGTGAGGGGTGAGGGTGACGCAAAGTAATAAATAAGGGTATGTATCAGTAAATATGGAATGGTATCACGGTAGTCGGTAACTACATTTGAAAAATTATATATTATAAAAAATTTTCAATTATATAAACACAATATTCATGCCTACCATGTATTATAATGCTTATATCATAAGTATACTCGTCCACTCACCGACGGTGGGGGCGACGGGGACCTTGGCGCTCGGGTCGCTGTTGAGGGAGACGAAGACATCCTGGGGAGGAGCGAATGAAGGGTTAAATAGCAATATTATCAATAATCATAACAAATATAACATATGCGCACGTCAACTCGCCTTGAGTGCCTGCAGCACGTTCACTTCGGTCTCCGGGCAGTGGCTCTCGCGGAATAACTCAATGTCCGTGCTCAGAAGAGCCTCCCTGGATGGATGGCGAGAAGGGAAAGGTGATATTCATAGTGAGAGGGCACGGTTGCCAACACATGTACATTTCAATACATATCAAGAGCCATACCATACTAGCCACCATGCCCGCACGCACACTCCCAACCATCGCTCACCGGAACCCCTGGATGTGCCACAGGCACTGGATGACCACGTTGATGAAGCAGTTGTACTCCCCGCTCATGTTCTGAAGCCCGCGCGCCCCGGATGCCGCCAGTGTCGCTTGCTCCTGGTCACGCCGCTCCCGACGCGCCGCCCACACGTTGCCCGCACCCGCTGCCACCCCCGCCGCCCCCGCTGCTACCCCTACCCCCACCGCTACCCCCACCGCCACCCCCGCCCCCGCTGCCATTCCCGCTGCTTCTTTCGCCTCCAATGCTGCGATCTGCGCCAATGTCTCCTCATCCACATCGTCTGGCGCCTGCCCCGATGCACCCCCACCACCACCAATACCAATACCACCGCCCATCGCCTCTCTTTTCGCTGCAGCCTCTCTCGCCTCCATCGCAGCGATCTCCGCCAGCGTCTCCGCATCCAACTCATCGCCCACAGGCTCGTGCAAAGGCTGGCGGGATGGCTCAGGATCGTGATGACCCGACACTCCCAGAGATGCGGGGGTGGGATGGGCGGTAGTGATGGGATGGGTGCTATCCACCCCAGCCCGCTCCCGCTCGGGTGCCCCGGGGCGGCCCGCGGCGCTTTCCGCGGCCGACAACACCCCGGGGATTCGAACCCGCGACCCCAGGGGCTCCATCGGCGAGGTGACGGGCGCTGCGCCACCCTCGGCCGCCTCTGCGCCACCCTGCGCACCGCCACCACCGCTGCTGCTGGCCTGGTTTGCGCTGCCGGACGCCACTTTCGCCCATGAGACGCCGGCGGGGCGCGGGGCGGGCGGCGCGGCGGGTGCAGGGGCCGACGCCGGCCCAGCGCTTGCGCCGACAGTGGCGGTAGTGGTAGCGGTGGCGGTGGTGGGTGTAGTGGCGGCGAGGTATGGGAAGGTGGTGGGGAGTTCTGAGACCTCCCGTGAGGTTTTAGGGGGGGTGGAGGGCGGCGTGGGCTGGGCGATGGGCGGGTGGGGGTATCTGCGAGGGTGGGTGGGGGCGCAGAGTGTGGGAGAGGTGGTTGTGAGTGGGTGGGTGCGAGTGCGTGTAGGTGGGGTGCAAGTGAGGTGGAACATGCAGCTTCCAAGCTTCCAAACTAAATGAATAAGTAAGCGAGGCGAGCCTTGGGATGCCGCGCGATGCGAGAACACATCACAACAGAAAATTCCTATGCCACTCACTTGCAGTTGCTGAAGTTGCAGGCCCCCCTCAGGTATTTCTTGCACGGGCCGTCCTGGTGGCAGTCGCGGCAGAAGTGGTCGGTATTGACCAGGCCGCAGTGACTGCAAGGGAATAATGAAAGTGAACAGGTCATTGGTTGTGGTGACTGCATAGTTTGTATGTACGACATGATTGAGAGCTACAACCGGCACAGCAGCCTCACAAATAAGGCATTATAACAAGCAACGCAGCAGTTACAGCCAACACAGTAGGAATTATAAGACCAACACAGTTGCAATAACTATCATTCACAGTCACGCCTCTCACCACCGCCACAGGCACTTGTCTTTGTCCAAAACGACCACCCCCGCACTGCTGACAGCACTCGATCCACTCTCCCTGCCCTTCCATGTTGGCCCACCACCCACCGCCCGCGCACCCCACCCCGCACCCGCACCCGCACCCACACCCCGCCCCTTGTTCCCCGCCACCACCTCCACCGTCGCCACTAAACGCTGCCTCCCAGGCCCCATCGCCCCCGCTCTGGGCGACTCATCGGCCTTCCCCAGCACCCCCGCACCCTCTTTCGCCACCGCATCATTGCTCTCGCTGCCCCTCTCTCCCTCCCCATCCCCCTCACTCTCTGTTGTTTCACTCTCCCCCTCCCCACCCTCTCGCTCCCTCTCACCCTCCCCACCACCCTTGTCACTCTCACCCTCACCCACCCCCGCCCCCCGCCCCATCGCATCCCTCTCCCTCTCTAGCTCTCTCGCCCGCTCCCGCTCCTCCCTCTCCCTCTCCCTCGCCCGCTCCTCCTCCGCTCGCTGCCTGACTACCTTTGCCGCTGCCTCCTCCCTCAATCGCGCTTCCGCCTCTGCTTTAACACGCTCCTCGGCAGCCGCCTGGCGCGCCCGGGCATCGCGCTCTGCGGTGGGATAGACTGTTGCGTTGTATGGGATCGAGGAGGTTGTGTTATATAACATGATGATATGAAAAAGGTTGATTATAATTTGATATAGCAGTGTTATACTACATGATTGTAATATGATATATACTGTAGTAGATACATAACCCTAACTTGTGATGTTCCCATCTCACCCGCTTGCTCCCTCGCCCTCCTCTCCTCCTCCTCCTTTGCCCTCTTGGCCGCCTCTTTCTCCACTGCGATAAGCACGCAGCAAAGACATTAGACTGCTATAACATTACTGGAATACATATCATGGCAACAGCAGTGACGCATCATGGCACATCATTGGTGCTGTCCACTGCTATCCCACGTCTCATCTCACCCCTATCGACCACCACCACCATCACTCTACACCACCACCACAACTACAACCAATACCACCACCACTATCACCAACTCTACCCCTGGCCCTCTCCTGCCTCCATCACCCTCAAAACAACCACAACCATTACCATGACACCATTACTACCACAAACTCTCACCCCTGGCCTTCTCCTCCGCCTCCATCATCACCCTCAAACCAATCAATACCACCACTACTATCACCACCACTACCAATACCACTATCACCAACTCTCACCCCTGGCCTTCTCTTCTGCGTCCATGAGCTCCCTGGCCCTCTCCTGCGCCGTCCTGGCAGTCACCTCCGCCACCAGCGCAGACACCTTCACACGCATCGCATCCAGCACCGCCTCTGCGATGGCAATTTGTGATATGGCGATAATTACATTTGTTAGTAACACAATAGTTATAGTAATCAAAATCAGTTAGATAAAATATAATAATCATCGTCCAGTAAGCTGGTTATATTCATCATCAACTAACGGTAAATGTGCATCTCCTTTTCGTGATCATCATACCATCACCATCCCCCCTCCGCTCACCTCGGAACTCGAGGGCCATTTCGTGGTACGACGCCTCGACCAGGTCGTCCACCTGCTCGCGGATCTGACGCACGCGGAGGGCGTACATGCGCGACAGCAGGGCGCGCGCTGCGGGCGCGAAGAGAACAGGTTAATATAAATAATATAATATTGTTAATATAATATTGTTATATAATATAAAGACGCGACTCGCCTGTCCTTCTGTCCTTCTCCGGCATCAGGATGTCGCGTCGGATGGCCTCGGCGGCTTTGCGGAGGTAATTTCCCGGGGCCGCGATGAAGAGGCAGTCGATAAAATTTGCTTTTGTCGGGCCACCTGTGGGAAAAGGAACATGGGCGAGAATGAGAAAGGAGTGATAGCCATATAGAATGCCACCTGCTGAGAGGGGCACCTGCGGGTGATGTCTGGCGAGGGAAAATACCACAGTAACAGTCGCCGCCGCCCTCACCTTCGCATCACAATTGCAAGTACTATATCTTACGCCATGTTCACAACGTTCACCATCAACGGCCCTCACCAGGCTCCGCAGCCGCCTCTTCCACCACCTCCTTCACCACCCCTTGGATCCACGCCAATCTCTCCCGAATATGGCGAACGGCATTGAGCTGCGAAAGACGGCAAGAATCGCAAAAGTAACAGTCGCGCAGGTCGTACCGAGTAGTATTGTCATGTACAAGCGCGAACAGGTAGTGGCAGTAGTAGTAATTATAGCATATAATAAGTACAACTTGTATACTACACATAATTGTGTAGTAATAAAGTAGTATAGTACTATTCTAACAACGCAGCCACACACGCGACCCCCACGCCGCCACGCACGGACTCGCCTGCTTGTCGCACACGCCTGCCAGCAGCCCCGCGTTCATTCGAGCCTCTGCCAGCGGCGATGGATGATCGGGGACGTGGCCGTCGTCACCCTCTCCCATCACCAGGAGGGGCTGCGGGGGACGGAGGTGTATGATTATTCAGTTTTACTATCTATATCATGTCACCACATTCATGTACCCGCGTCACGTTTCCAAACATCCAATCGATCAATCACACCCCAAAACGCCCCATCTCCCGCGGCTGCCCCATCCATCTCACGCCACTTTCCCCACGCAGTCGCAATCGCAATCGCACCTGCAGCGCGGCGCGTGTAATTTCCAGGACCACCTTTCCCGCCTCAGAGACGGCCGCGTAGTAAGCAACGGTGGTGCTGAGGATCGAACTCATGACCCGCACAGAGGCCACCGCTTCGCTGTGCGATACGCCCACCCACTGCTGCACCCACTGCACCAGCTGACGGTGATCCCGGGGCTGAGGGACCTGGGGAACGCGGGAAAATCGGGTACTGATTATCAAGCACGTCGTGATAAACGTCAACAACAGTAAATGACAGTTAAGATGACATCATTCATAACATAACGCCTCGAGTCTTGGGGGGGGGGGGGGGGCGGTTGTACAACAGTTGTTAGAAACAACATAACGCCTTTAGTTTTGGGGGAGGGACAGTTGTTATAAAATAGATACAAACAGCACCCCGCTCGCCACACCACGTCCCGCCATTCCCCATCGCTCACCTGCAGCGCTTGGTCGGCAGAAGGCCACCCCCTCCACGCCTCCTCCGCCGCTTTCTCTGCAACCTCCAGCCTCGCAAATGCCGCGTCGTAAGCGGACGCGAGCTCGAAGGCCCACAGGCCCACTTGCGCGTCAGTGCCGGAAAGCGGGTGCGCGCCCTCGCTGTGCCGCAGCAGCGTTTGCAGGGAGGCGGCCACGCGGGCGCTGGTCGCGGGGAGGTCCGAGGTGAGGGGCAGGTGGAGCGGGGCGGGGGGGCGGGCGCGGGAGGGCTGCGGGGGTGGCGGGGCGGTGCGAGCGATAAGTCGCGATTGCCTGGCATGGAGGGTGCCGGGCACAGCCACAGGGCTTTTGTAATGTGACGCACACCACAGCACAGCACGTTACTTGTACTGTTCTGTTGGTCGCAGATGCACACACGCGGCCGCAGTGCCCCGCAAACCCTGCCCATCCCAACCACGCCATCAATACCAACCCCACCCCCACCACTAAGCAACTAACCTCCCTCAGCACCGCCCCTCACCTTCCCTGTCATCGCCCTGGCCACCCTCGCCGGCGCCACCTCCCCAAAAAGCCACTTCAACAGCGACTCCGATGCTGGCCCATCATTCTTAACCACCCCATTTCCCCCGAACAACTCGCGATTGGGCGTCACCGTGACTTGACTCAAAATGTCAGGGTTGTGCTCCCATGCAACTTGCTGTGCTGCCACGGCGATGATCGCGTGAGTGATGCCGTCTGCCATGCTCCATGATTGCTTTAAGATGTCGCGGAAAGCGTTGCTGCGAAAAGGGGTGGAGGGGAAGAGAGGGGGTGAGGGTGGTGGGGAAGAAATGGGTTAACGGTTCTGGGCAAGAGAGGGGGTGGGTCGTTATGGGCCCGGTATGGGCGAGAGCAGAGCGGGCCACCTGACATAGTCAACTCATTGCGCCAACACCAATCGCCTCTACCCCTCCCCACCAAACGCACCTGCTCTCTTCGCCATGTGACCGCAGCAACGCCACCACCCTCTCATGCAACTCCAGCAGCGCTTCCCTCCTCCACACCGCGCCCCTCGCAAACCTCAACCTCTCATCCACCACCACTGCACCTCCCTCCCCACCCTCCCCCGCACCCTCTGCCACCCCCGCTCCCGCCCTCTCCCCCTCCCCACCCGCCAAGCTCCCACCGTCCAATGCCACCCCACATACATCACCCCACCAGCCCCTGCTGCCCCCACTGCCCCTCTCCGCACTCCGCTGATTCGGTTCGATCTCCACCGACTTTCCCCGCGAACCCTCCCCACCCCTTCTCCCCTCCGAGTTCCTCCTGCTTTCAAATGACCCCGCGATGCTCGCCCGCCGCCCACGCCCCCTCCTGCTCCTCGCTCCCACGCTGCCGCTCTTGCCATTCGCATCGTCGGCCTTCTGACACGTGCATTGGGGCATCCTGCGTGGGGGCAAGGGAGGTGCGGGTATGCTGGGGTGGGTTGTGGGTGAGCGGCATGGGGTGACGTGGGGCGTGGCGGTGGGGTTTGTGCGGGGCAAAGCATATGGCAAGACAGCTTTATCATGCATGTGCATTTGCATCGACATCCGCAGCTGCGCTTCCCAACGCACCCGCTCCGCAACCCCACTCACTGCCTCACTCGTCACATCACCCGCACCCCACTCCGCACCCCATCAGCACACCCTACACCTCTCCTCCCCTCACCCGCACCCCACTCAACACACACACCCCACTCCGCACACCCCTTTCGTCCCCTCACCCGCACCCCACGGCCTCTGGTGCCGAAACGGCGAACTCTGGCGGGGCACTGGCGACCAGCAGAGGACTGCTGAAGACCACCTGCCTGGCTTTGGCAGCCACGTGATTCCCGTCGTCCGCCGCATTGTCCGCACTGGCATTGAATACGAGGTAACATGTTTCGTTGCACAGCTGCTCCGACAGCCCGGGACGCAGAGTCTGGGGGGTGAGGGTGGTGGTGGGGGTGAGGGTGAGGGTGAGGGTGAGGGTGGGGGTGAGGGTAGCAGCAACTGAGACGTTGACTGTGAGATATCGCAAAGATGAGTTGAAAGCACGGATAATATCATTCGCATCCCGACATGTGCCTCACCACAGCCGAACCCCATCTTATGCATGCCACCATGCCCTCATGCCATCTCCCTCACCACAACCGCATTGACCGCTCGCACCAACTCCCCCTCCACCTCCATCTGCGTGCTGCAGAGCTCCGCCAGCACCTCATCCACCTTCTCTTCCGCCCCCACGCATATCTGCCGCAACCGCGCATGAGCCGCAGACAGGAGCGTCACACATAGGCGCCACAGCTGGCACGCCACCGCCACAGCCCCACGCCACTGGTCGCTGTCCGGCAAGAGGGGCGGGGGAGGGGACGCGGCAGCATCGGGCCCCACTGCCACCGCACCCTCCGCCCCCGCTGCACCCCCACCGTCCGCACCCTCCCCACCCACACCCCCGCTCTCTGCTGTCGCACTTGCTCCCTCTACACCCCCACCCTCCGCACCCGCACCCCCGCTCTCCGCAGTCCCGACCTCCGCACCCGCACCCGCACCCTCAGCTTTTCCACCCGCACCCTCACTCTCCGCACTCCCCACCTCCACTGCACCCTCCTCACCCTCACCCCCACCCTCCTCACCCTCGCCACCCCCACCCTCCTCACCCTCACCCGCACCCTCACCACCCACACCCTCACCACCCTCACCCACCCCCGCCCCCTCGCGCCCCGCCCTCTCCCCCGCCCTCGCCAGCGCCCGGAACGTCCCCGTCACAACGCGCATCCCCTCGCACGCGCTCTCCCACACCTCCCGCGCCAGATGCAGCGTGTCGTGCCTCCGTTGCTTCGGCTCGCCATCCATGCTGTCATTCACATTAGCCCCCAATCGCAGAAACGGGAGATAGGACATGGGCAGGACTTCGATTAGTTCGAAAAGGCCCTGCCAGAATTGCTGTGCTCTCGCGGAAACCTCATCGGGACTGTCCGGGACATCGGGGTCGGTACTGGCACTGGCACTGGCGGAGTCGGCGGTTAGGGCGTCGTCGACGAAAGGCAGGTGGTGGAGACAGGTCTGCGAGGGATGTGGGGGTGGTGGGGGTGTTGATGGGGGGTGGGGAGGGGGTGGCAATGGGGGGTGGTGGGGGTGGCAATGGGGGGTGGGGAGGGGGTGGCAATGGGGGGTGGCGGGGGTGTGTGATAGCGACGGGTCTGCGAGGGATGTGGGGGCGATGGTGATTTTTGAAAACGCTGGGATTGGATGAAGTTGCGAGGTGAGGCGCAGAGGAGGGGAGGAGGGGAGGAGGGGAGGGGTTGCCCTCACCGGGTCGCATCCATGACAGCTACCAGAGAGAGGCAAACACCCATTGCTTACCAAGTCCCATGATCGCATCAACTGTTGACACCGGCAACTAGAGCGAAGCAACCACCCCCCATTGCTCACCAGTGACCACAGTTTCCATGGACTGAGCAGGGCTGAGATGGGGTCGTGCAGCCGCCACTGTGGGGGCGAAGAGGTGGGGTGGGTGGGGTGGGTAGAAGTGTGTGATGCATGGCGATGGGTGGGACATTGGTATCGCCAATCATGGCGATGGGTGGACTGGTTGATACCAAGTGCATGAGATAAACAAAACCTAAGCTGCACCATGATATCTTCTTGAACATTAACACATAAGCAAAGGGCACAGGCAATCGCCTCACCATCTGCCCCTCGACGTCGTTGGTCGGCCCGCCTGCGGGAGCGGCAGGACGGGATACGAAGTGAGATATTACAGGTGATTGATAATAAATGATAACCGCGACGTGCTGCCGGGCTATCGTGTTCACGCTAGCGTTTGGTGGTCCGTCGCACGCCGTCAGCACAATGCACGACCCATGCCCGGCCCTCACCCGGCCTCTTCCCGCTGACATACGATGCGACGTCGACGTATTGATAGCGCTCGTTGACCATGACGGGCATCGCGGGCGCGCCGGGGGCGATGAAGTGCGCAGCGCGGATGGGCGTGAGGAGCATCGCGACTTGCTCAAGCACATCCGTCAGGACGAATAGCGTGCCGCCGGAGAGCGGGTCCTTGATCGCATCCGCCGGACACCCGCGAGAAAGCAGCGCGAGGGCGCGGCGCGCGAAGGTCCGGAAGTCGGGCACCTCTTGCGATGGGTGGACGCCGTCCTGCAAAGCAGCGAAAACCCGCGATCGCGCTCGCCGATTCGGCCATCGCGAACGCTACCAATCAACGTCGCAAACGACGTTCGCATCGCGACGATTGCGATCCCCGAGCAAAAGCCAAACGCACGCGTGCGCCCTCTCTCGGAGCTCTCCTCTTCATCGCAGCGAATCGCGATGTCATCCCCTCACCTCCTCCGCCAAAGCAGCCAGTTCCAATTCGGCCAGGGTCGCTGCGGCGGACTGCGAGGCCGCTTTCTGCTCGTCCGCGGGCTTTTCCCCATCCAAGTGCGGCCCCAGCTTGGCCACGCGCTCCTCGACCACCCTCATCACGTCCGCGCCCGTCACTGCGGACCCGCGAAAACGCGCAAGTGAGCGAACTCGCAAGTGAATGCAGCGCCACACGGAAACCTGCAATGCTCAGCACCCCGACTCACAGCACCGAGCCACATGATTGGAGAGCAAGAGACGTGGAATAGAAGAAAGACGTCACCTCTTGCAGAGCATGAGACAGACGCGGCCACTCGCGCACCGCCAATCGCCTGGCAGCGCCTGCCACAACCACCCCACTCGCGCAGCGCCACTCACCAATCGCATACCACCCTCACCTTGCAGCGCCTGCCACAGTGCTTTGGTGTCCAGGTCCCCCCACGCCCGCCTCGCATCCTCCGCCATCCGCCAGACCTCTTGCTTGCGCTTGGCCCACTCCATCACGCGCGCTTGCTGCAGGCACGCCAAAGCACGTGGCGACTCGCCACAGCACGACACGTTACCATGCCAGGTAGGCACCACTTTGAGATCCATATCCCATGCAAGCACCACTCTCGGATCCATGCAACATGCCCCATGACACAGCAAGACGCCCATGATAAGAACGATAAAGCGATAACCCACAGCAATACCCCACCCATCGCAAGCTCTCCCACCCACCCCATCCCGCCCCCCGCCCTCACCGCCGCCCTCCCCAGGATTTCCAGTGGCACCACCACGCCCTCGCACAACGCTGTCCCCGCCTTATCGTCCCCCATCAAGGCCGAGAGGCCTTCGAGCACGGACCCCGCGGCATGATCCGAGTCGGCATCCTTGCCCCCCTCCCCCCCGCGACTTAGCCCGTGACCACGCCCCTTCACGCTGCCCTTCTTGCGAGCACCCCCCTTGCCCCGCCCGCCGCCCGCCTTGGATGCGGTCGATGGGAGGTCCCCGGTGGGCAGCAGCGCGTGTGATGCGTCTGGCACCCTCTCGAGCACGGTGCTCGCGGAGTCGGTCTCGTTCAGGGTCTGCGGAGATAGGGGTGGAGTTGGGGTGGAGATGGGGACAGAGGTGGGGGTGGCGATGGGGGTGGAGATGGGAAGGGTTGGTTAACGATGGGGTGCAGGTGCCAACGAAAATAGACATGGCGCTGGCAACTACAACAACATGGATCCACTGCACTACATTCGTAGTTTCACCGTCACACCCCCCAGCATCACCCCCGCTTGCCACCTCTCACCTCAACCCCCCCCATGCTTGCACACGCCCAACCCCCCATCACCCCCGCTGCTTGCCACCACCCGTCTCACCTCAACCCTCTCCACGCACCCCAGCATCCTCTCCACCTCCTCCCACAAGGGACGCAGCTCCGTCCCTTGCACCACCACCGTCCGCGGCGCGCCCGCGGAGCCCGCCCCGCTTGTGCTCGGCCCCGCATCCCCCGCATCCGACGAGCTGCTTGAGGTGTGGGACACCGCATCAGCCATCTCGTCGTCAGACGGAGACAGGGGCGCGGGGGATTCGCGGGCACGGGGGGGCTGGGGCTCCGGGGACGGTGGCGCGGGCTGCGGGGTGGGGAGAGATGGTAGTGGTGGGGCTGAGTGATGATAGTTGGGTGGGGAGGAGATGGCGGTGGAGTGGGGAGGGAGATGGTGATTGCGTGGGCAAAGAGAAATGGTAGGGCTAATTGATGGTGGTACAAGTGCTTGTGGCAAAGAGGGGATGCGGGTGGGGCAGCGCATTCCGCATTTTCCACACTCTATGACCGTCTGACCCTCTCCCTCCGCAGCGCGGCGCTCACCCTGCGCAGCGGCAGTTCTGGCGCGCCGGTGCCAGAGGGGCTGTTTGACAGGTTGAACGCCTCGACCAGATCGGGGTGCATCCACCACCCGACGTTGCGATGGAAGGCGCATGCCCAGAGGCTGGCCTCGCGGGGACCTTTCATGGCCGTGGCGAGCGTGTGCGATTGCTGCGGGGGCGGGCGGGGCAGAGGGATGGGGAGGTAGCATGCGGGGATGGAGAGGTGCAGTCCCTGCCCCCCGCGCTCACCCCGACCATCGCACTCTCAGCCCCAGCACATCGCCACTGCCACGCTCACTGCACCTGCCTACACGCTCATCCCCAAGCATAGCGCTCTCAGCCCCAGCACATCGCCCCAGAACATCGCCACTGCCACGCTCACCCCGACCACGAGGCGCTCGTGCAAGTGACTCGCGAGCACAAGCTCCTCGAAGCTCGCCCCCAGGTACGCGAACATGTTGGCCCACGTCCGCACCGCCGCGTCGTCATATTTTCCTCCAACCGACCCCGACAGCAGCGTGAGATACGCCGCCAGCTCGTTACTGCGGCGGCGGGCATGGATGAAAGGACTAAAGCCACTGGGTAGGACAATTAAACAGCCAAACACGTGATCATCCCAGCCCGGCGTCCCCAACACTCAGTGTTCCCATCACTCATCACTCACTCGGGCGGCGGCGAGGACGGCGCAGTGAATCGATCCCAGGTCGTCACCAAGGTCCTGCCGGACTGATAGACCTCCTCCATCACGGCGATCGCCCCCCTGCGGGTGCGAAGCGAGCGCCGGGGTGGGGGTGGCAATGCGTGCACGATCCCAGCAATGCGGGGCTAGGGGCACGGCCAGCAGTGCAGGAATGCAGGCATGCCACACGATGTGCGATGCGACGATGCATTCGCTATGATGTAAGCGCATCGCGATGTGCGTGTCGCATGGCGCACCTGAGCACGGCCCTCCGCTCCTGTAGCGCCTCCAAGTGCACCTCGCCCTTGCGCCACGATTTGCTGACGTGGCCGTGCAGGATCTTGAGCGCGAGGCTGGGGCAGGTGAAGTCCACCGTTCCCGACATGCGCTCCCTGCGATGCAAACGTGCCATGTCCCCGTTTCACCATCGCTGAACGCAGCGAGGCCGCAGCCTCCATCTAGAACCTCTGAATTCGAATGTACATATCGACAAACATCAGTTATCGCGCTGAAATCGAGCGGAGACCGCAACGAAACTCACCCCTTGACGTGCGCGAGCGTCCCGAAGGCCCAGTGGTCGAGATAGTGCTCGCAGCACGCCGCCTCCGGTCCGTCGGGCATCGGCGGGGTGAACTCGAGGACTCTCAGGTCGCGAAACTTGACGCTCTTGCGGAGGCTACCCGGGAGCAGCGCGTCCAAGCTGTGCGCAAACTGCGGGTCGCCGTATTCCCACGTCCGGGTCAGGTTGAGCACCTCGTCCTGCGGCGACGGAAGAGGCAGCACCAGATTCGCAACACACACTCGCAGCTTGCGGCTGGGAGGCCGAGCGAGGGCGCACGAAAGCCACGGCGCGCACCATGATGTTGACGTCCACCGCTTTCGGGTCGTCCACGACGGCCCTGGCGCCTTTAAGGAAAGCGCCGATCTGATTGACGATCTCCTGCACCGTTGCGGGGTCGAGCTGGAAGGGGAGCTTGGCCTTCGCTGGCCCAGCAGTCTTGGAGTTGCAGAAACCATGATAGCCAATGTTGTTCAGTGACAACGTCCAGATCTTCTCGAACAGCAGCATCGCCAGCTGAATCTGCGGAAATGACCGGGCCTCGCGAGCCGTGGCGATGCGCACACGCCTTGAGATTAGCGCGCCCCCGCGACGCGCTCTCTCGGCCGAGGGCAGCGCGCTATCGGCCAGCGGCTTCCCAAGACCGCATAGAAGAAGGCAGCACGGAACCGCCGGCCAATGTGCGCGGCGGCCGCACCTGGGACGCCAGCGAGAGCGGCTGGCGCTCCACGGCCCCCTGCGCGTTCCGGAGCGCCTCCTCGATCAGCTCCTTGCGATCGCGCAGCATGGTCTCCCACGTCTTCCGCGTGTACTTGCCGTGCGCCTTCCCGATGTGCAAGGAGGCCAGGTACATTGCCTGCAGCTCCGAGGCCGCGTGGTGAAGGAGCCGCGCGTGGTAGCTCCACAGCAGATGCGCGTCCGGGGGACCCCCGCCATCCTTGCACTTGGCCTGGTACTGCTCGAGCTGGTCGCACGCGCTCCTCGCGTCCTTGATGGACCTGCAATGAGCGAGCACGGCAGGTTCAGCGACCAGCGGCGGCAGCGCAGCCGAAGCATCGCGCAGGTGCCATTGTTATCACAACAGCGTCCCCGCCTCGATCCCCGCCGCACCTGGGATTGTGCGAGGGGTCCTTGAACTTCTTCACGGCGTTCTTAATGGCCTCGCGCACGACGATCTGGCCTCCGTCCTCTGCGCTGGCTCCGGTCTGAGCCGCATGTTGGGCGGCCGGCGGGCCGCGGGCTTTCTCCTTCCTCCCCATTCAGGCCATCGTGCTCTCCATGCTCGCAGGGCCTGCGTCGAAGCCGGGCGCGGGGACGCGCTAGGCGGGCGCCTGAGGCAACAAGGCACGGGATCGTTCACACCGACAAGACTTGGCGCCTGCGGGGGCCTCGCCTGGTTGATACGCCCGCCCGCGGGCCACGAGACGCCGCCTGCAGGCGCACAAAGCTCGCCTACCGAGCGATGGCCTCCTTATCTGCCACCGAGTCTGTACGGCGCCGACCAATGCGGCTGCCGCGGGTTCCCGCTTCGGATCTCTGCACAACTGGCCCACGCCGCTGTGCAGGCAAAAGATGCGCCGGCTGGTTTCCACGCGCACGCATTCAAGTTCCAATTGGCTCGTGCGCGCTGGGGTGCCGCTCCGAAAGGCTCGCGTGTGCAGCTCTCTGGCGGCGCTTCCGACAGCGTGCGCAACGACGAAGGCTTGCGAGACTGCTGAGAAATCGGCGCCGCTGTCCACCTCAGTTTAGCCCAGGTGTGCTAGGGACAGACCGAAGGCTCGCGCATCCTGTCTCATTTGGCCAGCGTTGCGGGCCCGTGAGCGCCCACCGATGCGCGTCGTCATACGTCGAGCATCCTGGGTTCCTGTAGCAGCCGCGGGATATCAAAGATGTGCAAGGAGGGCGGTGGCAGCCAGCGCGCGTCCGGAGCTTCGCGCGGAGCCATGGCTCGGCACCCCGTCTCAGAACGACGCGCTGCGGCGCCTCAGGGAGCGGATGCGGGGATGCGCGTGGGGCAAGGTGCGTGAATGCAGACGACGTGCACATCGCGGCGTTTGCGACGGAGCCAGCGTGATTGCGCCGATCGGCGTTCCGGCGCCCCTGCCGCAGCCGAGCGAAGAGGACTACGTCTGGTACCTGCGCGACCGATCGTTTGACGTGGATGAGGCGGCGGACAAGTTGGAGCGGACGATGCGCTTCCGTAGGGAGTTCCGGCCCCAGGAGCTCACGAAGGACGACGTTCGCGTGGCTTATGCGACGGGCGTTGCCGACTTGCTGCAGACCAGGGACCGCTTTGGCAGGCCAGTCCTCGTGATCAGGGCCGCCAATCACACGCCTGGTCGCTTGCGTGCCAGCGAACAACTCGGGGTGTATCTGGTGGAGCGGGCTCTCGAAACAGCAAGGGTGAGGCGATGACGGCAGCTGCGAGTGAATGTGGTGCTGTCCGGGAGGATGTAGCCACTGCTTTTGGCGGACCCGTTGGCGCGGTCTGCGCCCGCTGCGTGAGGGACGGCACGGTGGGAGGGGCATCGCAAGGGCTGGGCTTGTCGTTGCCCCGCAGGGCAGCGGGGTGGAGGAGTTCGTCAGCGTGTTTGACATGCGTGGAGTGACGCCGGCGAACATTGATTTGGCACTTCTCAGGTTCATCATCGATCTCTTCTTTGTGTATTATCCCAGACGTATCGGTGAGCGAGGGCCCAGTGGCCCTCACGTGCCCGTGTTGCGAGTCCCCCGCCACACGCAGACATACCAGGCCATCGCATGTGGATGCCATTGCATGCTTGCTGCTCGCAGGAGTTGTGTATTTCGTCAACGTACCATTCTTTTTCAACGCCGTCTGGTCGGCCATCGCACCGAGCCTCTCCAAGTACGCCAGCCTCGTGCGCTTCGAGGACTCCGGTAGCGTCCTCAGGGAACTCGGCATTCCAAAGCTGTGAGCCAGCTTGTTCGTGCCGGCCGCACCTGCGCCCTCGACTGCACCCGCATGCACCTGCATCGCCTGCGCGGACCCCGACCGCAGCGATTCCGCCGCGCCCCGGCGATAACCCTGATTTCGAATGAAGAGAAATGCGACGCGTGAGATGCCGCAGTGGGTGGCGGGCCCTCCTGCCCGTCCTGCTCCTCGTCGCGATCGCGGGATGCGCGCTCGCGCGCGCGCTAGCGCTCGGTGACGACGTCCATGAGCACGCAAGAAGGTAATTAGACATTTAACACGTCCCCCAGCCGTGCCGGGGCTCGGGGCAGCGAGGGGACGAGGAACGCCTTCGGCCTCCCCCTGCAGACTGCAGCAAACCTCCCCTTCGCCGACGTCACCTGCGTCCGGCCCTACGCCCGGGGCCACCACACCGTCGTCCGGCCCCACACCCGGAGCGACCACGCCCTCGTCTGGCCCCACTCCTGGTGCCACCACGCCGTCGTCCGGCCCCACACCCGGAGCGACCACGCCATCGTCCGGCCCCACTCCTGGTGCCACCACGCCGTCGTCCGGCCCCACACCCGGAGCGACCACGCCATCGTCCGGCCCATCTCCTGGTGCCACCACGCCGTCGTCCGGCCCCACACCCGGAGCGACCACGCCATCGTCCGGCCCCACTCCTGGTGCCACCACGCCGTCGTCCGGCCCCACACCCGGAGCGACCACGCCATCGTCCGGCCCCACTCCTGGTGCCACCACGCCCTCGTCCGGCGCCACTCCTGGCGCAACCACGCCCTCGTCCGGCCCCACTCCTGGTGCCACCACACCGTCGTCAGGCCCCACTCCTGGTGCGACTACGCCGTCGTCCGGGCCCACGGCGGACCCCGCGCTTGGCGCGAGCCCCACCTCAAGCCCTACACCTACGCCAGACCCCACGTCCAGCTCAGCACCCGGGCCAAGCCCCACTCCCACCTCGAGCCCCCCCTCTGGGTCCCTGACCGCCAACATCGCCCTGCGCTACACCGAGGGCTCGCAGGTCCTCGACGTGAGCATCAACGTCGATGCGAACGGCGAGATCATCATGCACAGCCAGCTGCTGGACGCCTCGCAAGCCGGGGACGGGAGCAGCTCCACCCTCACGGCGACGACCGCGTCCCAGGCATCGGTGGGTGGCTCGTCTGTGTCGACGCAGAGCGGCACGAGCGTCGACTCGGGCTGGCAGGATCAGACGTGGAACGGCCAGATCTACGTCGACCCGACCACGGGAGTCATCGTGAGTGAACACGGTGTTGTGATGGCCGGCTGAGTTCCACCATCTCTGCTGGTGGACTGCGGACGTGAGCGATGCGGCGCCGGCTCTGGCTGCACCTGCCAGCGGCTAGCCAAGCGGTTCCCCTTCCTCCCGCCCGTCGCCTCAGATCATGCCACAGCAGTCCATCAACACCAACGTGACCACCAATGTCACAGCGGCCACCTGCCCGCCCGGCGCGACCAACTGCACCCCCGGGGCCGGCGGGAGCAACGTGCAGGTGCGCGCCAGCCTGACGCGAGCACTAGCGAGCGCAATCCCTGCTGTACCTTGGCACTTTGCGACCTGCAACGGGGGCATCCTGTGCTGCTTGTGGCAGAAGGAGACTAAGCCATGCTGCAGCCTTTGAGGGCGCAGCGCGGATAATGCCGCTCAGCTCTGCCCCGTTGCGACGTGGCCGCAGAACCAAGTAGGTACGCAGCTCATCACGGTGCTGGAAATCTACGCGGGGGACGACACCACGGACCTCATCCAGGCGCTGCAGCGGACGGGCAGCATCGCGGACGGCGTGTCGAGCATCCTCAACCAAGTCACCGGGCGCCTCACAAACATCGGCGAATCTGCAGCGGCCGCGGCGGGCGCGGGCACGGACCCGCAGCTGGCAGACGCGCACGCGAGAATCGCCCAGCGGCTGTCGCACATGATGGCCTGAGATGGACGCCCGGGGTGTGACACTTGGTCATCTACGACTCGCAGAAGATGGCCGCCGTGACTTTTCAGCGTTTCCAGTCTTGTTAGTCGGTGTTTCAGCGTATCATAGCTTGAAGAAGCACGATGCCGCCGCGGTAGAGGGCAGTCATGGACGTGGCGGCCATTCTCGCGTTCGATGAGACCGCACGGGACTTCCTGTGCCGAGCGGTGCAGCCTCCGATCCTGGCGGGCCTGCCCCTCTTCAACGCGGAGCCCGTCCGCGCAGGCGAGCGCACCGCGCGGACATTCCGTCCCTCCCGCCTCTGCATGCGTTGCCATAGAAGCTGGATATTGACTCGGCGCGCCCATCGCCCCTCCATCGAGCGCAGGGAGCGTGGTGGAGCTGTGCTGCGCAGGTGCGTCGGGGAAGACGAGCCTGCTGATCCAGTGCGCGGCCCAGACGCTCGGCGACGGTCTCGACGAAGGTGGGGATTGCTAGACGTGCCGCTGCAAGCTCCGCGAGGCGCGGGGACACCGCGATGGCCGCGCAAGCGCACTCGCAGGGCCGGCCCGGGACGTCTTCTTTTTCGACGCCGATGGCAGGTTCGACCTCATTCGGCTGCTGCGATGCCTCGAAGCGGACTACTCGGTGCCCCGCGAGCGCTTCGAGGAGGCGCTCTCGCGCTTCTGGCTGGCGAGTCGTCCCACTGCGCCCGCTGCGCGAGGTCTACCGTCCCGGCGCCGCTTCCAGACGCGTCGCGCTTCGCACTTCCTGCAGATACGCTGCTATTCCCTCCTGGATCTCGTATCCGCGGCCTGCAGCGTGCGCCCGGCCGTGCGCGCGGCCGCGACCCGCGCCGGCCACCCTCCCCTGGTCTTGGTGGACAGCGTGAGCTCCTATTGGACCATCGAGAAGGCGTCGCGGCCTACGAGTCCCTCCGCGCCCATGGCTCCGGCGGGCGTGCACCAGGCGCTGGCCGCAGCGGTGCGTGGCATGGCAAAACACGACAAGGCCGTCGTCCTCCTCGCGACCTCCACGGCCGGCCCCACGCTGCGCCGGGGAGCCTCCGAAAGCGTTTCCTGGGACTTCCGCCCCGCGCTGCCGGCCCCCTGGCAGGGCTGCGTCACCCACAGGGTGCTCATCCAACGCGCGCCCATGCACAGGTGCGCTGGTGCGGGGTGTAGCTGAGCAAGTGCAGCTGCAGGAGACCTATACGCCACCATCACAATCGTCTCGTTCCCGCTCCCCGCAGTGCCAGTCAGGACGAGCCGGGCACCATGATGCTCGCGTGCCCCGACCTGCCTCGCTCGGGCGACGTCGTCCCCTTCTGGGTCACGGCCACGGGCGTCACGTTCGCATGGACAGCCTCGCATGGTGGGGGTATTACATGATAGACATAGCAGACTCTGTGCATCCCACGCTTCATAGCACATACAGCTTGCCCCCGTATCCACACGCGTTCCCTTTCCTATCTAACTTGCCTGTCTAGCTTACAATTCACCCAGCCATGCTTATGCGTCTGTCCCTTCCCTGCCAGCATGCGAGCGCCGTCACGCTTCAAGCATGAACCACGCTTTCTAATTGGCACACATCCATCACGACGATCCAACTCCGCTCATCACGACGACTTGACTCAGCACTGCCCAGCCCATCCCAGCCCCTCATGCACCGCCCATCACGACGACTCATGACTAACTCATCACCCCTCATTCCAACAACCCCATCACGCCCCGACAGACTGGCTTCCCATAGTACTACCGCCCATGCGTGCGTCCCCCGCCCCGCCACCATTCGCATTCACATTCGAACTCGAGTGCTCGCGCAGGATGCGCTGCACCAGGCTCCTCCTCGCCCCGTAGTTGGTCTTGGGTTTGAATGTCAGCTGCTCCTCCTCGGCTCGCAGCATCTCCTCGACCGCCATCCGCCGGCGGCTCCACCGCTCGCTCACGCGCTTCTCCGCCGCACGCCGCTCGCTCTGTGGCGGGGAGATGCGGGTGATGGTGAAGCGGCGCCGAGTACGTTGTCGACAGTGAGCGGTGCGTCACTGTAACGAACCGTCATTGGCCAGTTACAACACCAACAGCTCTGTAATTATTTATTTAGTTATACACAGCGACCCTAACTCCCTCACCTCCAGCGCCGGCTCCTTGGCCTGGGTCGTGGTGGTGCGCAATGCGGGGCGCTCGAAAAACACCTTGGCGCACCGCTCCTCAAACTCCTCCTGCATTTTCTGTGAAGGTAAAGGACAAAGAATGTTGATGATGAAACGTTAAAATACTGCACATGTTTACATATCACTATACTAATAAACTATACTAAAGTGTATAATTAAACAAACAAATCACACCAGTCGCCTCCCTCACCTTGGCCTTGTCCCTCCTTCGGTAGTACTGCTCGGTCCCCCGCACCAGGACGGGGTCGGTGGACGGGGCTGGCGGTCCGTGGACCTCAGGGGCGAAAGTGCAGTTCTCCAGCTCACGCAGCGCAGCACGTTCCCTGAATGGGGCAAGTAAGTGAAGGGGTGGTCAGGGGGTGTGGGATCACGGGTTCACGGTTTTTGCTCCAATGCTGTCGTGCTGCCCATCACCACTAGTACCATCGCAACTATCGTGGTAGTTGTATTGGTTACCACCACTCATCCTTTCCGCATTTCTCACCTCTCCGCGGCCAGCGACATCTCCCGCTGCTCCTGCTGCTGCCTGACGCGATCCATCACCACATCCGGGTCGCCCAGCGCCACCGACACCTTGTCGACGCGGGCGGCCGTGCGGGGGTAGGGGAGCATGTGCTCCTCGGCCAGGCGGGGCTTGCTGCGAAGGACGGTAACAGGGGGTCGCTATGAATATGCATCATGTTGGTTTTATAATTGCGACAGGTGTCTTGCTTAACGACAGGTGCATCGTACTGTCGTTGTTGCTATGACATCGCTTACTTGTTTCCAATAAAGAGCATCTCTCGCCTGGTGTCTGGCTGGAAGGTGCACTGATGCATCGATTATCTGAATATATATGATAATTACAAATAATCACATCATCCCTCGCCTGGTGTCTGGCTGGAAGGTGCACTCGGCCCGCATCCGCTCCTCCGCCTGCTGCCGCAGACGCTCCAGCCGAACCTTGTGCTTCTCATTTGTGAGCAACTCCTCCACCGTGGACGTCTGCGGGGGTAGAGCGACAATAAATATATGATATTCGTTGATATATCTACCTAAAGTAAATATAATATAAAGTCAATAATTACTTATTATAAGATATAATATTACAATATATTAATAATAATAAAATAATAATAAAATAAAATAAAATTATGTGAGAATATAACCATACAGCCCCGGCCTCGCCTTCATGGACTGCGCCTTCTTGGTGAGCTGCGGCCGGAAATCGAACTGGGAGTAGTACGACTCGGCAATGGTGGCGCGCAAAGCCTCCTTGCGCTCAGCATCGCGGTACGACAGGCGCTCCACGCGCTCCAGGAAGGACTGGGGGGATATGAGTAATAGTGTTGATTATATAGTCGTTATCATACATAATTATAATAATTGTAAATAATAATTGTAAATAATAATTGTAAATGTTGTGCATTATTATATTTAAGAAAAAAATTACAACAGGCCCAAGCGCCCCACCAACTGCCCCCAATCTCACCTCTGCGGTGTGGTGGCTGAGCCTTGCGGATGTGGCGACCATCATGGCGGACGCGTGCGTGATGCGGGGGCGGAAGGTGCACTCGCGGTCCTCCGCTTTCTGTGCTAATGCGTCCTGCTGGCGGGCGCGGCGATCCAGGTCGTACTGAACACGCTCTGGGGGTGAGAAGGGGAGAGAGGGGTGATTGAGTTATCGAATATAATTTTTGTATGATCATCAGCTGCTGGTATGGGCAGCGGTCCAAGTCGTATTGACCGCACCGTGCCAGCAGTGATATACTGATGGGATGCATCCATGAGCTGCCTCACCGCAACATACACGGACAGTACCGATATCTATAGCAATTACATTACTATCACCACCACAACACTGACCCAGGAAGTCCTGCGGCCTGTCCGGCTGTATCTCCATAAGCTGCCGCGATCGGTGGCTGATGGCGGGCTGGAAGGTGCAGTCGCGGTCAACCGGGTCCAGGTCCGCGGCCGACTTGACGCGGCGGAAGAGGAAGTCGGGGAGAGAACCCTGGTAATTGCCCTGGGGAGAGGACGTGTGTGTAGCTACAGTATGATTATATTAGAGCATCGTATCATATAACCTTAGCTATAATAGTAAAGTACAATTGTCGTCAAAGATCAATGCTTACAATTGTATCATTACCGCCCCCTCCCTCACCTCTGCCGCGAGCGTGTTGGTCCACAGGTCTTTCCTCAGATCCCTCTCCTCCGCCAACACCATCGAATTGGCGTTGAGCTGGGGGGCGAACGTGAACGTCTTCTCCTGCTCCTCCCTGCGATGAGTATCAATAGATGGCAACATGGTAACAATAATATTTAACGAAATATTTCCCTCAGAACAGTTAAACGTTGTCCAAGAGCCGGCCACCCCCACCAACCACCACCCACCTGGCCTGTAGCAGCTTCGCGTTCCTCTTGGCCACCTCCTGCTGGTACCTCTCGTGGATGGGGTGGTACCCCGGCAACTGGCGGTCACGCGTCAGAGCACGGTCCAGCTGGCCCGTCACCTCCTCCATCTCCTGGGCCTCCTTCTTCGCCAGCTCCTGAAAGGAATTGGGGTGGTGGGAGAGAATTAGTAATATTGATTAAAATTATGTTATATTTATATGTAACATATGTAAAATTTTATGTCAAATTTTAGACGTTGTATAAATAATGACATAAAGCCATGTTAATATTATTGATCAATCTCATCCCCTCCCATCCCTCGCCTGTTCCAGGAACTCCTGTTTCTTGCGCAAAGCGCGCTCGGCCCGCTCAATCACCCCCGCCCCGTCGTGCTCCCCCACCCGCTGGTCCGACACCAGGCGGGGCGAGTGCGTGCACGCCTCCGCGAGCTCCTCCGCCTCCCGGCGGACCTTCTCTGAAAGAGGGGAAGAGAAAAAGGACAGGTCAAGGGATCGATACCCAGCGACGCGCGCCTCACCTCCGCCCCTCGCTCGCCATTCGCCCCACTCGTCGCATCCAGTGACGCTCATCACACTTGTCGCGTCCAATCTCGCACCGCCCGTCACTCTCCATCCAACCTTCACCCTCTACCCACCACACCCACCATCGCATCGCACCCCACCCCATCTCCCCTCACCCTCCATCCTCCTCCGTCGATTGGCCTCCCTCCTCATCTGATCCTCGACACAGCGATCGAGGAAATCCCTTGAAAGATCCATAGCCGTCGCCCGGCTGGCCACCAACTGTGGCTGGAACGGCATCGCCCGCAGTCGCTCCTCCAATACTTGAATAGCCACCGACTCTTTCGTGTGCTTGCCCGTCGCACGGCTCAGCGGGAACTCCTCAGGAACCGTCAGGCGGGGGGCGGGGCGGGGCTGGGGGGGGGGGGGGGAGGTGGGGGCAGGGGGTAGCTGTGCAACAGGGGCCCCACTTCAACTCCCCTCACCACCCTCACCCCCCTCCCTCACCTACACCACAACAAGCATCCACCCCAGCCACCCCTCCCTCACTCCCTCACCTCCCCCACTACACACAGTCACCCCATCCCCCTGTCCCTCCCTCACCTCGGCATCCGGTCGCGCCCGTGGCGCACTCGACGGCCGCCGCGCCCTCGTCGCCGCCCCACCGCGGCTCTCCCTTGCACGGGGTGCACTTGAAGGCCTCACACCCGCACCCGCACCGCCACCCACGCTGCCACCCGCACCCGCCCTCACCCCCGCACCCGCGCTCGCCGGCCTCGCTCTCACACCCGCACTGCCACTACCACCGCCACCCGCACCACCCTGCCTCCCTCCTGCACCCGCACCCACACCGCCACCCGCACCGCCACCCGCACCACCCGCGATTGGCTTGGTTGCCGCGACGGGCGCACGCAGCGGCACCGGCGCCCCCCTCTGCCCCGGTCCCGCCCTGGGCCGCGCGGCTGGCATTTCTGGCGTGGCGCCGGGGTCTGCGTCTGGGCCTGCGGGGAGGAGCATGGATGGGGTGTCGATGTTACACATCGATGCTGCTTATGTGATACAATGTCAGCGACACCACTCATATTGGCATGTCCATGTCTGCCCGTCACTCGCTGGAGCATGTATCGTAATGCACACACATATGGTTACAACAACAGGAACATGCGATGTGGACATACACGCATCGCGGCCCGTCCCGCCCCCCTCGCCTGCGCGCTGCCCGCCGCTGCTGGCGGTGCGCGTGCCGCGGCTGCTGCTCCCGATGGCGGATGCGGGGGTGGCCGAGGTGGTGTGGGAGGAGGGGGGGAAGTCGACTTCCATGGGGCCCTGGGGGCCCACGAAGGACGCGGCTCTGGGGGAGAGGGGGGTGGGTCGATCATTGTTGTTAATCTAGTTATTGATCATGTTTGTATCGAGGAAGCGAAGACTGAGTCTGCGTTGTCAGCAAAGTAGCGCTGATAGTCGTAGTAATGGTAGTTATGTTAGTGGATCCCTTCTCTTCTTGCTTGTCTCTCCTCGACCCACCACTGCTCTTTGTAGCACAACGCACATGCTATAAATATTACGAAAGATACTAAGTATCACTTAAAGTAATAACCATTCCCATCTGTTCTCGCCTGTCTCTCCTCGACTCGGCATCGGAGTGGAACTCGGAGGGCGTTTTCGAATCGGCCACTGAGGGGGGCAGCGACACGGCCGGCTCATGGGCGTCCAACCCAGCGTGACCGTGGTGACCCATATGATGACCCATATGATGGGGCATGTGAGAGGTGTGAGGGCCCGCGTCACGGCGGGAGGCATTGGCGCCGGGTGCGCCGATGCTGGAGGAGGAGAGGTCGGTGCGGGGAGGGGGGTACGAGTGGCGGGGCTGTGAGGGGAGGGAGAGAGGTGGGGGTTTTGTGTGGGTGGGTGGGGTACGAGTGGCGGGGCTGGGGAAGAGAGTGAGTGAGAGTGGAAGGTCGGGTTATCAATTCCCCCTGACCCTCGCACTCTCCCCTATTACCTAAGACCCCAGCCGTCAGCAATAAAAACGCATCATAGCACAGTGCACCCCAACACCACGCCCTCACCTCCGACCCCGGCAGTGACATGTCGGCCGGCGAGACGCGCCCCATGTCGACGCTCCCCGCCTCGCCCCCGTGCACGGTGCTGTGCGGGGACAGCAGGCCGCGGTTCTGGGTGTCGGAAGACGTGCGGGCCGCGCGGCGACGCTCCTCATACTGCAGAAGTGGGGGGAAGGCTTGGGACGGGATCAGTGTGCTTGTAGTGTACCGTCACCCTCACCCACACTCCCACCCGCACTCCCACCCACACTGCTACCCACATGCACCCCAACACTCACACCCACCACTACCCCCACCCGCCACCACAACGCACCTGCTGCCGGAGGTCCCTCAGTCGCTGCTCCCGGGTGCGCGCATCACCGCGCCTCGCCCGCCCGTCCAGAATGTCATCCAGCTGCGCCGTGGCGCTGCGTTGCGCGCCGCCCTGTTCCGAAGGCGCAGAGCTGCGGGGGGTTCGGGGCACGGCAGAGGTTGGGTTGCATTGCAAAGCACGGCCATGCATGCCACAACGGGCACACGCATGCAAGGCGACCAATACACTCCGCCGGGCCCGGGCCGCGCCTGGAGAGTCCCGGCGTCCGATCGCCGTGATGATCGAATATGCTCGACTCCGGCGAAAGGATGGAGCCGCCGCCGGCCAGCGGCGGGGACGCACTCTCGATGTCGTGCGACGGAGGGCGCAGCGGCCGGGCATCCCCGGCCGGCCTCGGGATCGGCGGGGGCCGCGACGCAGCTTCGCGTCCCCACGCAGATACTCTCGACGCATCGCCGGTCCGCAGCGCCTCGCGGATAATCTCCAATTCCGCCTCATACTGTGGGGAAAGCAAATGGCATGCGCTGCGTGAAAGGCGCTCGCGAAAGCTCCCATAGAAGCACCCGGCGCTTGTGATGGCAATGGAAAGCGCGTGTCGAGGCTCTATGGGCCGGTCAGGCCCCGCGCTCGGCGCTGCGAGGCGGCCCAATGCTGGCGACAGTCGGGGGCCCTCTGAAGCCCCAGGCGTGGCCGCGGGAGGCCGGTGCCGCGCAGTAGCCGCATACACGAATGCAAAAAGCGGAGGTCAGTCGGGTGCGCTGCGAGATGGCTCCGCGAGGGCGGCACGAGGGTCGCGGGGGCGGCGGCGCTGACATCCCCCGCGCGACACGGCGCTGCGCCCTCCACTGAGCCGCGAACACTCGCCTCTGACACTGCACCCGGAGACGTCATTATCCGGCACCTCCCTGGGTCGCAAGGGCGCCCGCCTTTCAAACTCGGCCCACGGACCCCGAGTGTTAACTCTGACCTCCCACAGCGCGGGGAGGGACTCAAAGCTTAAGAATGCTCACAGCAGGCGGTTGTAGAAGCACACTAGAAGGGCTTCATGGATGGCCGGGGGCACGCGAGGAGGAGTCTCTACGCGGACGTGCAATCAAATGCAGGCATCCCGGCTCGAGCGCGGCTGGACCGGAGGCCGTGCAGTGGATCACGGGGAGCGACACATTCGACAATGCGCTGCGCGGAGTTCCGTGATGACCCCTCTGAAGCGCGGTGGTCAGCCGTGCCAGATTACGGCGCAGTCGGGTGGGCCAAAGAGGTCGAGGGCCTCCCGGACGATGATCAGCTGGACGTGCTTGACGTAATCGTATCGGGACGCACGCGGCATTGCGCGCAACCCCGCAGTGCGCTGCGCCTGGCGATGCGACCCCCATGGCATGCCCCCGACGGCTTGTGACAGGGGAGCGGCTCGTGGACAGCCGGTCCTAACCACCTGATCTTTGCATAACAACTCCCACCTGTTGGCCTCGCAACCATGGATCACGACGCGGAGAAATCGTCTCCCCGACGCCGGGCAGCAGCAGGCGCGCCCGCGGCGTCAGGATACTCGACGCACATCGCTGTGCAGCATCGGTGCGATATTTCGAACGCCATATGTATCGCCTCGTCGCCCATGCAGGCCTCAAGGCCGGGATAGACCGTCGGGAGGGCCTGGCAAAGGCGCTGCACAAGGTTCGTGAGGAAGCGCGCACCACGAAGCCGCCGAGCAAGAAGTTTCTGGACATATCCGAAGCGCCGTTGCTATATACCACGCCCGTGTCTCGCGCGCGGGCCGGGAGGAGGGCCACCGCGCCCGCTGCCACCGAGTCTTCGCCCGTCCCTGCGGGCGGCGCCTCCCCCGACGCAGCGGCGAGCCCGGACGCCGCCCGGGCCAATTCCGAGGTGAGATGGCAATGTAATATCGATCCGCTTTACTGGAATGAATGCACCGATCCCTATCGCAGCGCAGGCAGGTTTTATGTCGCCGTGTTCGCACCGTCATGCAGGCTCCCTACGAGCCCAGCAATGGGGCCAAACCCCGCCGATCGCTGCCCCCCGTCGACGTCCACGCGTCTCTCACGAAGCGCCTGCGCAAGCTCCCCGCCTCGAGTCCTGTCGGCACCGTGGAGCGAATCACTCCGGCACGCGCCAAGCTGGGCATCCATTTGGGCGCCCCGGGGATCAAGGGCGGCACCGGAGTGCGGGTGAGGATATGTTTGTAGTCATTATTTCTTCATTTGATGGGGTGCAGGTAAACACAGCTGAACACAGGCGACAGCCACCCCGACCGGGCAGGCGACGTGATGCGATGCATTGCAGTCCTGATGCGACATCTGTATGGCTAACCAGATTGGGACTTGATCGTTGATCAAACTTTCGCCCGCAGCCCGTGACGGACGACATGGGCGTTCTGATTCACACCAAGACGCTGTCACGGTCCATCCCGCAAAACATGATCGACGAGGCCATTCCAGGGTGAGTGACTGCGGCTGCATTGGATGGGGTCTGATCTTGGCATGACGCATGTCTTGCTGCAATAATGCGCAACATGCTGTTCGGCTGTTCGCTACTAATCATCCTTCCATCGAATGGCATCGCTCTCGTACCCTCGCAGGGACGTGTCCCCCCCCGCGTCGTCGCTGCCGTGCCTCGTGCCTGGGACGAGGAAGACATCCATGGGGGGCTTCTACACCCTGACGCAGGCCCTACTCTGGCGCGTCGTGCGACACCTGTCCATGGAGGTGAGTGCCGGGATCCAATTGCGAGACCTCTAAGTAGCCACAGTGAGACCCGCTTTTGGGTCGCATGCAATTTCTTACCACATCGGTGTGAGTTTCTATCCACGAGCATCGTGCACGGCTCAACTAACGCACCCGCCATCCTGTTGTTGTGAGCAGGACGTGGCCCGGCTGATGCTGACGAGCAAGGACATGCTGACGAATATCCTTGGGTGCTTTTCGGACAAGCACCCCCTCGTCATCACCGACAGCGTCAAGGAGCTGTCCTACGCGATGTGGGACGTGGGGTCACGCAAGTCCTGGCGCAAGACGCCACAGGTCAGAGAACGTGCTGACGCGCGACGTGCTGTCGGGGAGGCTCTAGCTCTAGTGACCTGAGACGCGCTGCGGAGGCGGACTGCGCTGCTGGGGCGGGCCTTGTGCGACATGGATGGACAAACGTGCTGTGACGAAAGGTGTCGTCGTTTTCAGCGGCTCTGCACCGATCTGTGTCTCATCTCCTCCGCAGGGCGTGGTGGAGACCTGGGGCATCCCCACTGCAAAGGACCGGGGCCACCCGGAGTCGGGGCCGGGAGGTCTTGCGATCGAGTGGCACCTCTCGCGCGCCCTGCCGACGGAGACGGCCGTGCGGGGATCCGAGTTCACGCCGGCCATACGCCGCTTCATCATGGGGCCCCTCAGCTACCCCGTCAGGTGATGGGGAGAGCGTCGCTTGCCTCCGCATCAGTCTCGATGCGCTCAAGTTGATGGTCTTCTTATCCATCTCTCGAGTCTGCACGCTTGTAGCAACCACGCATCCACCATGTATCACTGTTTTCAAATCCTCTGATCATCTGACTTCCGTCCCAGGGACCTGGCGCTCCGAGTCATGGCGTGCCGGATGCCCCACGCCCGCGAGCTCAACCTCCGCGTCCACCCGTCCGCCGACCTCGCCTACCTCCAGTTCCTCCCCAACCTTGAATCCCTGGTGACTGCTAACACGACCGGCCCGCTCCGATCACGCGCCCGCTGCAGCTTGACCTGCAAAGTTGGCCACCCGCGTCGACCCCTCCTCGCCGCTGGCGTCGCTCCCAGCCGCTCCGCTGATCTCCCGACGGTTGCTTATGATTACTAGTCACATGCGGACCGGACGATTCGCTTTCCCGTAAGCGCAGTCGCTGGATTCGCGGGCTCATGACTCGGAGGCGCAGCTGTCGGCCGAGAGCCTCTCGCGATTGCTGGCCGCGGACGCCGCGGACCTCTTCCAGAAGCAAGAGATTCACAAGAAGAGCCAGTGGGACGGATTCGGGTACTATCCGACCACGAAACCCGAGCCTCTCAAGTGAATGTTGCACAGCAGCAGCAGCAGCGGCAGCAGCAGCACTTTGTAGCAGACCTGCGCATGTCCCGTGTCACAGCAATATTGACTCGCCATGACCTCGCGCAGGGGCCAGCTGGTCTTCCTGAAGCTCGTCACGTCGGTGCGTGAGGGCCAGTGCGTGTTCGGCCCGGTGCAAGACCTGAGCCCGGCCGCTTTGGATTTGGACGTGACGGTCCTGGCCCCGGCGGAGCGGAGGATCACGGCGGTCGCGGAGAGGGATAAGCAGGCGAGGACATAACAGAGATAGATGGTAGAATGAGACGCGGTGGATGTGTCGACTGCACCACTCAATCAACAAGTGCACAAGCTATGTGATCCTTAGCGCTCTCGCCACCGCGCATGCATCTTATTATCCTCATTTCCTGATCTGTAAGGTACCCCCCATGCTTCCGCTGCAGGTGGGGGAGGTGGCCCTGGGTCGCCTTTCGGTGGAGATGGTCGAGCCCCTCACATCGCTGGCCACCACCCTCCAAGACCTGGTCTGGAACATCAAGTGAGCCATGCATGCGCTAGATATTTCTGCTACGATCGATACCCTCGCATAATTGTATCGATAACGTTGTTGACATTGATAATGTCGATAATATTTCAATATTGCACCATCTTACCCTCGCATACTACAACCGACATCTCATGTAATCAGAACGTACTATATTGTATATGCAGGGCACTGGAGGTGGACCCGGCCGCGCTGGACATCATCACGGAACTGCGATTCCTGCGGGGCCTCCGGATGGGCCCCAACGCCACCATTGGGGCCGAAGACCCCCCGAGGCTGCGGCAGTGCCTGGCCCTGAGGGCTTTGGACTTGGCGCCGGTCGCGCTGCACAACGCGCTGTCGTCCAATCAGGTCATGCGGCTCATACGGTGAGAGCTGATGTAATGTAATGTGCTGTATTGATCGACTAGTCATAATTGGTCTATTCCGTCATGTGGTCATGCGGCGAGCCGTGTGAGAGTGAACGCGATGTGCTATTGTCACAAGTTGACAATATTTCACATAGCAATTATGTATTAATCTTATGTACTAGATACAATTCCACGATTGATTCCCTACGCAGGGAGGCGTCGGCGTTGCCCCGACTCAAGTCTCTGACGGTGGCGGTGGCGGTGACGGAAGCGAGCATGTTTGCGCTTAGCTGCTGCTCGGCATTGCAGACGCTGACGGTGCACGACGCCACGAGGGGGGCGGCGGAGGGGGCGGGGGAGGGGAGCTACAGGTGAGAAGGGCGCGAGGGTGGGGGTGGTGACATATGTGTGAATATCTGTTGTGATGAATAGTTGTGATGTCTTCAATGCACATGGTTGCTGCGCAACGGTTCAGGTGAGGGTGCGAGAATAGAGGATGACTGCTGCTACAACTCACCAACCAACTGCGTTGATATTTTATTAGTAGTACCAAACACGAGTGGCACCTCACAACACATGATGGTTCTCACCCATCACTAACACCCATCCCCTCTCTTCCCCCCAGTCACCCGGTCAAGCTAAGCTCTCTGAAATTCCTCACCTGCCTCCACCTCCATTTGAACGACCTCCCATCTTTGATGGGCATACGCGCCACCGCATCGCCCGTGTGGCTCAGGCCCATGTTCAAAGGTGATTGGACATTATTAGTGGCGATGCGTCACGCAGGTGTGTGTCAAGTTATATAAATGTTAATATTATTATGATTTGTGAAAGATTTGTACCATATGTTGGTTTGCCATTAGTACGGGATTTACCCATTTAATATCCATTTGTTGTAATTACTTATCCATATGTTGATTATTGAATTCCAACTCCTCCTCGCGTCCCGCTCGCCCCTCGCAGGCCTCCCCCGGCTCAAGGAGCTCCACCTTTCCAACGCGAGCCTCACCGAGGGCAGCCTGCCCGCGGTGGCCGCTTGCCCGCACCTCGCCAACGTCGCCCTGGTCAACGTGGGCATCGGGGACGTGCCAGAATCCGAGTGGCACGCCCTGGGCACCCTGACGGCCCTGTCACGCTTCCGCATCACCGGGCGCTTTACGCAGACCCAGGCGTCGCTCGTCACGGATATCGATCTGTTGACTGCGAATCTGCAAGTGGCGCCCTGGTAGATGTTCGAGGCTCTAGGGTCCATGGGGAAGATGAGGCATCTGACCATTGAGGCATTCAGCATGGACGGTGAGCAGTGCAGTATTATATGGTCATAATCATCGCTGGCGATGATAGGTGCTAACGACAATTTGGTAAAACCAGCGATCGGCGACCTTTTTTATATCCAATAGCTTTATTTTACTAGTAGGCCAGTGGCTAATCAACCACTCATCAACGACCCACTTTACATTTCCACTCCTCCTGCTGTCATTCCCACATGTTCCACCGCCCTCCCCCGTCGCAGAGATCGCTGCCATCAAGGCGCGCTCTCTGGCCCGCCACTGCCTCCGGCACCTCTTTCTGACGCGAGTGCGGGTGCTCGACAGCAGCGCAAGAAACGCGATCCTCTTCAACCCGTGGCCGCCCCACTGCGACGTGAGACGGCGATTCGTGCTATGGGATGGGATGGGATGAGCGAGGGATTGTAACTGTCGTTGTTAGCATCATTGCTTTGTGTTGCACCGCTTGGCAGGGTAAGCTGCACGGGCGAGTTGAGAACCACCAGCCATCAATCGCATATGCTGATATTATATGTTGATACGACAACTCTCACTTACACCCACACACACCCCCGCAGGTCACCGTGGATTGTTTGAATCCCGGCCTGCCCCCCGCCCGCCCCATGCCCGCCCACCGGGCCCGGTCGCAACGAGGGGCGGGGGCAGCTGCGGTGGCCGGGGCCACGAAAGGAGGAGATTCCGCGAACAATGGCAATGGCGCAGCGAATGGAGAGACGTCGCGAATGTCTGGGCACGGGGAGGGGGAGGGTGAAATAACGGGGCCCTACTGCGATTTGACCATGCGACTATCGGCAGGGATATCGTTAGACGAGGAATTGGAGTTGGGGTGCGAGTTGGACGGAGATGATTTGGGAGATGGTGACGAGGGTGCGGGTGCGGGGGAGCGGGGTGGGGGTGGGGCGGGGCGAGCGGCGCAAGCAGTGGCGTCGGTAATGCGACGGGCGGGGGCGGGGGCGGGGGGGGTGCAGGGTGGTGCGGGGGTAGCGAGTGGGCGCGTGAGTCAGCGTTTGCTGGGCGGGAAGGTGCTGGCGGGGCCTGGGGGGTCGGTTGGTGGGGGTCTGAGCGGGAAGGGACTGGGGGTGGGGTCTGGGTCGGTGCGGAGGGTGGGGCCATCTCACAGCTCATCCACATCGGGAGCGAGGGGGGGTATGGGAGTGGGGGATAGAGGGGGTGCGGGTGTAGGGGATGGGGTGAGGGCACTGCCCAAGACGGCATTGCGAAGTGTGGTCAAGGCTACCTCCAAGCGACCGTGATATGATAGAAGGGGTGTTGTGTGAACAGAGAGTGTCCATAACAGTGTTAGGAGTCGTTCCTATCTCGTTTGGTGACCATATCACGAGGGTCATGCCAGTAGCTGCACACAGTGTTGGCTGGCTGTAGTATGTGCCCACAGCGGTGCAGCACGTTCCGCTGTTGCCGTAGTCGTTTTTGCAGAACTGGCGGTGCTTTTGCACGCGTCGACAAGCCGAATGGCCTGCCCGTCACCGCTCTACTAGATCTACAATTCAATACTGTGTCGCTTTCTTTCATGACCAGGCTCTTTCACAAAATCAGGCGCAGCTGTAAGACGTCACCCTGCGACATGCTGGCAAGTCCGTTCGATAGCACCCATTCACGCTACCCACTTTCGCGCCATCTGCAAGTGCTCATAAGTACGTGTCCGCTCATCGCCTGTCCGCCCATACTTCGCCCATCTCCTATCCGCTCATCTCCTGTCCTATTGCGGTTTGCTGGACGCCTTGATGCGCGCCAGCAGTGCCAGCCGCCCCCCCCGGGCCGAGAGGTGGTAGCGGAGGCAAATGCGGCGCAGCTGGCTGGTGGACAACTGCGGTGGGTGAGGGAGGAGAGGAAAGGGATTGAATTTGACCTGTGGTGGAGAGGTGGTCGAGTGGTGGTGGGTAGTACGATGAAATGGGCGACGATGGTGGGTGATGGTGACACACATTGGGTCCAAATAACTTGCCACTACCACCCCTGCACCTCTCCCCTCCCCAGCACCTCACCAGGTTCAACACTGCGACGTCCACCGCAGCCAACGACACCACTTCCCCCTCCACCCTCCCACCACCCCCACCCACGCCACCGCCATCGTCAACCCCACCACCCCAATTGCCACCCCCATCACTCCCCCCCTCCTCATCCCCAAACCCATCCTCGTCCCCATCGCCCACCACCCCACCATACACTGCCGTCTCTCCCTCACTGCCACCCTCGCTGCCACCCTCGGTGCCACCCTCGCTCCCCACCCCTGCATGCACAGTGCGGGTCATACCCCCCCTATCACCCATACCCATTCGATCACCCACACCGCCGCCCTCGTGTTTCTCTGGCGGCAGCTCCCACGCCGCCCCACGCCGCTCCTCGTCCCTCCACCACCCCTGACCCAGCTCATGAGTCAGGAGTCGCTGAGTCAGGTCGGCCTTGCTGCCAGAAATGCGGAGGCCGTAGCGGCGGGCCAGAGGGCGCAGGTCGCGCTCCACTGGGAGGGGGAGAGGGGTAGGGGGTGAGGGGGTTGGATGAATGTGGTTAATAGTAATAAGTAGTTACTATGTATGTCTGATGCAAAGCGATGTGACGAACGTGCCTGTGGGAATGCCATCGATGCAAGGGACATTGATGCACATTGATGCGCACCATCTCGAATTCCAATCTCAGATTGTATTCATCCAATGAACATGCTTACTCACCCGCCTTGGAGTCGGGCTCTTCTCATCACACCTTGGCCAGCGCATCGATCAATCAGTACCACCATCTATCACCAAGCATATCATTTCATGCAAACCATTCCAAACCCCTCACCCGTCATGGCGTCCAGCTCTTCCCGCCTCGCCGCCGCCCACTCGTCCCTCGACGTCGCAAACCCAGGCGCACGAGTGGACAGATACGTGGGAACGGGAGCGTCCTCGCTTGTGTACACATGGCCACCCTCGTTACTGTACAATACCGAGTCACCGCCACCGCCGATACTGCCACCGCTGCCACTGCCACCACCACTGCCACTGCCACCACCGCTCCCACCGCTGCCAACCCGCGCTGCGTCTCGCGAGGCGCTCCGCGACCCAGCGCTGCCTCCCCGGCCCCTCCCTCTGCCCACTCTCATCGCTTCTGCATAACCCCCCGCTACCGCACCCGACCCGCCACCCTCTGCCATCGCCGCCACACCCGTCCCACGCACCCCCGCATCACCGCTCGCATCCCCGCCCCGCTTTTGCCGTATATCCATATCTGCTACCCCCCTCCCATCGGCACTTGCACTAATGGGCTCGCTTGCCCCAGAGACATCCCCACTCCTCGCCCCACCGTCCGCACCCGCATCCACCACCGCCCCTCGCCCCTCCAAACCCGCACCGCCCGACCTCTCTCCCTCGCCACCACCCCTCACTCTCCCCTCCTCGCCCCTGCCACCCTCCCTGCCCCCACCGCCACCGCTCCCGTCACCCCCCGCACCCGCCCCCGCCCCACCCCCCCCCCTGCCGCTCGCTTTGGAGTTGCGACTAGTAGCTCCCGATTCCCTCTCTTTGTCTCCTTTCATACGCAACAGGATGTCGATCATCTCGCTCCCCTCGATGCTATGGCGTGCCCCATCCGCCCCTCTCTTCTCCAGCAACGCCTCCACGTCCCTCAGGCGCACCTGCGGGGCGGCGGGACGGAACGTGCTGTGTCAGAACGTGATGGTCTGTGACCATGTGCAAATCGCCATTGACCAAATCAGTGTGCCTTGCACCACCATGCCAATCCCGATCCTCTCAACCCAACCCAACCGTCTCACCTCCGGGATCGCCCTCAGCGCTTGAATGACGTCCTTGTCTAGCCCCAGATTCTCCAGCAAAGCCTCCTTAGAAGCACTTAAACTCTTCAAACCCTTGCCACCCACCCCGCGCACCCCAGCCTCATTCGCAACCCCCTTGCCGCCGCTCACCGCCACCCCGTCCCGCGGGGCAGCGATGATGTCCCAAGAGCTCCCCACTCGCGCATCGCGATCCGGTGCACTCCCCTTTGCGTTAGTAGTAACGGGGGTAGAGGGCGAGCCGGGCAGGGCGGGCGGCGGCAGTGTGCGGTCGTTGCGCATGCGACCATCGCGGCTGTCCCGGTTACTGAAACTGTCACGATTGCCGATTATATCGCGATTGCCGATGCTCTCGCGGCGACCCTCGCTGGCCGGCGGCGTGGGTGACACGGGGCGCGCATTATAGCTCGATGCCGCCCCACCCGCACCGCTGCCGCTAAAAGGATCTCTCTTGCTGCGATCTTTCGCCAGCGATGACGGTGACTGCGCCGCCGGCGATCCGCGGAAGACGGGAAGTGCGCTGATGGCAGCAGCGCGGGCGGCGAGCTGTGAAGCGCGGTCTTGTGGCAATGGTGCGCGGAGGGCAGGGGCTGGGTCTCGTGAAGCGGGGCTGCCTGCCGCAGTGCGGGGCTGCGGTGGGCGGGGCAGCGGCGGCGGGGAGGGGGGCTGCGATAGGGTGTCGGGGGCTGGGGTGGAGAAGGGGCGTTTGGTGCGGGGCGGGGCGGGTGCGGTGGTGGGAGAAGTGGAGGAGGTTGGGGTGGAGGGCGGGCGGGGTTGCGGGGACCGGGAGCGATCGGCAGAGCTCGGCATGGGCTTGCGGGGGAGGCGGCTCCACTGCGGGTGAAGGTGGGGGTGGGGTGGGGTGGCAGTGGGGTAGCAATGAGCGTGGGGGTAGCAGTGCATGTACAGAAGCGCTTTTTGCTCGCTTCGTGCAACGCCACACACTTCGTGCTTCTCATCACACTTCGTGCTATGTTGCACGCATCGTGCTGTGCGCCCCTCGCGCCCTCACCGGCGACGGCGCGGCCAGCAGCCCCTCCCTCTCGTCCTCGTCTTCGGAATATTCGTCTCGCGAAGATGCCGCAGTCGGCCGCGCCTCGTCGCCCAGCCGGCTCTGCACCGCCCTCTCATCCGCAGTTGCCGCCGCCTCCACCCCCACCGCCGCCAGCTGTGCCCGCAGCCACTTGACCTTCGGCTCGATCGCCTGGATGGACCACTGCGATGAGATGAATGGGGATCGGATTCGATGGATAACGATACTAGCATGTGGTGATAGTGTGGTTATACTGTGGGCTTGGGGAAGTACTGAGGACCACCTGAGCCAGGGAACACTTGATACATAGTGATAGACTATTAGACTAGTAATAGTTTAATATACCCATTCCCCGTCTCACGTCTTTGGTTTCCAAATATCCGTCGCTGCCCTTCGTTGACCCAAGGGACCGCCAAAAGTAGAACGGCACGCTGACCACCTCCCACCCCATGGAGGCCATCAGGCGGCGGCGGAGGACGTGGTGGCCCAGGGGCTGCGGGGGATCGAACCCGGGACGCGTTGGTGACGAGTCGTGGGTCGCGAGGGATGGAGCCGGATTGGGAGGCTGACGGACGTGTGCATGTGTTGGTGGGAATGTTGTTGCTGAGCACGTTGCTTGCACCCAGCCCCGCTAACCCTATTTCCCTCGCCTGCTGCGTGTTGGTGGTGAAGTGGTGCGGCCCGTCCACCTCCACCGCGACCTTCTTGCCCGTGGGCGTCTTGATCGCGATGTCCACCGCAAACACGCCCCCCTCTGCCAGGAACTCGTTGGTGTGGTCCACGCCCATCGCAGACAGGAGCGTGGAGACCTCCAGGTGGAACGCCGACTGCAAGGGGTTCGAATATATAGTTGGTATTAGAAGTAGATTTGTATTTATATTTATGTCAAATTGTATACTACAGTGTTACAAGATGTGATCAGTACCGTGGCATTTCATGTGATGCAAGGAGCGTTCCCGCCAACCACTACCCCTATCACATCACCCTCGCATGCGCCATATACAGCACTCACCAGCGTGATGCATGCCCGGGTCCCCGCCACCCACTGCCCCCTGGCCACCCTCATGATGTCCTGCCGCATCCTGGCGTGCTCCGCTCCCCACGGCAAGGGCGACTCCCTTCTACGCTCGCACTCGTCCATCAATATAGCCTGGAACGCCTGGTGGAGCTGCTCGGGCAACAGGTGGTCCACGCCCACTGCGAGGAGGGGAGAGTGGTTGTCACAGACGGTACAAGAACCAGGTAAAGTTACATTTTGCAGGTTCATCTCTGTAATTATCGACAAATCTGTCAGCGTTACCAGCGCTGGTATAACTATCACCATCAATGAACAATAAATAGCATTTGTATCAATATTGATGATAAACATGGTCTCGCCTTGCGTGTGCAGGTGTTCGATCAAAACGTTGAAGATGGGCATCCTGGTGGCCTGCAGCACCGCCAGCGCCCACAGCAGGTTGCTGATGCTCTGCTGACTGAACTCGCCCATTCTAGTCTCCAGGTCGGCGCATATGGCGGTGAGGGCGCGGCCGGGGTGGTGCCCCAGCCGCGCGAACGACCAGAGGATGGAGACGACCTCGGTGATTTTGAAGTTGCCGGAACGCTCTTGGAGCTGCGGGGGGTAAAGGGCCAGGGTAAATGAGAATTGAGGATTGTGGGATTAGTGGGCGTGAGGGAACGAAATGCAGGGTCGCAATCGTAGTCTGTGAACTATCATATGCAGTATACTTATCATATACTGCTGTCTGTCATAGTCTAATCATCGCATCGTATCATATGATCTGATATCCTGCGCCCGCAAGTCACCAGCGTGGTGGCGGTGTCGAGCAGTGGGGCGTGGAAGTGCCGCATGGTGGCAAATGCCCAGAGGATGTTGGCGATGGTCTGTGCGGAGAAGTCACTCGTGTTGCCGCGGGACACGCACTCGTCCGCAATCGCCTCCATCAGCTCTGCGGGACAGTATGACGATGCGGGAAGCGATACTAGCGATCGTGAAGTACGAAAGGCGATGCGGCTGTCGATTGCTATACTGCTAGTATAGTGTAGAACAATGCAATAACTACCACAATGCGACAACGTTATCGTAATTACTAACCCATACAATTGCATTAATACAATCAATATACTATTACATTGCACGTGTGATGCACGCAGCATCTCACCCGGCACGTAGTACTGCAGCCTCCCGTATGCGATGGCGAGGTTGCTGAGCTCCTGTCCCCCGAAATATCGAATGGTGGCCATGGCAACTCTGGCAAGGGACCGGAAGAACCAATGGCATTGGAAGTCGAGGGTCGCGAAGGCCCAGGACATGTTGGCCATGGCCTGCGATTGATATAACAAGGGAAATGGTGGTGTTGATTGATTAGTGGCACTGGAAGTCGAGGGTGGCGAAGGCGACAGAATTGTTCATACATGCAACGCTAAATGGAGGGCTGTCTTATCGATCGTTCACTACAACTACTCGACAGTCACTCACCTGATTGGAGAAGCTGTCAAGTTTGCTGGTCCCCTCGTCGGCCATCAGTTGCAAAAAGTCGGGGCGGAAGTGTCCCAGCGTTGCGTAGGACCAAGCCATGTTGGACAGTCCCTGGGGGCTGAAGTCACGCAGACCACGGCGCAGGCACTCCTGCGTGTGTGTGGAAGAGATGGGGAGTTGAGGGTAAGCAAAGCAAATCATGGCGCAGGCACTCTCGCTCACTGTGCATGTGCCGATCCCACTCATATCTGCGCATGTGCATGTGCATCTGCTCAATGCAAACTTGTCCACAACAACCACTACTCCAACCCACTCACGTCGGCAACCGCGTCCATGAACGTGGCATCGTGCACCCCCAGCGTGGCCAGCCCCCAGCAGACATTCGACAGCTCTTGGCTGGCGAAGGAGGGGAGACGGGGGGTGGCGTGCTGGATGACGGATTTGAGGATGGGGAGGTGATTGGGGTCCGAGAGCTCCAGAGCGGCCATGGCCCAGGCTGCAAGGGTGGTGAGGGTGGCAGTGGCGGGGCAGGGAGGGGGGCAGTGAGGATGAGAGCGAGTGAGCAGCCAGGGTGCAAATGAGACGACGGTTGTGCAAGGCAACCGCTCATCACGTGCCCTGCAAACGCTCCCCCTCCCGTCCCACCCACACACCCAACCCCTCACCGGTGTTGGCCAGCTGCCTCCCATCCATCTCGTGCAGCCGCTCCTCGACCAACTTCAGCAAATCCCTCAGCTCGCGGCTGCCGAGGATGCCGGCCATGGCAGACGGCGATGAGCGGCTCAGCTTCCCCAACCGGTGCATCGCGGTGGTGATGTTCACCAAGTCGAACTTGGACCCATACTCCGCGACGAAACCGAGGATATCGCGGTAATCCCGACTCACGCACATCTCCTTGTTGATCTGTACCACCACCGCTGCGTGCGGGTTCGACATCGCGAGGCGTGTCGCGCGCGATGCGGCCTTCAGGCCCGGCCCGCGGGCTCCCCAGCCGCCGCGATGGGAATTACTCGACCACCGGCCGCGACTGCCGTTCGGAGAGCGAGCGCCGGGGGCCGAGCGGGACGGGAAAGGCGAGCGGGAGCCGGACCGGCGTGATGGCCCCGGACTGTCGTCGTCCCCGACGCCCGATTCCGGGCCGCGCCACCCGCCGCTCGGCGATGGACTCTTGCGCGCGTCGCGCTGCCAATCGCCGGCGCGCTCTCCTCGCGGCGCGCCCGGCCGCTCGCGGGGACTCTCGGGGCGCTCACGGTCCGACGCTCCGTCCCCGCGCCCGGCTCCAGGGCCCGGTCCCGGCCGCGGCCACTCCGAGCCACGCTGCCGGGAGGAAGAGGCGCACACCGCGCATCCGGCGCGCGGGGTAGGCCCGGGCCGCACGGGGTCGCCCAGCAGCTGCTGCCTGTGCCCCGCGCGAGCGGCGCTCGCTGCCACAGCGAACATCCAATCACGTCGATACCGTCAAGCTGTCGACGCGCATGCCCCAGCGTCCACCGCGTCGAGACGTCGGCCCGACGCCCGCGAGCAGCACGGGCGCCCCACCGCGCGAGCTGCCGCGCTTCCGCGGCGACGCCCTCTGGTGCGCGACTGAGTAGGACAAGCACTCTACTCTCGACACATCAATTCATGCCCAAATGCGATAACCGCGACGGAGGGGCTGGATGCCCGAGGGATGATGACGGGGCTGAGCGACAGATGCCGGCGGGGTCCCGAGCCTCGCTAGGTCAGCTACTGTTTCTTCAGGAGATGCAGAATAGTGACGCTTTAGCCACGAGACCCGAGCAGTGCACACGGCGCTGAGCGATGCGCACTGGCCTGGCGCCGCGCAGGAAACTTCATCAGCTTTGGGCTCAGGGCTGCTGTTGGGCGAAGTACCTCCATCATAATTCCGCGCAAGCAGGAGACGCTCCTTGCGTAGGAGCGACGTCTTGGTGGCAGGCCTGCTCATTGCTTTTCCATTACCACCTCCTGAGCGCGATCCCAGAAACGACGCCGTGCCTTGTTCATTAGCCCGGCGAAGGTCATTGCCCCGGCGTGCCGCTGCCGAGCGCGGCACGGCTAGAACCGTCAACCGCTGCAGGCTGTCGTCCGTAAGAGGAGCGTCGCAGCGGCAATGAGGTCTGCCGTCCTCGCGCTCTTGCCGCTCCTGTCTGGCTTGTGCTGGGCGGTCGGCGCGGCGGGCGTCGCGTCCTTCTCCGCTCCGCACCGCATTGCTCGCCGGAACCACATTCGCCTCCTCCAGGTGCGAGCCAGCGGGGCCCCGCTCTGCCCCAGACGAGGCATCGTTGACTCGCGATCGGTGCGCTCGTTCCTCTCGCTAGGCCAGATTCCCCATCGCGCCCACGCACGGCTCAACAACCTTGCCTGCGCAGGAGACGGCAAGGGCCCTCACGGACGCCGGCCAGGCTTATCAATACCGCGTGGAACTCGTCGAGCAGCCTACGGATCACTTCTCCTACCGCGTGGACCCTCCGGCGGCCCCCGCGAAGGCTACGTTCCAGCAGCGGCTGCTCGTGAACGACACATGGGTACGCTGCCACCTGCGCGCGCTCGTCGCGCCATCCCCGGCGCGAACGCGTGATCTGATAGCTTACAATAATCTCTTTCGCCTGCTGCAGTGGGATGCCAAGAGCGGCCCTATCTTCTTGTACACGGGCAACGAAGGCGACATCGAGACCTTCGCCCAGAACACGGGCCTGATGTGGGACCTCGCGCCGCACTTCAAGGCTCTCGTGGCGTTTGCGGAGCACAGGTGAAGGCGCATGCCAAGCGCGGGGCGCGGCGCAGGCCGGGAGGGACCTACAAGGGTGCCGACTGCAGTGAGTTCGTCTGCACAGGTACTACGGCAAGAGCAACCCGGTTCCGATGCCGGACAGCCTGCACGGCAAGCACCCGGAGCTGATGCAGTACCTGACCACGGAGCAGGCCCTCGCGGACTTCGAGGCGGACGTGCGTTATCTGCAGAAGAAGTACGACTGCGCGGACTGCCCCATCATCGCCTTCGGGGGCTCATACGGGTGATCGCTAACATGTTTGAGCGTATGTGTCTGCTAGCAAACCGCGAGCGCCGCTCCGGAGGGCTACTGCGCGGCGAAAACGCGTAACAACCTTGCTTGTCGTGATGCAGGGGCATGCTCGCCGCCTACTTCCGCATCCGCTATCCCTGGGCTGTCGCGGGCGCTGTATCTGCCAGTGCTCCCGTGCTGTACTTCTCCGGGGACGCGGACTGGCAGCGTTTCTTCAAAATCGTCACCGAGGACTTTGCCGACTGCGCCGCGCCCATCTCCCGGTCGTGGGCGGAGGGAGAGGCCATGGCTCAGACGCCGGAAGGACGCGCGCAGATCCAGGCAAGTGCAGGGCACGGCTGCCGGACGCTGGGGAACACGGATGGGATCTGCAGACGTGCTTGCCTTCTATCATCTCCCATTTCGTCACCCCCACACAGCACACAGCACACATCTCTCTCCCCACTCCCGCAGAAGTCCCTTTCCCTCTGCTCCGCGCCCACCACGCCCGCCGACTGGCTCGACATCCGCGAGTGGATTGCGGGGTCGTACGTGACCATGGCCATGGCGGACTACCCCTCCCCTGCAAATTTCCTGGCGAGTCGCGTTGTGCTGTGCAAGCTTCACTGCGGACTGTGTTGGCTTCACAGCTAACGTCACATCACATTGCACCACCTCGCAAGCCACCCCCACTGGCACCCTCAAAGCTACCCCCCACTGCCCCCCTCCCTGGCACCCTCACCGCCACCCCCACTGAACCCCTCCCTGGCACCCTCACCGCCACCCCCACTGACCCCCTCACTGGCACCATCACCGCCACCCCCACTGCCCCCCTCACCGCCACCACCCATCCCACCCCCCTCGCAGGCCCCCATGCCCGCTTGGCCCGTTCGCCAGGCGTGCCGCGCCTTTGCCGGCCGCACCAACTCGACCGGTGCCGATCTCCTCTCAGCCGTGGGCGGGGCACTGCAGGTTCTCTACAACAGCACGGGCACTACCACGTGCCTGGACTGGACTGGCAGCGACACGCCAGACCTGCAGGCGGACGCGTGGGATTACCAGGTAAGAGGGTGGTGGCGGTGGAGCGTAGAAGATGTGCGTTGTTGACTTGCTTGCTTGCTTGCTTGCTTATGTGCGCAGGGATTGCCAGGCAAGAGGCTGGTGGATCATAGAGGATTGACAGCCTTAATACTGCGTGACCATTTCAATATGTACAGTCTATACATATTCAAATATGTTATACAAACTACTGTATATGTACTTATCTATATAGCTATCTACTCATATACTCGCAGACGTGCACGGAGTACGAGGAGGAGCTCTACATGCTGGGTGGGTCGGACGACATGTTCTGGCGAGAAGAGTACAACAGCACGGAATGGCACCAGGCGTGCAAGGCGCGGTTCGGGGTCAAGCCGTGGGCGCGGTGGGCGCAGGTGAGGGGAAGGGGGAGGGGTGGGTTGCAGTGGGGGAGGCTGTGAGGGTGGGGGTGAGAGTGGCAGTAAGGGTGGCAGTGAGGGTGGGGGCCATTTTGCCACCTCCCACAGCTACTCCCACTCCCAAGCCTCACAATCACCATTCCCAATCATCACTCTCAATCCCTGACCACACCCGCAGCACGCCATGGGTGGCGCGCACATCGAGGCCGCCAGCAACATTGTCTTTTCCAACGGAGACCTGGACCCCTGGGCAGGCGGCGGCTTCACCAAGAATGTCAACTCGGAAGTGCAGGCGGTGTGGATCCCCGAGGGGGCGCACCACTTGGACCTGAGGGCTCAGGGGACCGATGACCCGCCCTCGGTCGTGGATGCGCGCAACGTCGAGGCGGAGCTCATTGAGAGGTGAGAGTAGGGTGTGGGGAGGTGAGGAAGTTAATTGATAGTTGGGGGCGGTGGATGAGGGGGGTGGGGGTGACTGCGGGGGTGTAGTGTAGGGAGGGATGTGAGGTGTGTGTGGTGAGGGCAGGTGGGGTTGTGGGTGTCCGCACTGTGTGACCGTACTTTCAATACCTCATTTCATAAGCATATGTCTCTCCGCTCACCCTCCCAGGTGGATCCGCGAGTGGCACGTGGACCGGTCGCAGGAGGGCCCTCCCGCCGCCTCCGCCCAGGCATTCTTCGTTGGGGCGCTGGTCGGGCTGGGGACGGGGGCGATCGTCGTGACGGTGCTCGCGGCCATACTCGGGGCGAGGCGGCTGGTGAGTTGGGGGGGTTTAGGGGACGATGGCTACGTGTTTGCATTGACCAGTGCGTATATGTTACGATCCCTGTGTATGAAACACAACATAACATGCACGCTGTACTCACCATCTTTTCGCGCTTTGTGCTTTGCGCAGGACAAGCTCGCCAACACGTACGAGGCTCTGGCGCGAGGGCCCGAGGTCTAAGTGTGTCGCATGCTTGTTCGCATGTACATATGCATGTGCCCAGCAAGCGCCATGGTCACACGAGCCCTGCCCTTGCGAGGCAAAGCGTTTGTCAGCGCCTGTTGGCTGTGTATCAGAGATACACAGACTTTGCCTTTTAAAGCGACGCGCGTTTTTTGCTGACAGCAAACCTGACGTATTCCTGGCAAGCTACTAGCACTGCATTATGCAGCTATGAGCAACACCCTTTGCTTTATGATTCGATGCAAGCTTATTGCTGACCACGGTACCTAGCTTCTCGCCATCACATCCCTTGTATCATATGTGATCACATGGAACAAGACACAGCCCAGCCACCAACTGTGCTCATGGGCTCACGGGAGGCACGTTGCCCGCCAATCGGTGCCCGGCCTTGCACACACGCGGCACGACATCAGCGGCAGGCAGTGACAGCAAGTCACGATCGTGGTGGCTGTCGGGATAGGCGACAGAGAGCGCCAATGGCCCGCTGTCGGGCTCAGGAGCAGCATCGGGCGTCGCAGCGGGCGCCGACAGCGGCGAGAGCGGGGCGGAGGCCGAGCTGGGTGCGTGTGTGAGGTGGGGTGCTGCATTTGGTGCCTCCAGGGCAGGTGCGCCCGTGCCGGTTGTCGTGCCCTTGCCTGCTGACTCCCTGCGAGCCGCAGCAACCTGCGAGCCGGCACACGCAAAAGGACCTGTTAATGAGACAGTGCTGCAAGTGATGGCAAAGTGCACATGTGGTGTAACAGACAACCTTGCTTAAGGTCACCTTCCACAGCCCCCACCCGGCCAGTGCCAGCCCCAGCACGCCAGCGGCTGATGCGAAGAAAGTCCCAAAAAAGACTGGAATGGAGAGGAAGGGGGTGTGAGGGCTTCGATTGTGATGGACGTCACCACTCGGCGCCTCGGGCGCTGTGACGGGAGCGCTGGTGACTGTTGGGCTTGAGAGGGGCGCCTGGGACACAGCTTGGGAGCTGACCGCAATCGGCGCCACCCAGCTCTGGCATGTGTCGCCAGTGAAGCCCAGGTAGCACTGGCAGACGCTGTTCACGCACACGCCGTGAGCGTTGCAGTCGTTCGGGCAGCCCAGGTAAGGGCACGGTCCGTCACCGGTCGGGCACTTAACTGTCCCTGCGTTGTGTGGGCAAGGCCGGGGGGCATTAATGCACATACGCACTGACGCACTCACACCTGCTGCTGTGTTAGTCTCAAATGTCAGCACCGGTGCCACCTCAGCCTGTGCCACCTCACCGCCTCCAGGCGTGGGCACGTCCTGCCCTGGCGTGCATGGCACGTCGATGCCTCCCATGCTCAGCACGACGCCCCCGCCAGTTGCAGTGCACTTGGCGGGCAGGCAGACGGGCGCTGCACCGCCCTGGCCCTTGGGCGGGGTGTGAACGAAGCAGCGGCTGCTGACGCCGTAGTCGGACCCGGCCGGTGCCCCCAGCGGGCTGTTGGTGTCGTAGCACTGCCCGTCACGGAGCAAGATCACGTCGTCCACACCCGCCTCGAGAACCAGCGGCGAGCACACCCCGTAGGTCCTGCGGGACATGAGGAGTAAGCTCAGCACAGAGGTCGGCAAGACGCCAGTGGAAAGCGTCGTTGCTTGCAACACAAGCATCTTGCAACACACATTTACGACCTCGCCTGTAGTCATAGCTGCACATGGTGTGCCCCTCGTCGCCGTTGCAGTACGGCGTCGCATCCCACGACGCGTCTTGCAGGAAGGGGCAGCCCCTGCCCTCCGCCCAGCTCAGGGCCCGGGCCTTGGTGGCGTCCACCTCGTACCAACCAGTGTCCCTGCGTTGCATGTGGGAGCAGCCAGTGCGCATGTAAGACTAGTAATCATCATTTGTAACACACAGCATCCACAGAGTCGCTCTGCGGACGTCGATGTCCCAAGCCTCAAGCCTCACGCCCCCATGCAAAGACTACCCCGCACCTGAGGAGAGCGAGGGTGAGCGTGGACAGCACCGACCGGTCACCCATCACGCTCCCGGTCATGAGCTCGTTGCCCGCGAACCGGATCTCCCAATGGCTCCCCGCCGTGCCAGCGCCGCCGTCGTCCTCCAGAAACATCCCCTGGGCCGTAGGGCACCCGAACATCGCCCTCGCCGCGTCCCGCACCGTCGGCGTCACCACGGCCTTGCGAGGCCGCCCGCCGGCAGTGATCGTCTTGACCACCGCGTCTGCCGGTAAGCGCGCCCCGGCGTCGTCGACAAAGTACTCCAGCATGGGCTCCGTGAAGCCCAGCGCGTGCGTCATCTCGTGCACGGTCACGTCCAGCGCCATGCCGAGATTGGCGTTCTGCAAGGCCGCCGGGCAGAAGTTGATGACGCCAGCGATGGGCCGAGTGGACGCCTCATCAAATTCACACGGCGCCCCCAGGGCCAGCGTGGTCTCTGTGCAGTAGGGTACACCGTTCAGGCTCGGGGCCGCCGTCACATATAGCAGGAAGTCGGTGTCTGCGGGGCAAGGGCCGGGGTCCTGAGGCGAGGTGTAGCGGCGTGGAGAGCGCACAGAAAGCACGTGCTGCGGTAATGCAGGACACAGGTGGGATGAGCGCTCAGGTGGGGCATGGCACCGCGCACCTGCCAGGCCCGGGCCGGGGGCGCGGTCACTGCACAGGGCGGGCGCGGTGGGGCACACCTCCGCCCCGGCCAGGACGGCGGGGTCGTGCGTGGCGAAGAGGCATTTGGGCGCGGCCTGCAGCGCTCGGCACTTCGTCGACGCTGGCCACTTCTCGCTGCAAGCGTGCGGCACCAGGAGGGGGCCCGAGGCGGGGTGCCGGACCCGCAGGAACTCCTTGAATGTGGCGGTGGCGAGTGGGACGATCTGGTCCTTGATCAGCGCGGCTACGCGGGGGTCTGTGCTCCCCAGTTGGAACTCCACAGCGATGCGGATGGGCGTCGCCGGCGCGGCGCTGGAGACCCGCGCCGGGTCCAGCGCATGGTTTTCGGACGTAGCCCGCTCATCAGCTGTGCGCGTCGTGGCCTGCAAGAGAGCGACTGCGGCGGTCGCGCGGCCACCAGCATGCGCCCTTCGCTGGGTCCCCCGCCCGCGGAGCGGGATACATATGGCGCGCGCAAAATGCTCGCGTGCACAAGCTGATTGCATATTGTACAGCCTGGAGCTGTTCTCTGGCTCATCAGGCCCAGGGATGCGAGCGGCTGGCCGGCGCATGGCTGGCCGGGGCATGGCCGACCGGCACGGCTGATCCCCTCACCAGGCGGTCCGCCACCCACGTGACCAGCGACGCATGTCCGCACTGGTACACCGTCGTGGGTGCTGCACCTGCTCGGGCGGCGGGTGCGAGCGCGAGGAGGCCGACCACCGCGCAGGCAGCCGCCCACACCCAGCCATCGCGCACCATGGGGCAATGCGACACGGAAGACTGCTAGCTGCGCACTTGGGACGGGCTAGGTACCTCGCATGTGACCTGAGTCATGGGATTCCTGTCGGACGGAGGCAAAGTCGATAAGGGCGCCCGTCGAGCCGATCCCGCTTCACCAAAGGTCGCTGATTTCTCTCATCGACCGCTGCATCGCTCTGCTTCGCGCATCGGACAGCGCGGAAGCTCTCTTGCCGCATTTGGCGACCTCGACCGTCCCCCGCGCGAGCCAAGGGCGCCGGGATGACGGACAACGCGGACGATTTCCACTTCGCGGAGGTGCGGATCGCGGCCCCGCCTGAGCGCGCTGTGGGGATCCAGAGGGCGCGGGAGGGGCTGGCGATGCCCGCACGGCGCCCCTTTGTGTACTAAACTCGCTCTTTTTGGCCACGTGTGCGCGGGCGGCCTTCATCGGGCGCTGGGTGGGGCGGCGACCGCCTCATCCCGCTGACCCGTCAGAGGCCGCGGTGCCCGGCGCACCCGGTCGCTCCCCGCGCCGCGCATCGCCTTCACGCGCTGCGTTTCCATTTCGATGTTCCATCGGGCGGATCCCGGGTGCCAATGCGGAGCAGTGCGGCGGCCCGGAGGGGAACTGTCGCGTGCGAGGTCGCGCCTCCCCTCCCCGCCCCGCGCCGCTTCCCCCGCGCGCCTCTCCGCGTCCGCCCGCCTCCGGCCGCAAGATGCCGCGACCCTCCGGCGTTTGCGACCCCGCCTCGCGCCCCTCCCGCAGGACTTCCCCCTCCAGGCTCTCGACGATGACTGCCGCCTGCTGGGATCGATCCTCGACGACACGCTGCGCATCGAGTGCGGCGACGTGCTGTTCGAGAAGATTGAGCGCATCCGCTCCATGGCGCAGGCGGCCGCGTCGCTCGGGCAGGGCCACGCGGGAGATGCTGCCACCCTACTGCACTCGCTCACGGAGCGCGAGCTCATGAGCATGTCGCTGCAGGAGGCCCTCCCCACCACGCGCGCCCTCGGCCACTACCTCAACCTCACCTCCCTCGCCGAGACCTACCACAACCTGCGCCTCCAGCGGCAGCAGCTGGTGAGGAGGCGTGATGCGAGAACGCACCTACTCCACCCACATCATCCATCGTACCCGCACCCGTGCCTGCCTCTCCATGTTTCTGACTGCGTTTCGCATGTCTTGTAACCCCGTGCGACGTCGCAGATGCTTCTCATCGCCGTGGGTGACTTTGTACAAACCCATCGAACACACCAGCGCCGCATTGTACATAAATGCAACGTGCGTGTCGTCTCCCCCACCGCAGCACCTGAACCGCCAGCTCGAGAACACGATGACGGAGCTGCTGGCGATGGGCGTGACCCCGGAGGCACTCTTTCACGAGCTCTCCACTCAGAACGTCGAGATCGTGCTGACGGGTGAGCACGCTTTGTGCTACGCGCTGTGATGGGGTGTCTGCCCGTGTCGAGATGTATCGTCTGAGTGTCTGCTCATTTCCCGATGCCGTGCCTGTCTGCCGGTGTCAATATGCACCGTCTGCCTGTCGACGCGCACCCACGTTAACACAGCAGCATCGCAAGCATCAACCACGACCACCCCGCCCCCCCCCCCCGCAGCGCACCCGACGCAGGTCAACCGCCGCACGCTCGTCTACAAGCACAACCGCATCGCCAAGCTCCTCGAGGTGCGTGATATGGGTAATAATAGAAATGGTTATGTGGTACGTACCCTACCTTGTGAAGCGCCTCTGCAAGCGCCTCTGCCCACACACAACATGCATCAACTATTTCACATCGATTATACCTACCGCAGGAGAAGGACCGCACGGACTTGACCGAGTTTGAGAAGGGCCAGGTGATCGAGGACCTGATCCGGGAGATCACGGCGCTGTGGCAGACCGACGAGATCCGCCGGCGCAAGCCCACGCCCATCGACGAGGCCAAGGGGGGGCTGCACATCATCGAGCAGTCGCTGGTGAGTTTGGATGGGCAATCGTCTGGTGTCTGTGATAGAGCAACACACCCACACCCTTAAAGCGCTCCCTTCCTCCCCTCCCCTCTCACAATCACCCTCACGCCACACCCTTCCCACCCCTCCCACCCCTCCCACCCTGACACACTCCCCTTACCCCAACCCCCCCGCAGTGGACCGCGCTGCCCAAGGTCCTCCGCAAGTTCTCCCAGGCCCTCAAGAAGCTCACGGGCAAGGACCTGCCCATCTCCGCCACGCCCATCACCTTTGGGTCGTGGATGGGGGGCGACCGCGACGGCAACCCCAACGTCACGGCGGACGTCACCAAGCAGGTCATCTTCCTGTCGCGGTGAGCAGCGATTGTGTACACAAAATGGTTGAGCTTTACCAGCTTAGCCGACTTCCTCGCCCCAGATCACCATGCTTTAGACCCTAGCAGCAGAGTTGCCCCACGTCACCACTCACATCACGCATGTCACCGCATGTCATCACCCCTGCCCCTCACCCTCCCCTCTATCTCCCCAGCTGGATTGCGGCCGACCTGTACCTGAAGGAGATCGAGATCCTGCGATTCGAGCTCTCCATGAGCGTCCTGCAGCGAGGAGCTCTCCACCATGGTCGAGCGCGTGCAGCGCACCTCGCGCAACGCGGGGGGGCAGGGCGCGTCGCCCGCCGAGGGGCGGCAGCCCCCCTGGGCGGCCCGGACGCAGCGCGCGTGGTCCCCGCGGCCCCGCCGGGCCACATGACCGGTGGGCGAGTCGACGTTCTCTAACGACGCGTCGGCGCTGCCGCCCACCGCGCTCCCGCCCGTGCGCGGCGACGATGAGCTGTCCGAGCTGGGCGAGCGCATCAGCATCGCGGATCACCTCCACGTCGACACGGGCGCGGGCGCGGGG
>OY253685.1:608537-842427 GCA_958009085.1 Protoeuglena noctilucae
ACCCACCCCCCCCCCCCCCCCCCAGTCACACTGAGGTACTTGACGAGGTCACTGACTACCTTGGCATCGGCAAGTACTCGTCGTGGTCGGAGGACGAGCGGTGCGAATTCCTCGCCAAGGAGCTGCAGGGCAAGCGTGCCCTGATCCCGCCCGGCATGCCGATGTCCGATCCGGTGAAGGAGGCGGTGGCGACGTTCCGCGTGTGTGCCGAGTACACGGACAGCCTGGGGGCGTACGTGATTTCCATGGCCCACCACGCCTCGGACGTGCTGGCGGTCGAGCTGCTGCAGAGGGAGGCCAGGCTGGTGAGGGGAAGTGGTAGTGTTAGTAACTATGTTAGTAACGACGTTGTTAGAGTGGGCGTGCAAGTGGGGTTGATGGTGGTGGCGAGGGTGCAGGTGCGGGTGATATCCGCATTACCACCACTCAATCCATCACACCCATCCCACGTATCGCCCCCAGATGCTCGCCGTGGAGCGCGGCCAGACCATGGACCACTGCCGCTCCCTCCGCGTGGTGCCTCTCTTCGAGACGCTCGACGACCTCGACCGCGCGCCCGCTACCCTCCACAAGCTCTTCTCGCTGGTGAGATGATATGTTATTGTAGATCGATGGTGTATGATGGATGATGTGTAGACGACCTCGACCGCGCGCCCACCACCCTGCACCCCACTTGCCCCAGTTGCAGCCCTGTTGCCACTCACCTCACCCCACCCCATCCACTCACCCTCACCCTCACCCCCCCCCCCAGCCCTGGTACTGCGAGCGCTTTACTCTCATTCTCACTTCACTCACCCTCACCCCGCCCCCACTAACAACCGCAGCCCTGGTACCACTCACCCCTCATCCTCACCCCACTGACCCCCCCCCCCCTTTTCCCCCAGCCCTGGTACCGTGAGCGCCTCCGCTCCATCCACGACGACCACCAGGAGATCATGCTCGGCTATTCCGACTCTGGCAAGGACGCGGGCCGGCTCGCGGCCAACTGGGCCCTCTACCGGGCTCAAGAGAACCTCGTCAAAGTGTGCACGGACTACGGGCTTTGGTGCACGCTCTTCCATGGCAGGGGTGGCACAGTGGGGCGCGGCGGTGGGCCCATGATGCAGGCCGTGCGGAGCCAGCCGCCCGGGAGCGTGAATGGGCGGCTGAGGGTGACGGAGCAGGGGGAGGTGAGGGGTGGGAGGGGTGGGTGTGGGTGTGGATGGTTAACAAGGGGGTTAGTACGGTAGAGGTGGGGTGAGGGTTTGTGAACGGGCGGCTAAGGGTGACGGAGCAGGGGGAGGTGAGGGGGTCGGGGGATGGGTGGGTGCTTGCTAGGCATGTTGTGCTGATATGTGTGTGCGCCACGTGAGTGTGCAGCGTTCAAATTTATATTGGTAGTTGGAGTAAATATAATAATTAAATGTAAAATATAATAAAACCCCCCCTCTCCCTATCCCGATTTCCCCAGATGGTCCAGGCCAAGTTCGGCCTGGTCGACGTGGCCATGCGCAACCTGGAGGTCAACACCACCGCCACCATGAGCGCCACGCTGGACCCCCCGAGTCCCCCAAAAGACGAGAAGTGGCGCGACATCATGGACAGCCTGTCGCAGTGGTCGTGCGAGGCGTACCGCGAGGTGGTCTTCCGCAACCCCACCTTCATCAAGTACTTCCGGCACGCCACGCCGGGTGAGACGATGATTACTATCAATGATAGTGATATTGGTTATAATGGCTCGCATAGGAGGAGCTGGGCAACCTGAACATCCACGAATATTCAATACTAACATCCATAACATACACTAATACCTTCCATTCACCCTTCCTCAACCGCAGAGGAGGAGCTGGGCAACCTGAACATCGGTTCGCGCCCCCAGCGCCGCAAGAAGGGCGGCGGCGTGGACACCCTCCGCGCCATCCCCTGGATCTTCGCCTGGACGCAAAACCGCATGATGCTGCCCGCGTGGCTGGGCTTCCCGGAGGCCATGGAAAACGCCCTCAAGCAGGGGTGGCGCGAGCAGCTGGGGGACATGTACCGGCACTGGCCCTTCTTCCGGTGAGTGATTGGCAGTAGTATTGTTTTATTTAATAGTTAGTGGTGAATGGTTGTGATGGTGTCATGGTGAGCAGCTGGGGGACATGTACCGGCACTCGCTTCCAGCGATAACACGACGCGCAGCTAATAATGGACTCATCTATGCATTGTATCAATATTTATATACAATTATCATCCCCTTCCTCCAATCCGCAGCATCGCGATCGATTTGATCGAGTTGATCCTGGCCAAGCCTTATGTGTAGCATCAATCAATGCCGTCCACCCCCCCTTCTACGCAGCACCACGATCGATTTGATCGAGATGATCTTGGCCAAGGCCGACATGCGCATCTCGCGCCTTTATGACGAGGTGTTGGTGCGCGACGCGGCCGAGCTCACGCTGGGGGAGCACCTGCGGGCGAGGTTCCGGAACTGCATCGAGAGCCTCATCAAGGCGAGTGGAGCGGCACAATTGGGTGATAATTGTAATTAAATCTAATTATGATTATTTGTTTTGTTTTTATTAATTCCAGCTTAAATGAAATTATGACAATTTATGTACATCATTGATACAACAATGTAACAATGATAGTAACAATGAACCCGAACCGTTCTTCCCCATCCCCGCAGCTCACGGGCCACTCGCGGTTGATGGAGAACAACAAGACGCTGCGCCGCCTCATCCAGATGCGCAACCCTTACGTCGACCCCCTCAACACCCTGCAGATCGAGATCCTGAGGAGGCTCAGGCGAGGGGGTGGAGAGAACCGATACCATCTTTTTGATAGTAGTAATTGTTGCCATTGTAACGGTCGTCTTTGCCTGAGGTACTTACTGCCAAGCAATCAATGTCTTTTAGAAGAAATGATATTCATCTTCGCATGTGTCTTCCCTCGTCGCAGGCAGGACCCCACGAGCCAGCCCCTGCGCGACGCCCTGCTCATCACCATCAACGGCATCGCGGCCGGCATGCGCAACACGGGGTGAGAGGGCGAGAGAGCGAGCGTCAAAGCAAGCGACAAAGCGAGACGCCACCCAGCCGACGAGGGTGCATCTCTGCAATTCTTGCAAAGTGGAACGCCGAAGAGCGTAAATGCAGCGAAACGCTGTGTGTAGGTGGCACTTCACTGCCCCGCTGCCCTTAGCGCTGCGCTGTCCCATAGACGACGGCCTTTCGTTTCATCTCTTAGCCACTCAGCCCCACAAGCGCGGGTGCGGTGAGGCCGGTCGCCGGGTGGTGGTACTGGGGTTACTGCCACGGCCCCCTTAGCAAGCCGGGTATGGGCGCACATGTGTAGCGACTGCGGTGCTGCCACTCCCACCCACGGCTTTGGCACTTGCGCTGCCGGCAGCGCCCGCTATCGCCCTGCGCCCCTGCGCTTTGCCTTTTTCGTTTGGCTCTGCCGCTTTAATTAAGCCTCACTTTTTAAAAAAAAAAAACCGCTGCTTGCTTGAAACAAGGGGCTTTCACCCAAGGCGCGCGATTCAGACCGAGTCAACACAACAGGGCACCCGAAAGCCAAGCAAAGCATTAGCCATTGAAAAACAAACGACAGCATTTATTCAAATGACCGCATCCCGCTTTTCACTTCGCCTATCCGCCAAGCCATGTTTTCCAGTTTCAGCTTCTAACCACTCCGCCCCACCCCACCCAGACCCCCCCACTGCACCCACCCCAGCTCCCAGGTCGCCCTTCAATCCCCACCAAGTACATCAAAAGTCATTTTCACTCCACGACCTGCACCGAGTCCGAATCCTGCTGCGATGCGCCCCCATTGCCCACACCATGCCCCTCCCCACGCCCACGCTTAGCGCTATGACCATGGCCACCCTCACTGCCACCCTCAAATCCCCGCTTCACACCGCGCTCTCCCCCACCCACCGCCGCGCTCGCGTCCCGGCCACCCCCGCCCGTCGCCTGACCCATTGCAGCACCCCCATGCACATTTGCACCCGCACCCGCACCCGCACCCACACCCATGCCACCCGCAGCCGCACCCATGCCACCCGCACCCATGCCACCCGCACCGGCACCCGCACCCGCACCCGCACCTGCACCCGCACCCGCACCCGCACCCGCACCCGCACCCGCACCCGCACCCGCACCCGCACCCGCACCCGCACCCGCACCTGCACCCGCACCCGCACCCGCACCCGCACCCATGCCACCCGCACCCACACCCACCCCGCCCGCGTTCTGTCTCGCGGCGGCGTTCAGTGCCGCCTGTCGGGCCCTGTGCCACTGGATGGCTTGCACCAGGAGCATGCGAGCTCGCTTCTCGGTTCGGTCACGCACCCCCGCCCACTTGGCATCATCCAGGATGCGCGCGTTGAGGCTGCGGGGAACGAGAGAGGAGGGATTATAGTAGTTACTCGATTACTAAATTATGTATAACTATGAACAACCATACATGCAAGCTGTGCCAGCCAAACCTAGAACACGAAATACGAAAATCGGAAGTTACCAAATACAGATATCGGAAGTAACATATCAGCAAAAAAAACAACCTCCTAACTCCTCGCCTGATCTTGATCCGCGTGCGCTCCCCGTCCCCGGCCTCCAGCTCCACGGCCACCCGACCCTCGGGCGCTTTCGGGGGCGGCCGCACCGCGTTGCCCCCCCCCGCCACCACCTCCGCCAGGTGCCGCTGCATCTCCGCTTCGTGCTGCCGCAGCCGCTCGGCCCTCGCTGCTTGGAACCGGTCCTTCAGGGCGGGTGGAACCTCGTCGTTGAGGGTCATGGCGCGGACGATGATATTGCAGTCTTCTGCGGGGGAGGGGTGGGGAGGATTATGAGTAATTATGATATGATGTTGTTATTATTGTTATTATGATGATGTTGTTGCAGTCCTCTGCACGCGAGGGGTGGGGAGGATTAGGAGATATGATTATCACTATTGTTATAGTGTTGTTGATATGATGTTACAGTCGTTGGCTGTTAATAGCAACAGATGACAACAATGAAAGTAACGGCTGCGTCCGTTGACCGTAGCTCCACCCCAATAACACCACCCACTCACTCGTCTCGTCCTGCAGTATCAGGTCGATCAGCTCGTGCCTCTCTTGGTACTTCTGGAAGCGATTGGGAGCGCCCCGCGTGTACAGACCCCTGGCCAGCATGAAGTCCAATACATGAGGGTCATACGACCAGCCGTGGAACGGGAGAGGGCCGCTGTCGAGATGGAAAGGAAGCATGTTGACGACTGTGCCATCGGGGCGACGAGACTCGGTCCTGGGAGTGAGGGGTGGGGGTGAGGATTGGGGTGGCTGGGTGGGAGTGGGGGTGGGGGTGGCTGTGGGGGTAATGCATTGCCGTTCGTTAGCAACACCAGAGCTCTCTCCACACCAACAGCCGTTCGTCCACATCCATGCCCATTCCCATTCCTCAGTCAACCCCCACCCTTACTGCCCTCACCTGAGCACGAGCGCCTCGTGGATGGCCACGACCACCTCGTAACACAGTCACACATCATATAATAATCTTATCATCATATATATACCCTGTACCAATCACCCACTAACAGCTCACCTCAGCACGAGCGCCTCGTGGATGGCCGGCTGCGCCATGACCACCTCGTACCCCTGCGGCCCATACTTGGCCACCCAGGAGAGCACCGACGCATCGAACAGCGCCTGTCGCAGATGCAGGGGTGTCGATCGTTTAAATTCGACCGGGGCGTGCACGGTGTCCGGCTGGGCGCGGATGGCGCGTTTCTGGCTGGCGTCGTTCTCGCGTTTCGCCGCCTGGACGGACTCGGCGTGGCGGTCCTCGATCGCCTGGGGACGAGATGGGGCATATCATGACGATTGTGATGGTCACGAATGAGATGACAATGACAGGGAGACTGTGTTAGTTATTAATGTCATGTTGTTAAAACATAATAATATCATTCTCACGATTATCATTCCTTTCTGCCGCAGTAACGGTCATTCACCTTCACTTCCGCAGCAAGTTGGTTCTGCAGGGCCTCCACCTCCGCCAGATGGGCATCGCGGGGGAGAGCCTGCAGTGTCAAGAATGAATATGAGTGTGTCAGTCAGATAATCAGTGTGTGTTAATCAGAGTGCCAGTCAGATAGTAATAGTGTATAAATAAACACGCCCCCAACCCGTAACACCATAACCAACCCCGCTCACCCTCCCCACCCCAACACCCCCTACCCCACCCCACCCCATCATCTCACCCTCCCCTCCAGCTCCTGCATCTTTGCCCGAAACACCACGTGCGCCCTCTGCTTTTCCGCGTTCTTCACCTCCCCCGCCCTGGCAGCTGCCTGCGCCTGGGCATGCTTGGCGTTTTGAACGGCGGCCTCCCTTTGTCGCTGGGCGGCTTCGGCCGTGGAGCAAGAAAGGCGCCACAGCTCAATGGTCTTGGACACCTGTGGATGATATAGTAAAGTGATTTATTTTGATGTAAATTATACATGGTACATAAACTATATGTATATAGACGGGCGTGGACAGGACAGGCGCCACAGCTCGGTGACTTCGATACTGCCTTGTCGCACCTCACTCCCACTCCCACTCTCACCGCCAGCGCAATGCCCCCATCACCGCACCCACCACACCCACTGCCCACCACCCCACCCACTCTCACCGCCAGCACGATGTCCTCATCTCCCCAACCCCACCACTCCTACATCACTACTCCCAACTCCCACACCCACTACCCCACACCCACTCCCACACCCCCCACACCCACCACCCCACCTCCGCCACCCCACACCCACCCCCACCCCCACACCATTCTCACCGCCAGCGCGATGTCCTCGTCGCTCCTCCCCACGAACTTCGCCCCCTGGTCCGCGCTCATCTGCCGCAGCACATCCGGCGTGTGGCTGACCAAACACGCTGCCATCGCCGCCATCAACTCCCTCAGCTCATTCGGCTCCCAAAACTCCGTCCCCTCCCACGCAGCCTCGACCGCGCTGTCGGGCTCCTGCCCATTCAAATGGTCGGCGGTGACCCATAGAGGGGTGCGCCCGGGACGGTTGTACTGCTTTGCGACGGCGGAGCGGGGGAGCTGGGGGCGGGGGGAGCCGGGGCGGCGGGAGGCGACGCCGCCGTCGGAGAAATCGGAGTCGCCTTCGGCTCCGGGGTCGTCGCTGCTCGGCTGGGAGAGCTGCGGGTGGGTGGGGATGGGGGGGAGTGTTGTTAAGGGTATATTCAATACATATGGTACATGGATAATGGCTGGGACTGTATAGATAGTACAATCCATGATTGTACTATCTATACAATGATAGTACAATCATCATCCCTCACCTGCATGCGTTCTTCGTTGTAGGTGGCCACCCTTGCGGCCCTCCGCTTGCCCCGGGGCATCTGCAGGGCCTGCGGGGGGGGTGAGAGCGCAGAAAACATCGGTTCAACAACAACAAGCAACAATAACAAGAGTGAATGTCACTCTCGCCGTGATCTCCTGATGGTCATCATTATACATACTGATTAGTACAAGAATGTTATCACTCATCATCAGCCATATGACCTCACCATGATCTTCTCCTCGTCCATCGCCCGTGCCGCTTCTGGCAGCAGCGACCGCCAGTAAGCCGCGTCGTCCATGCCCTCCATCGCGCGCGTCTCGGCCTCGAACTGAGAAGGGGAATGGGCATGATGGTGATAGTTAATATGTGTGTCTAATTCAGCGCTAACCATCATAAATCATGGTAACTACATAAGCCCTGCTCTCTCACCCTGGCCACCGAGAAGGCGTTTCCCTTGCGGCTCCCGAGCGCGCGCTTCTCCGTCCGCCCCCTCAATATGTCGTCGATATTCTCGTTTTTGAATTCCTCCTCCGCTTTTGCTGCCCCGCCGTGCTCCTCCTCCTTCAGCATGTGCGCGCCGTATTTGAGCAGGTCCGCCAAGTGACGCGCGTCCATGCGGGCATCCGAAGCATTGCGGCCCATGGAGCCCAGGATGGCCTCGTCCAGGCCGAACTGCGGACGTGGTCGGGGAGTAATTGTCGCAGTTATTGCTGTGATTATCAATGTAGTATTAATTATCATTATGGGTGATCATCTGGGGTGGTGGATATCTTCCACCAACCCTATAGTAATACATAATTATAGCTCCACTCGCCTTCCTGGACGCTGTCTGGAAGATGGCCTCCTCGTAGGTGTTGCGGGAGAGGAGGCGGTAGACGGTCACGTCCCGCTCCTGGCCGATGCGGTGGCAGCGGGCCATTGCCTGCAGGTCGTTCTGCGAAATAGAGAGGGAAAGAGAAGATATGAATATAATTACGTTGTTAAGATATATCTAATGTGAAATTACAGCCACCGTTGCTTCAGTAACAGCCGCGCGTGCTAAAATTTATAACGATTACATACCCAATATTTATTGTCATGATATAATAACCATAACAACCACCCCTCGCCTGCGGGTTCCAGTCCGAGTCATAGATGACGACCGTGTCGGCGGCCGTGAGGGTGATGCCTTGGCCGCCCGCGCGGGTGCTCAGGAGGAACACTGGGGGGGGGGGGGGGGGGGGGGGAGGGGGGCAGCAAGATCGTGATGTATACATGTGCATTGTTATCTAAGCATAGGCATCTAATCGACGGTCAATAGTCGACTGATTTCCGAACGTATCCGTGGCTGTCCCATGAACCAGCGCATGGGTACATGAACATATGATAAACAATCTTATTACAACCACCAACCAACAATCACTCACCGAACGAGTCGGTGGCCGTCCCCATGAACCGGTCGATGGCGGCCTGCCGAGCAGCACCCCTCACATTCCCATCGATGCGCTCGCAAGGGTATCCACTCAAAACCATGAAATCCTCCAACACGTCCAGCATCATTCGGAACTGGCTGAAAACCAGCACTTTCCGACCCTCCTGCCTGAGCTTGGGCAGTAGCTTCTGCAACAGGACCATCTTGCCCGACGATTGGACGATCAACTCCAACAGGCGCTTGCGCTCCTCGGGGCTGCGAGGGAGGGGATTGGGGACAGGGAAATTATATAATTATTAGTTGCATATCCTTGCATTAATTATTAGCCATAACTATCCAGCAGGCAGTGGCGCTCCTCGGGGCTGCATGGGAGGGGGGATATGTGAGATGGAGATGGGCAAATGAAATAGTTTTTTATTATTATTTTAAATCGTTATCTTATTGTGTGTCTTAGCCATAATATTAACAATTATGGCCCGTGAGTTGTGTGAAGCGCCTCCTCATTATCCCAACCCACTCTCACCGCCCCAACAGCCCTCACCCTCCCCCACCCCAACCACCCCACTCTCACCCACACCACTACCAACACCCTCTCACCTCCGCACCCCCGTCCTCCTCAGCCCCCTCCTCCCCAGCATCTCATCCTCCAGTCCCTTCACCAAGAACGGGTGATTGCACACTTCCCGCAACAGCATGCTGACGTTGTTGAGAGATGGCAGGTTCTGCGCCCCGGCTCCTTTCATGAGATCGCCGATGCGCCTTTCGAGCGTGGCTTTGTACACCGCACGCTGCTCCCCCGTCAGCTCCACCCACACGATGACCTGGGGGGGTAGGGATGAGGGTGGATTGGTGATAATCAATCGTAGATATCATAAAAGGAAACAGTGGTAAGTAATAGAAATCAATAATAAAAATTCACTAATAATATCACTAAAATAATAGTGAAAAACAAAAATATCAGTAGTTATCAATCATTATCAGTAATCATTACCACAATCGTCCCTCACCTCCTCCTTCTCCGGCAGCTGCTCGACGTCCTCCTTCATCCGACGGAGCAGCACCGGCTTGAGCACCTCCTGCAGGCTGGCCACCTGCGATTGGATACAATGAAAACAAGACGAGTCACAGCATTGGCTTGAGCAATAACTTTAACTACTTGTTAGCCTTCTTAGGCTAATTACCCACTCCCACCCCTCGCCTGCTCCGCCGTGGGGATCTCTGCCCCGAACTCTCCCAGAAAGTCCCCCTCCCCGTCGTCGGTGGGGGGGAAGCGATCAGGATTAAGCACAGAGAGGATCGAGTAGAGCTCGCGCACGTTGTTCTGGATTGGGGTGCCTGCGATCATGAATGGGTAGAGATAGATATGAATAGTTAAAGATGTATAGCTATGTGGGGATTGAGCTAAAGAGTTTGTGCCCAACGCCGCCCCCACTACCATCCCCACTGCTACCCCCACTGCCACCCCCACTTCCACCCCACCCCACAACCCCTCACCCGTCAGCAGCAGCCGCCAGGGCGCCCGCTTCTTGGCCCCCCTCGCCCCAATGCCGAACGCCCCGCAGAGCTTGTTGAACAGCACGCTGCTGCGCGACTTGAGCCGGTGCGCCTCGTCAATTACCACCACACGGAAGGGAAAGGTGGCGAGCAGGTCTGCTTCACGTGAAAAGACCTCGGGACTGGTCAGCAATAGGTGGAAGCGGGGGCGGCTGGTGCGCCGGCCCACCCCCATCTCGTAATCGCGGATGACACCACGGTCTGACGCCGAGCCGATGTATGGCACCACCCGCATGTCCGTCCAGGCCTCCACCTCGCGCTGCCAGTGGCCTGGGGGAGGGAGTGGGGTCGGTGGGAGCGGTAGCGGTGTGGCTGGAGAAGTGTTGCGAGGTGCGGGTGAGCGGGGGTGATGCCAGTACTTGTTTACCAATAAATACACTATAATGTATAGCATACATATCCTGCGCCCCCACGCAATCTCACCGAGCGTGGAGAGCGGCGCCACCACCAGGAAGGGCCCCTGGTCCCCGAATTTCTGGCGCAGGAATTCCAGCAGAGAGATGGACTGCGCGGTCTTGCCCAGGCCCTGGGATGGGTGGGGGGGTGAGGAGGGATGGAGAGGGGTGAGTGGTGGGAGTGGGGGTGCCGAGGGGTGAGTGGGTGGGTGGGGTTGCAAAGGGGCTAAGCAAGTGGCACGCAGCAAGTGGCGATCGCATTGCAAAGCACATATTACACAGAGGATCAGCTTACAGCACACCTGCAACAAAGCACATCGCGTGTCATCGTGAATAGCAGGCACTCACCATCTCGTCTCCCAGGATGCACGACTTGTCCTGGTAGAAGTTGTTCACCATCCACTGCGGAATTGGAAAGGAAAAAGAGGTGTTTGAAATGGAGGAAGACAGAGTTGAGCTCATGTGACGAACACCACTCCTTCAGTGCAAGTGCTGCGTTTGCATCTCTCACCTGCAGCCCCTGCACCTGGTAGCTCCGCAGCACCCGCCCGTTCAAAAACGTGGGAAGCACCGTACCCAACACCTTGCCCCAATCCCCATCCTCCCCATCCCCCTCTCCATCTCCCTTCTCTCCCTCTCCCTTCTTACCCTCTCCCTCTCTTTTCAACCCATTTCCCTTCACCCCATCCCTCGCCCCATCCATGCTACCCTGTGATGCGCCGTTTGGCACCTCCGCCGTCTCTGGCGCAGTGGATTTGACATCGGGGGCGTCGCTGGTCGCTGCGGCGGGGCCTGCGGGTAGGGGTGTGAATGCGGGTAGCAGTGACGGTGTGGGTGTCCGTGCGGGTGGGGTTGGTGAGGCTTGTCTAGCTCAAGCAAACAGCCCGACATTCAACCACTCCGCCATGCACTCACCGACCGTCTTGGCGTTCAGCTCCACCCGCATCTGCTGCAGCGCAGTGACAGCACGCTTGAGCACGTGGGGCGGGGGGTGGTGGGTCTCCAGGCGAGTGGGCAGCTCCCTGCGATCGTGCATAGGAATGGGAACAACAGAATTAACAATATCAGTCATATTTGTATCAATCTCCACATGGTAGAGTCTTTCAACTAGCAACATAACCTCGCCTGAAGGCGTCGATGGCGGCCTGGTCAGCGTCGCGGAAGTTGTCGTGGGGGAACTCGTCGTAACGCTCCCACGTGCACTCGGAGTAGGGCCGGCCGCGCCACTGTGGGAGATCCAGTGTTACTTTGTCATCACCACCGATCGCTGCAACAAACATGCAGCGGGAAACGCAACCCATTACATCTGCAGAGCGGGCCCATCCATCAAACAACCCATCCGCCCCATCCAACCCAACCCCAATCTCACCTTGACCAGGAAGTACCGCACTTTGCGCTTGACCGACCGCTCGTATTCCTCGGACTCGCCCAGCACGCGCTCCGCCTCCAGCCACTCGTCCTGGCACCCCAGCCCGGCCGCGAACTCCTCATCTTCCGATACCTTCTTGATGAAATTCGCCACCAGCTGACGCCGCACGGGCTCCAGGTCTGCCCTCGCCACCCACCGCAGCTGGCGGTACGACCGACCCTTCACCTTCACCAAAAATGTCTCTGGCAGCGAGAGCGGCTGCGCGTCCAGGATCACGTCCACCTCGTTCAGGTCCAGCTCCTCCTCCTCCCACCGCATCAGCGCAGGGGGCTCGTCGGCGGCGGGCGGTGCGGCGGCATCGGCCGCGGCTTGCTCATGCCCCGCCCCCTCCTCTGCACCCTTCCCCGGCCGCCGGCCCTCCTCGATCAGAGCCCCGCTCGCGTCCCGCAGACCCCACTCGTCGTCAAACACCTGCCGGGGCTGCAGCGCCGATCCCTGGCGCAGGGCGCGCGCGTTGCCGGCCATGTACGGCGACGTGCGGACCGTGGCGCCACCGCGCCGCGCCGGACGCGGCGAGCGGAGCGCCTCCTCGTCCCCGTCTTCATCGTTGTCATCTTCCGCATCCGCCGCGGCGCCGTCCGCCGCGCGGGGCGCGTCCCCGCGCTCGGGAGAAGCGTCCTCGTCGCGCGACGCCCCCTGCTCCGCCGCTTCCTCTGCTGTCCCGTCCGAATCGTCCCCCGCCGCAAATCCCGACCTCGCCACTTCGGCCGCGCGGCGCTGGGAGGGCTGCCGGACCGGCGCGCGCGCAGAGGCTCGCCCCGCGCGCCGGCCCCGCTTGTCCTCCGATGCGCTGGACTGCTGCCACGCGCCCTCGTCGGTGTCCTCCGAATCATCATTGACTGCAGGCCTGCGAGGCGCGGTCGGAGGACGCGCGGGGTCGCGCCGTAGACGCGGCGCCTTTGCCGTGCCCAGCGCAACCCTGCTGTGCCTGGCGCGACTCACTCCGAGGCCGAGTCATCGTCAGACTCCTCCGAAGCGGCATCGAAGTTGTACTTTACGGGCTTCCGATCCCGGAGGGATCGCTGGGGAGCCTGGGAGCGAGCGAATCGAGTCGCGGGTTCCAAACTGCTGGGAGGGTCGATCGCCGGGCCCAGGCGCGGGGCAGGAAGCCCGGACATCATCCGGCGCCGACTGAAGGCGAGAAGGTCGCCACATCGCGCCAGTTCGCGCGCGACGCCCCTCACCTTGCGCTCCCGGGCATTCTGCCTTGCCACGCGCCCCCGGGCCCTCCTGGCCGGGCCCTCCGAGGATTCCTCGTCGACCTCCTCGATCTCCTCCGAGTCCGAGAGATCGCGCACCATCCGGAGCCCCTCTCCAGGCGCTGCGCGAACACGCCGCGGCGCGGTCTGCCTGGGCTCGGGCTTCGCTCTGCTGCTGGGGTCCACTGCCTTCCGAGCGAACGCCTGTCAGTGCGCTACCAGGCTGAGGAACGGGAGGGCGCCGCGACAGCTGTTCACGCCGCAGCAAATCCCTGCGCCTGGCTGTTTCCTGCGTCCAGGCGCCACTCGTGATCTCGGGAGTTTGCGCAATCCGCCGGACAGTTCCTGCGGCAGCGATGGACTCAGCCATGGACATCGACTGCCTGGACCTCGATGGCTTTGACGACGCCGAGCGGACGTTCGTCGCGGCCGCGCGGCGCAGCGCCGTGCTGAGGGAGGCGAGGCGCGCTTGCCAGCCCCGTTTGGTCACCAACGGCGTCTTTCATATGCAAGGTCTCGCTTACACAAGTAACCGATGCGCTGGGTGTTGCGCGCGCAGGTCCAGGCCCCAGCGTGCCCAGCACGACATCTTCCGCACAGCGCCGCTGCCAAGCGACCGGACCCGTACTTCCAGCATCCGCAAGCTGCTCCTCATGTCGCACCTGTGACGCAGCCGACGTCATTCCCCTCTCCCCAGGCAAGTTCGCGCGTGCATTCGCTCCAGCAGCCATGCTGACCTGCTTTCTCACTCCCCAGCTATCCTTCCCGCAGCCCGTCCCGCCCAAACGACTCATTCCTGGTCCCGCTGGCGTCCTGCAACTCGCGCGCCTCCGCGGCAAAGCCGTCGCGTCCCTCGGGGAGCTGGAAGCGCTGGCGCTCAGCCCCCACCCGGCGACCGCCGCGGCACCCGCATCCACGCCAGGCTTGACCAGGCGAGACAACAGCTAGGACAATTGTATACCTCCTCAGCAACAATGCTGGTCTTTTGCCGCTGCACACGTGCCTAAAATGCGCTGCTGCAGTCTCACTGCGCCCTTTCTCTTCACTCCCAGACCTCCCCCGGACGCGGCGTTCGAGAGCGCATCCTGGGCAGAGGGACTGCGCATCGCCGGGATCGATGCGGAGGATTTTTTCGGTGAGCTGCGATGCGGCCTATGTTGCCTCACGTTTGGCATGGGCGGAGCATACTGTAGGGGCTATACAGTCAAAATACCAGGGTACCACAGTATGCGTGGGATGTCATAGACGCCGCTCGCAGTCGACGGCACGCGTGGCCACCTGTACCCCGCAGTCGCGTCCCTAACCGTCGACTCCCGGCCCCAAAGACGGACCCCCCCTGACCCCATCTCGCGCGTGCGGAACCCCGCGTTTCCGAATGCCAACCGGGCCCGTCTCATGGTGCTGTACGTCGCGGGCGTGTTCCAGTGCGCAGCGGGAGACCTGAGGATGACGGTCAAGGTGACAACACGTGCCGAGAGCAACGTATCACGTTTAGTACTACCAATACCAAGCTGCGGCCACGCACACAACGTGCGAGCTGCTCGTAAATCTCGCAAGCATCTCATGGCCCACCCTACCCGTACCACCCCTTCTCACTCACCCACACTGGCCCATCCGCCCCCCTCGCCCACTCACCCCCACCCACCCCCACTCACCCTCCCAGGACCCGACGGGCACGATGACGGCCGCAGCGACGGCCGAGGTGGCTCGCCGCCACAAGCAGGGCCTCGCGCCAGGGGCCACGATCGTGCTTCGGGATGCCGCGGCAATCGGACTGGCGAACGCGGGCCGCCAGTATCTGTGCGTATCGCTGGGCAACGTGGTGGCGGTGGTGCCTCCGAGAGGCCACGCGGGGAGGGCAGACCTGCGGGAGTGCATGGGGCGGTTCGGCAGCCCCTCGTCGCCACGCAACAAGGTAATGGGTTGGGCGGGGGGCCGTGGATGCGGATGCAAATGCTTTTTTAGGATGCTTTTCTGCGAATGCTTTTGTTTCCAGTGTTCGCACGGCTTTGCTCTTGTCGCATATATGAGCCTTGTTATATCACCGATACTGCACCTGTATTGCTCATGATTGTCTTGAACATCTGCTCCCATGTGTATGGATGCACTCACCCTTCGGTTGCCACCCCCGCAGTCCTTCCTTCATCCAGACAGCCCCATGGCTGGCAGTGAGCTGGAGGGTACCCCTGTGCGTGACTGGGCGATGCAAGGGGCGACTCAGCACCAAAATGAGATGGGTGGTCATGACATGGCGACTCATGGGATGTGGAATCGTGGGATGGCTGCTCATGAGACGGCAAGCCACGGTCATGACATGGCGACTCATGGGATGGCGAGAGATCCACCATCGACAGCAACAGCGTGGGACCATGGGCAACCACATCCCAACCCCTGGGGCAATAACCCTCCGATGTCAGACCGGGGGTGTCAGAACGACGATGCGGGTTTCCCAGAGTTCCTTGATGCTACTTACGGGCCTGGTGCGGCACACGAGCCGGCAGCTGGGGGCTGGCGGGGCATCGTGGGCGGTGGTCGTTGCGATGGCCTGGGGGTAACTGATACTGTGGTCGGTGCTGATGGTGGTATGGGTGTGGGGCAGGTCACAAGAGCAGGGGTTAGTATGGGGTATACTCATCATGATATCTTAGGTGATTTGGTAGGCAGTGCTGCAGTGCGCGGGGGTCACGGGGTGGGGTCTGGGTCAGGGTCGGTATTGCGAATGGACCACCCAGGGCTTGCCCATGAGGATGATAGTGATGATAATGATGGTGACGAGGACGACGGGAGCGGTTGCGAGAGCGAGGGAGGATTGGGCGCGGAGGTGGGTGATGGTGGCGGTGGTGGCGGTGGTGTGGAGCGGGGTGACGGTGCGGGGTGTAGCGATGGTGGTGGTGGTGGTGGCGGTGGTGGTGGTAGTCGACAGAGTGAGAGGGCGGTACCGGTAGCTGGCCAGGTTGGCGGCGGGGGCAGTAACAACCCACGTCAATTTGCCTCCCAAGCGTCGGGGAGCTCTGGGTACCTTTATGAGGACTCATCCCAAGGCCTGGATTGAACACATGATGCACTGCGTATTGTCACTTGTTGAACTTGCCATCTGTGAAGCATGTATGAACATGGCATCTTCGCAATTTCAACCTCGGCCATAGTGCCGCTTGCCACCGCCCTCGCACCACACACACCACGCACACGCTCACACCATGCCCCGCCCCGCCTTGGCCAGCGCCCGGTCCTTGCGGCTGTGATTGGCGACGCGGGCCTTGTTCGTCTCCTTGCGGCGGTAGTTGGGCGGACCATCGCCCCCACGCCCTCGCCCGCCCCTGCAATCACAAACGCACCGCCCATAACTCGCAACACGACGCGACAGGCGCCACTTGCCAGGCGCAACACAAAACGCCACTTCCTGTCATGGACACACCACCTCTTATTACTTCACCACCCCTTCTTGTATGCAAACATCGCACTCGCACCAACCCACCCCACCCACACACACGCGCACCTGCCGCGCCCCCTCCCACCCCCGCCCCGCCCATCTGCCCCACCCTCCCCCTCCCCAGCACCCTCGCCCCCCCCCTCAGCAGCCGCCGCCTCTGCGGCCCTCGCTGCTGCCTCAAACACCGCACGGTTGCCCCCTGCAGGCATGCCCCCGATCATGGCCTGCTCCGCCTGGGTAGGTGAAGCAAGCGAAACGTTGTTGTACTCTCATTGCTCTTGCTATGGAAAGAACAAATCATGCACGCAATCATCCATTCACATCCAAGCGCAAATCAATTATCAAAGCACCCGTCTATTCACAAAAATAACCAATTCCCTCACCTGTATCATCGCCTGCGCCTCGGCATGCGAGGACACCTGCACCGCCCCCTCCTTCTTGTAATTGTACACCCGCCCATCCAACAACCACACCGGCCTACCCCCACCCCCCTGCCCCCTGCCGCCCCTGCCACCTCCCCGACCCGCACCACTGGCCCCAGCAGCTCCGACAGCACCGGCAGCTGCAGCTGGGGGTTGCTCCAATCCCTGCGTTCGGGGTGCCACCCCCGAGGTCCCAGAGGGCCCAGGCGCAGGGCCAGGCGGCCTACCCTTGACACCATCCGCCTGTGAGTGCAAGAGAGAGAGTGGTATGAGTGCAAGAGAGCGTGAGGCGGCATCGCAGGTTGCCGGTGCAACAGAGCGGCGTGCTGCAAGCATGTGTTAAGACGCTACATATGATACCTCCATACCCCACCCCACCCCCTCACCTGCCCCTCAGCCTCCGCCGCCCCATCGGCCCCCACTCCCACCGCGTCCTCATACGAGTCGTCGTATTCGTCCTCATATTCATCCAAATACGCCAGACTCGCCAATGTGCGCGCTTTCAGCTCCTTGTCTTTCCCTCGGTCGACCCACCGCGCCGTGCGGGCATCCACACGCCCCCGCACCTCCCGCTGCCGCTGTCTTTCTGCCTCCCTACGCAGCTCCTCCTCCACCTCCCGCTCCCGCCGCGCGCGCGCAGCCTCACGGTCCGCGATGCTGCCCTCGTACAGCGACACCCACGTCAACCGCTCTGGCCCCGCCCCAGCCCCAGCCCCCGCCCCAGCCCCAGCCCCAGCCCCCCGCGTCGCCAGGTACGCTCCCCACGTCATGTTTCGATCTAGACTGGCCGCCTCTTTCGCCAAGTCTCCCTCTAGCAGGTGGTTCATGGTCAATTCCTGGCTGCGCCCGTATCGCTCCAAACACGCTGCCAGGAACCCCAGGCCCATCCCCGGTAGCATCTCAGCGACGGACTCGGCCAATCGCATCAGCTCGGCCATTTCCGGATCCATAGACCCGGACGAGCCCGCCTCTGCACTGCCAGACCCACTTGCACCCGCCCTACCGACCCCCGACCCACTCGCACCCGCCCCACCTGCACTAGACGCCCCCGCAGTGCGTTTCGCATCACGCGTGCTGCGAGAGGTCGGCTTCGGCGAGGCCCTTGGCGAGGCCCCGTCTGCGCTGTGCCCTCGTAGCAATGCGATGAGATAGTCGAGTTGAGCATCGTCCATATCAGCCACACCGTCGCGAACGGCCCTGGCCACCTCAACCTCCACCCCGTAACGCACGGCGAGCGCGCGGAGGAGGTGGAGGGGCGAGGGGCGGCTGGGGGAGTGAGGGGTGTGAGGGGTGGAGGGTGCCTGGGAGCGGTGGCAGCGGGGAGGGACGGTGAGGGCGGCGAGGTGATGAGGGGCGACGTGCATGGGGTGTGGATGCAGGAAGCTGCTGTATGGTGGCTTAGAACAGAGGATGGGAACGACGGGGGCGACTAGGGTGGTTGTTATCGTAATGCAACTGGGTGCTATGACTCAGTAGCAAGCTCTCGTCCCCCACGCAGCTGCTCACCGCCGCCAGCGCTTGCAGGGCCGCCAGCAGACACGTCCCGCGGTCCTCCGCCGTTTCTGGCAACGTCCTGGCAGAACCTGACAGCAGCTGCGCCACGGTCAGACCCGCAGGAAGGGTCACGCCCATCGCCGCCCAAGCCCCCGCTGCCGCCTCCGCATCCAGGAGCCCGTGCCGCAGCATCGCCCACGCCGCACCCTGCGCGGCGGCCACGGCGCCCGCCAGCCGCTGCGTCAGGGCTGCCGAGAGGCCACCGAGCGCGCCGTGCTTCTCCGGCGCGGGCAGGGTGGCCAACACTGCGGCAAGGACGAACAAGAAAGTCCCTTGATGAGGTACATGAGACTAAAACCATGAAGATGTAATGTGCGTGCAAGATGATACGAATGAGAAACGATTGATATTTGAGCCATCAGTCGCTCAGAAGGCTCACCATTTGGGAAAAGCGTGTCATGGATGGACCGAATCTCCTTCAGCAGTCCGAACGAGGGCGGGGACAGGAGGAAGACCGCGGCGGGAGGGTAGGCGCGCGCGAGGGCCAGGAGCGAGCACCCTGCGTCCGACAGATACTGCAGGGCGTCCTGGAGGGCCCGACTCAGGCGACCCGCAGCCTCGCCCCTGGCAGACTCGAGGTCTCTGCGGGCATCCGCGGACGGCGTGAGATCGCTTGCAGGATAAGCGTCTCTGATGTGCCGGCATAAGTCGCCGGGCCGCGACGCAGCGCTCGCTGCAGCGACCGCACCTGACCGCGACTGCAGTGCGGCTCCGGACCTCGGAGAGGTTCTCCGCAACGCGCACGGGGAGCTCCGTGAGGTCTCCCCATAGGTCCGGTCGCACCGTGAAAGCGTTGGACACGAGAAGGGCCGTGAGCTGCGCGTTGTGAGGGCCGTAGAGCGCCGCGGCATCCAAAAGCTGCGGAAGCGTCGCGAGGCGCGCGCCGGCGAGGGCGCTTCCCTGCGCTGCGGAAACTCCAGAGCTTCCCGCAGGAAACGCGCTGCTCGGGGAGACGATTCGCAGCAGGGTGGAGAAGACACGGCGCGCCAATGCCAGCCCTGCCTCCGAATCGGGAGCGGCCGCGGCGCCCGCCGCGGCGTTGGCCCGCGGATCGTGCCCACGCCTTCGATGCCGGAGGTACGAGTCGATGAAGTCCCCGAGCGACCCATCGGACTGCACGGCGGACCAGAAGGCCGCGTCGTCCAGCCGCAGCAGCGCCCCGAGCTCCTCGTTCAGGATCTCGAGCACTGCCGACGTGTCCTGCGGCATGACGAGTAGGCGTCGTTGCAGAGCGCAAGCCGGGACGACCCCGCTGCGAGTCCGCGCGACAAAACAGAGGACCTCGCTTGCCGCCGTGCTGCGAAGGGCCGGTGCCACGGCGAGCGGGGGCGGAAGGTCAGCCAGTCGCCATCGCACCTCATGACCCAAGGCATCGTTGTCGTCGGGAAGGAAGGGGGGGAAACGCCCTCGGCCCATTCCCCAGCCGGCCGGTGTGCAAAGAGGACTGTCCTGTTCGCCGCGAGACAAGCCGTCCGCAAATCCTGTCGCACCGAAGGCTTGCGTCTGAATTGCTGGGTCTGGCAGGTGCTGAAAGAACTGAAAACTCGCATCAGCTCACGTGCCTGGCGCCGACACTGCTTGATGGAAGCGTGCAGTGAATGAGCCAGAGACTCTCGTGCCTAGGCAGAACCACGCATGCACGTCGGTGCCGTGGATCGGCTCATGGCTGGCTACAGCGCGAGGTAGCCCCCACTTAACTCGTTTTCCCAGCTCTCGACCGTCCCCGAGCTCGCATGGGTCCATCATGTCCAAGTCGTGTAAAGGCCTAATTACAGACTTCGTCAAGTGCATTATGGAGGCAAGAGGGGGTCGCCCCGCGGCTCCGCACTGGGCATGATGCTCGCCGCGCTTTGGATGCCTGATGAGCGCCGTGGAATTGGGAATAGATCGGCAATTTGGCGCGGCTGACGAGAAATTGCTCATGTTTACGCAGTCTGAATGTTATAGGAGCGGCGGGACGCTGGACGGGTGCAAGCTGAAGGTCGTGAAGGAGAACCAGGAGTGCGAGGCGCTGAGGCGAGGCTGGGGCCAGCATTCGCTCTGCGCGAGCATGCAGCGTATCATACCCGCACGTATGTCTTCCTCGCGCCTGTCGATCGTGGCTAGGGCGCAGCGCATCGCTAACCCTGGCGCACGCGGCGCTTTTCCATGCAGGCAGGGGGTGTTTGCGTGCCGGAGGGGCCAGCTCGACGCTAGGAATCGCATCCGAGGGAACAAGGGATACTGGTGAGGCTCGCGTGTGGTCGCAAGCGTGGCATTCGTGGCATTCGTGGCATTCGCGGTCGGCAATGCGTGTGACCCGTTTCTCCTCTCCGCAGACGCGTCTCTCAGCCGCAGACAAGATGCAGCGCGTGAGGACGTACGTTCGTGGCCATCCGGCTCTCGTGAGCCAGTGTGGCGCCTTCATTCGCCTGCGGCATCGCCTGGCGGGATGTCCCTTCCACAGCGTCCCGGCCCACGCTGGGGGCGGTCCAGGCGAGCGGCGCTTGCGCGGTTATGTGGTGTGGTTGATACTAATGATGCTGAAGTCTTATGCGACCGATGGCGGGAGTCGGGATGTCGCTTCGCCGCGACCGCAGGGGCCGACGCATCTCCCAGTGATGGTGCTGCGCCTGGCGGCGGCGCTCCCGCGCGCGGCGGACGGCGGCTCATGGATGCCAAGCAAGTGCTTGCTGCGGAACAGAGCGCGTGGTATCCCCCGCCCGCCGCGCGGGGGCCGGAGGCGCCGGCTGCATCGGAGGATGTGCTTGACAGCACGGGTGCGTCCGCCCCGCGCCCCTCGGGCCACCGCAGCCGCTCAGCGTGGTGCGCATTCCTCCATTACCTTTGTCACTTGCGTTTGCAGACGACGAGTCGCTCTCGGATCGGCTCCTGGACGTGGAGGGCCTGCTGAAAGCCCCGGGCATGGACGGCGACCCGCGCGTGCGCGCGGCGATCGAGTCCGGCCGGGCCGACATGGAGAGCGTACTTCAGGCCTTCCCTTTCGAGCTCGACGCGTTCCAGCAGCAGGCGGTGCGGGAGCTGCTGGATGGACGCTCAGTCGTGGTTTGCGCCCCGACGGGCGCCGGGAAGACGGCGATTGCCGAGGCAGCGGCCATCGCCTGCCTCGCGATGGGCCAGCGCGCCATCTACACCACGCCGCTCAAGGCCCTCAGGCGAGCGGCGGCGCACAGAAGGAGCACGGTGGGCGTTTCCTTCCCGCCCAGCGCAACTCGCTGTCCGCAACTTGCCGAGCGACGCATCTAGTGTATCCAAACTGCATCTACTGTAACCAAATGTGACTGTTGAAGCTCTCTGGTGGCGCCCGCAGCAACCAGAAGCTGTTTGAGATGCGCGCGCGGTTCGGTTCCGACCGCCTGGGCCTTCAGACGGGCGACATCTCGCTCAACAACGAGGCCGACATCACGATCATGACCACGGAGATCCTCCGCAACATCATGTATCGCATCCAGGTCGAGCGGCAGCGCGGCGGCGACGCGACCTCGGCTGCGGCGTCCACCAGCCTGCCGCCGGCTGTGGCGACCCAGATGCTCAGCGGCGGATCCTCAGCTCGCCTGGACGACGTCGGGCTCATCGTTCTCGACGAGGTGCACTACCTGGGGGACCCCTACAGGCGAGCGCGGGCGTGTCACAGCTGTTCGCTTATCTTGCAAAGCTGCGTCTGGTTCTTTAAGCTACATCTTTTCAACTATTCCTCTTAATAATAAATTGCATTGCGCCCGCGCAGGGGCACGGTGTGGGAGGAGGTCCTGATCAACTGCCCCAAGCACGTCCGCATCCTGGCCATGTCGGCCACCGTCCGCAACCCCGACGAGCTCGGGAGCTGGATCAACGACATCCACGGGGACTGCAGCACTGTCAAGACAAGCAAGCGGCCCGTGCCGCTACTCTGGCGAGTCGGCGGCGAGATTGCAGACGTGCCCTGCACTTGCAGGCAGCAGCGCATCGCTTGCGCAGTGGGTGTGCGGGGAAGGATACCCCTGCTTACTTCCTTGCTTGTACTATCTACCATTCGTTTCCTCCTTCATTCAGCACTCGATTGCTTTGCGAACAGCTCTCGCACAAGGCTTGTGCTTATCTACAACCCAGGGTGCATATCGAAGAAGTGCAGATCCCCTTCTCCCCTACTCGTAGGCAGTTCTGCATGAGGGAGGGCCGCCGCACACGAATGGTCCCCCTGCTCGCGCCGTCGGGGCGGCAGCTGAGCCGGGAGCTGAGGGCCCCGCAGGACAGACTGCGCGAGCTGGTCGAGGTGAGGGCATGGAGTGGGCGCATTCGTAATGCATGGGTAACGACGATTGTCTCGTCGCATTGACAATGACGCTGCCTGCGGTGGGTATGAGTGGCTGCTTCTGCCATGTTGTTATAACTTATTTTTACCGCAGGAAGCGGGTGGCAGCTGGCAGGAGTGGCGGGGACTGCGGTTCAAGGGCGACGGTCAGGGGCGAATTGAGGACGGGGGCAAGCCATGGAGCCTGTTTGACGAGCGCATGGCCGAGGTGAGAGTAGCTTTTATTGAGTGAGATGGATCACCCAGGGGCTTGATTGACGACCGCATGGGCGAGGTGAGAGAGTAGCTATGGGTATCTATGCTAGTTTGCCCAAAAACGCGTTTGACTGTCATCCACGTCACCCTTTCTATTCCTCAGATGGTAGTACTATCTAAATCAGACACATCTATATCGAAGCACACAATAATGCCGCTCCCATCCCCGACTCCTCATCTAAGCACACGTCCCTGTCTCCCTCATTTCACTCCCCAGGCCCCCATCATGCGCTCCGCCCGAACAAACATGTTTGTCGTACCCCCATTCCTTTTCTAAGACCCCTATGTCACCCTCATCTCACTCCCCTCTGTCCAAACACACAACCCTGTCGCCCTCATCCCCTTTCCATACCCACACACACCCCTATCACCCTCACCCCCAGGCCCCCACCATGCGGTCCGTCCCCCCCATGGACGATGTGATCGAGGAGCTCCGTTCCCGACAGATGCTGCCCGCCATTTGGTTCGTGTTCTCCCGGAAGGGGTGTGACGCGGCGGCCGCGCAGATCGCCAGGGACTGCCGGGCGCTGGTGACGGAGGCAGGTGAGAGAGTGGATGAGTAAAGATGGCAGGGCGCTGGGTCATGGTACGATGTGATTGAGAGAAGGCAGTTGCAGGGCATTGGTTATTGCACCTAGACTCCGACATTGTCGTTACTTTTGCCATCAACACCCTCGTTGAGACCCCACTCATCAACTCCAGCCCCACCACTCGCACCCAGAGCGCCGCGCGATCGAGGCGGAGGTGTCGCGCGTCCGGGAGACGCAGCCCGAATGCCTGCGCCCCGACGTGGTCGGCCTGCTGAGTCAGGGCATCGCGTCGCACCACGCGGGGTGCCTGCCGGGATGGAAGGCGCTGGTGGAGAGGCTCTTCCAGCGAGGGCTGGTGAAGGTCGTCTTTGCCACCGACACGCTCGCCGCCGGCATCAACATGCCCGCCAGGACCACCGGTGCGGAAGCGATGCGATCTGTTTATGATGTATGGTTGTTGACATGGCTCGCTGGGTTTGGTCGATATCATGTTTGATCCATCCGACCCCGCCGCAAGTTTGCATCACATCACGACTAATGACCCCGCATCCCATCTCTTCCATCTACCTCCCGCACCCTCCACATCCCCCCGCAGTCATCGACACCCTCTCCCGCCGCCGCGGCGCCACCCCCTTCCAGCGCCTGACCCACAACGAGCTGCTGCAGATGGCGGGGCGCGCGGGCAGGCGCGGCTACGACACCGTCGGCCACTGCGTGTTAGTGCAAGGCCGCTTCGAGGGAGCGGATGAGGCGTTCGAGATTATCTCATCGGGACCGGAGGCCCTAGCGTCTCAGTTCACCGCTGGCTATGGCATGGTGCTGAACGTGCTTGCGACGCGGACGCTTGACGAGGCGCGCGCCTTCTTGGAGAGGAGTTTCGGTTCGTATCTCTCTGGAAAGGGCCTGGCGGCTAGGATGAGGGAGGTGGAGGGGCTGGAGCAAGAGGCGGCTGAGGCGATGCGGCGGCTGAGGAAAAAGTACAAGGGACTGGGGGCGGGGGTGGGGGGGAGCGAGGAGGCGAAGAGAGAGGCGAGGTGAGGGGTTTGGGTGGGCGAGGGGTGGGTTGGGGGTAGCATTGAGGGTAGCAGTGGGGGTGGGAGTGAGGGTAGCAGTGAAGGTGGCGGTGTGTTAGTTGGGTGGTGGTGGGAGTGAGGGTGGCAGTGAGGGTGGCAGTGGGGGTAGCAGTGAGGGTGAGGAAGGAACCATTCGCATTTTTTCTGCCCATTATTGTTACCAACAATACACCAATCACTTTCTCCTTACCAGTAAATCCTCCACTGCCCCTCACCCCCAGGCGCCTCCAGTCCCGTTACGCCGACGAGAGTCGAACCCTCGACCTCTTGGAGAGCCAGCTGACCGAGGCAGCGGGGGAAGACCTCTTGGCTGCTTTGGCAGACGAGGAATCGGATCTTTGCATGCCGAGGGTGGTGGGGCTGCGGCTGCCGGGGCCGCAGGGTGCCGTGCCGGCGCTGGCGATGGCGGTCGTGCCGGTCGACCAGATCACGTGTCTGAGCGAGGTGAGAGGTGTGGCGTGGGTAGGTGAATGAGTTTACATGGGGTGAGATTGCATGTATTTAGTTAGTGACTACTTACTATGAGCGGGCTTTTTTTTTTTTTTTTAGTAGTCACTAACTAAATGACGGTTGCGGTCCAGATGTCCTCTACTCACGCTCTCTCCCGCAGTTGCCTTCCGGCCATGAGCCCGCCTCTCTGCGCGGTGGCGATGCGGAGGGCGACAGCGGCGACATCGATGGGGAGAAGGAGGAGGGGTCAGGTGGGGACGGCAGAGGGAGTTCGCTGGTTGTTCGTTCACTACTATCAGTTGGTTGCAAATCCCCTCAAGGACCATTGTTGTAGTACTATCATCACTCGATGATAGTACTACAAGAGTGATGATGCACTCCATGACAGCTAGACTTACTTCCACAACAATCAATCAATCAACCAACCAACCAATCATCACTCAATTGATAATCGCAGGTTCCTTGGATGATGACGAGGAGGACGACGACGATAACAACATCAATAACGACATCGATAAGTATACCGATAACGACGACGCGACAATCGACGAGTCCGAGTCGTCCATATCCTGGCAGGAGCGCCTGCTGTGCGTGCTGAGGGACGGTCGCATTGTGGCAGTGACGCCGGACATGGTGGTGGCGGTCATGAGGGAGGGGCAGCCAGAGCTTGGGGGGGCGACGGCGGCGGTGGCTGAGTGAGTGGTGGGTGGGGGTGGTGGGGGTGTGGGGTGGTAGTAAGGGTGGTGGAGGTGGTGGTGGTGGTGTTGTGGTAGTAAGGGTGGTGGGGTTAGTGGTGTGGGGCAGTCACAGTGTGAGTGGGGTGTGGGGTGTGTAAAGGCGGTGGTAGCAGGGTGAGTGTCATTGTTGGGTTATCATCTCATCCCCGCCGTATCACCTTTTCCCCTTATCACCTTATCCTCGCAGGCATCTGGCGTCCCTGCCAGAATGGGATTTCAGGCCCTGGGGCGCCGATGCGGGGGGCAAGGGGTGGGCGGTGACGGGCACGGCAGACCGGAGAGGTGAGAATGCGGGATGTGGTGTGATGTGTGCATGATTGCAGGTTTGAAATGTGGAGGGTGGGTCGCACACACAGGAGAGCATGGAGTGCCCATCCATTACCCACCCCTCCATGCACCCCCCCCTCGCATCCCCTTACCCCAACCCACCCCTCACACCCCACCTTAACCCCTCTCCACCCCCCCCAGCCCCCCCCGTCGCCGTCCTCGCCCCGTCTGCCCCCTCCCGCACCCTCGGCCCCCTCATCCCCGCCTCCCTGACCGCCATGGACCCCGCCCCGGTCCCATCAGCCCTCGCCGCATCCGTCGAATTCCAAAAGCGCATCGTCGATCGCGTGCTGAGGGAGCTGAGGGCGGTGGATAAGGCCGGGGCGGAGAGCATGCCCAAGCTGCCGCCCAAGGCCGCCAAGAAGCTCGCACGGGCCAACCGACTCATGAGGTGATTGCGAAAGATGTAGGTATCTTATATATGACCATAGAGTATCATATGTTATCCTCATCCTCTCCCACCTGACATGCGACCCGACACCCAGACCCCTCCTCTCCCACCACCCCCCAGCCACCCCAACCACCCCTCCAACAACAAAACTAATAACTTTCTATTCCTAATCCCCCCCCAGGCGCGCCGAGCGCATCCGCGAGGAGATCGAGGAGGACCGCGCCCGCACCTGGCGATCCTTCGAGGGATCGCTGACCGTGCTGCGGCGCATGGGGGCGGTGGAGCACGATTTGCGCGAGGGACGTGCTGTGGCGACCGCCCTGGGGGAGGTGGCGAGGGAGGTCCGGAGCGAGAACGAGCTTTGGATGGCGATGGCGCTGACCGGCCCGGCGGCCCAGGGTTTGCCCCCGGGGGCTCTGGCGGCGTTCGTGTCGTGTCTGACGGCGGGGGACGTGCTGGGGACCAAGCCGGGGGTGCGGTGCAGTTATGCGCCCACGGAGCAGGCGAGTGGGAGGGTGGGATGTGTGCTTCTACAGCGTTGCGACATTATCGATAGTAGCTCCTGCCTCCCTTCGCAGGTGGTGTTGGCTGCGGAGGCCCTGGAGATGTCGCGGGTTGCATTGGAGGATGCGCAGTCGGAGGCAGGGATCGCGGGGCCGGGGTCGACGGTGGCCATCGACGCGAGGCTGGCGGGGCTGGTGGAGGTGAGAGTGATTGCGTTTGCTGTTATTTCTGGCGTCTGTGGTTTTGGTTGCAGTCGCGCCAACGTCGTCACCCCACCATCACCGCTCACCCACCGTCCGTGCCCACCGCCCACCCCTCCCCCCAGGCCTGGGCAGCCGGCGCGTCGTGGGAGCAGATCACCAAGGACACGACGGTGGACGACGGGGACCTCGCGAGGCTGCTCTCTCGCGTGGTGGATGTGCTTAGGCAGGTGGCTCACTGCCGGCACCTCGACCCCAACATGCGCGCCACTGCCCGGGCCGCGGTCAAGGCCATGGTGCGGCAGCCCATCTCGGACCTCCTCTGAATTTGGAAATAACCGGTTTTGAATGCGAACGCGGTGCGGGCGGCGACCTTGGCGGAATCCACCGCACGCAGTTTGATGTTGATGCCCGCTTGCGTGAAGCAAGCGGCTGTCGCTGTACTGTTGTATTCTAGTGGATTCACACGTTGTCGTCGTCGTCGCGGGGAGAAGGGACGCAGCGAAACGAGGCCCACCCCAAAAGAAATTCAACAACCCCACCATGCCACACCGCCCCACGCCACGCCCGGCGACACACAGCGGCAGCCTATCTAAGCCCCAATCGAGCTCTCAAAGCCCTCCGCCTATCGCGCCGCCCGTGTTGAGAAGTGAGAGTCCTTGCACTACCCTCTGACGCGAGAGGTGCGGCCAGAATCGGGTGCGCACCCACGCACCCCACGACTTTCAGCCCTTACGCCTTCTTGGGTGCGGGCCACACCTCCACCTCGTGGTTGGGGTTGATCTCGATCAGCGGCCGCGCGTTGACGCCGAGGCTGTCGCCCTTGGCCACGTAGCGCTGGAAGGCCAGAACCTGGTCCGCCGACGCGTACCCCTCGCGCTTGCACACCAGCCAGCGGACGCCCTCGCTGCGGGGGAGAGACAGAGGCCATGGTTGGTTGTTTTACGTGCTTTACTCATCAACAACCAACAACATGCTAGCCCTTGGGTGGGGTGACACCCTTGGCGGTCACGGTACCAGCGTGAGCGTGCCGGTCGCTCGCGTGACGTTGGCAGCGCGGGGTGCGCCCGTCACAACGCGCACCTGCAGGGCGGGGTGGTCAAAGAGCCCTGGTAGGTGATGATTTCGGTCTTGTTGACGCCGCCCGGGGGAAGGAGGTCTGCGGGATCTACCTGGCACTCGACCTTCGTGTTGACGAGGAAGGGCGCCGAGTTGAGGGCCGCGGACAGCGCGCGGTTCTTCTTGAGGTTCGAGCCGGCGGAAAGCATCACGCCCAGCACCGCCAGGTCGTTCTTGCTGCCGCGACGGCGGTGCACGAGGTGCGCCTCCATCTCCGTCCGGCGCTCGTCGAAAGCGTGCTCCGACGGCGAGTGGAAGTGGAACTGCAGCAGATCGTACTGCGGGCGCGGGGAGAGGCGACGGAGAGGCCGTCGGAAGCCGCGCATCGCGAGCGAAAGCGGTGCGCCCTAATTGGAGGGAAACGCGCGGGCGATCTGCGGCATGTTCGGGAAAAATCCGCGCGAGTTGCAAATATAATGCCATTTTACAAAGACGTGTGCTTGCGCGGAGCGGCGAGTGCCGCGGGAGGCGCCGTCGCGGTCACACATGCGGATGAGGCCGACCTTTGGACGGTCACCGCGCGCAGGAGACGGCCGCTCAGGCCCGCGCGTCCTCGCCTGCGTGTCCCCGACGACCATAGAATTGGAACCCGGCGGGAAGTTGACCTGCATCGTGCCGTGGCCCGTGTTGATGCAGGATGCCTTGGTGGCCTGGTACTTGGTGATGATCTTGGGCGGGTCCTGGGTCACGGGGGTCCGGAGAAGGGCGGTGCGAATGTCAATCGGGCTCTGGTTGACCCCCTCGACGCAGAAGCCGCGCCACCGCGGGGGCCCGTTCTCGTAGCCGTAGCCCCAAACCTCGGCCTTGGCAGGGTTGCAGACAGGGCACACCACGGCTGCGGGAGCGCGCGATGCAGCGAGATTGAGCGATTTGACGCCCACTGCGGCGGCGCAGCGGCGCGGGGGCGAGGGGGCGCGGCCGCCGGCCGCGGGCAGCATCCACTCACAAGGGAACAGGGCGGCCCCCGCCGCCAGGACCGATCGCCGCGCAAGGGACGGCCCTCGCATCTCCTTATCTCCCCCATCACCCGTCACGCCCGCTTCGCCGGCTTCCCGGCTCGCGGCGCGGCATACGGCCACCCTCTGGGGCGGCGTCCGGACTGCAGGCGTGGAAGCCGGGGTCTTCAGGCTTGCGAGGCCCAGCATCTCGCCTTGCCGGCCGCGAACGCACGCAGACTAAGTTCGCGATGCGTTTGGGCGGGAAGGCGGGGAGTATTCCCTCGATGGGGCGGCGCAAGGGGAGGCTAGAGCGCGGCGTCGACGTCGGTGGAAAAGGCCTCGCCGCTCGTGCTAGCAGCTGCGGGGACAGGCTGTGTGCGTGCAAGATGGCGATTGCTTGCCGAACCCGCGTTATATGCTGGGAAAGGGGCGCTGGGCGAAGTTCCTACCACAGGACACGCTGTTCTGGTGGGTACGTGGCCCCCGTTCTTCAGCCCAACCGGACAACCGATGGCCACGCGGCTCTCACGGCGCTTCTTTTCGGCAAATTTCCCCGCGCGCCCGCCCCCCACCGTGCGGGACGGGTTCCCGCCACGGTTCCTTAGGTCGCGGCACGCGCGATGGCCGCGCCTCGGCGCCGATGGCATCCTTTTGCGTTTATTGATTCTCTCGACAAGAGGGCTGGGCTTCAGATACGCCCGCTAGGTCCCTGTGCTGCACGTCGCATCCCTTGGCATTCTCTCACCACTCGCTACCTTTTCCCTACTGCGCCCCTGCTGCTGCGCGCGTCATCTCCACGATAATCTCTTTGACGGCCTTCCGGTCCTTGGCCTCCCTCGTCCACGGCACCCGCGCCTTGAAGGTCTGCTCGCCTTTCGAGCACTGGACGACCATCCCCAGGCGATCGAGCGAGAGCATCGATGCACGCTCGATCGAAGCCATCTTGGTGTAGCCCCGCACGATCGCCAGCACTGCGAGTGAGCGCGGGTTACAGTTGCTGCAGCCGGTCACGCCAACATGCAGCAGCAACCCCTGCATGCACCCTGCACCTGCCACCACGCAACCATTGCACACACTCAGCCCCTGCACACACTCTGCCCCCTGCATCCACCCAACCACAACCATCACACCCACCCACGCACCCGCGTCGGTGTGGTCGTCGTTCATGTGCGAGCACACGGGTTCGCTAAACTTGGAAACGGGGTCCTCCGCCGCCTCCACGTATTCTGCCCCCAGCACGGACCCCGCCCGCCCGAAGCCCGACACCAGCCGCGCCAGCTTGACGTCCTTCATGTGGAAAAAGCTGAAGTCGCCAAAGTCCACCCAGAAGCTCTGCGGGTGCTTGGCCAGAAAGGCCGCGCGGAGCTCGTCGCGCTCCGGGCCCTGCGCTACGATGCTGACGGTGCCCGTGAGGGTGACGCGGGCGTCCGACAGGCCCGACCAGTTGCGGGCGCCGACCGTCAGCGAGGCGCGGGGGTCGGCGACGAGGTTGCCGTAGTGCGCCGAGAGGCGGCTCAGGGCGAAGATGGGAAGGCCCTTGGCGTCAAGGGCGTAGTCTGCCATCGCGCCCGATGGGAACCCTGCCGTGTCGCCCTTCGCGTCGATCGTGGACAGCACCCCGTGAGAGCCCTGCATGATCAGGGACTTGGCCTCCTCGGCTATCGTGATCCGGGGGGCGTTCTGCTGAGACTCCCTGCGGCGCAGCGGGGGGGGGCAGGGGTGGGGCTTGGTTTGGACCCCAGGTCACCAACACTCGGGCCCGTTGAGACACGAACCTGAACGACACGACCTCGGGGTCGACGTTTTCTTCGCTGACCACGCTGTCCTTGTTCACCTCGTGCCCCGTCTGCGACGCCCGTGCCGCGGCGAAGCGGCGCGGGGCCGGGGGCGAGGAAGGCCGCATCGACGCGGCCCGCAGGAAGAGTCGGCCGCTTGCGGGGGATGCGCTGGTCGATGGAATAGTCTTTACTGCGGCGAGGAAGTCGGAAAAATCTCAGATAGGCTTTCGTGGCGCGTGCGGAAGCTCCTCATGGAACGCACGCTTCCGCGGCCCCCCGCGACCGCTACCAGCCCATCCGCTCCACGACGGCATCGCAGCAACGCCGAACATGTCTCTATCTTCGTCCCTGCACGCTCAAAGCTGGCGCAATCGCTTCAGCTCACCGAGCAAGCCCAGGCGGGTGGAGCAGTTGAGCAGGCTCGGCATGGTCGCCCGCCCGTATCGCATGTGCGAGAAGCAAACACGTCGATCGTGAAGCCTGGTCATTAGCGCCGCGCTCGCCGCGTCCAAGAGCTCCACAACGCCGCTGTCGTCAGAAGCGGGTCATCGTTCGGGGAAGAACCCCGCGGGAGAGGTGAAGTTTGCTGGCTCATCCCGTTCGCGTGCTCGAGACAAAGCCTCACGAGCGATGGCGAGCCGCGTTTTCAGGACGTGGGGAGCCGGTGGCTCGCCCTCCGTGCCGCCCCGTGCACCCTCGCCCCTCCTCCCCAGCGACGCCGTCAGCTGGCGCTGCAGTTCGGCCACCGTCCGCGTCAGATCGCGCACGCCCATCCCATGCAGCGTGGCGGCGAAATTGTCGACCTCGGGAGCCGGTGCCGCCCTCGCGTCGGCGGCACGGGGTGGAGCCTGCGAAATCGTCCACTCATCCCACTCCTCCCACCACGCATCGGCCTCATCGCGCCGCGTCGGCGACGCGCCCCGCTCGGCCCTCCGCGCAAGCTCCTCCACCGAGCGCTGCAGCGCTTGGAACGCGTCGCCCGCGTGGGCCAGCCGGCACTTGTCGGGGTGCACGAGCCGCCCTATGGACCGGTACGCCGCCTTGAGACCCGGCGTGGACAGGTCTCCATGCTTTGCAGCTTCGCACACCCATCCAGGCATGCGGAGCGCCTCGTCCCAGTCGTGAGTAGCAGCGCATCGAAGGACGTGGGCGATGGCGAACGCCTGCCGGATCGCCAGGTCCTCAGGATCGCCAACCGTCTGCGCGTGCTCCTCGACAGCAACAAAATCGCGGCTCTCTAGCAACAAAGAGAGCCGCTCCATACTGCGTGGCCCTGATCACGCAGTGGCCGCTCAGCGTAATGGGAAGGACACGACATATGCCACTCGCATAACACATTTGTCTCGCGCAGGACACGAGAAGGCGTCGCATTGGCCCTGCCGAGCCTATTCTGGCGTGCATTGCCCCTTAGACTCAGGATTGCGTCCTGGCCTAGCCATGAGCATCGGGAAAAGGGTGTCGGCCGTGCACAGAAAACAGACAGGACGCGCGCCGCTGATGATGATGGGCGTTTGGGCAGGAGAGATGAGGGGAGAGAGCGCGTGACGCCCACCGGGCATGAACTAGCAGGCAGGACGCGTCATGGCGTCCCCGCCGGAGAGCGCAACCACGCTGCTCAAATCGGCTCTCGAGGCCGTCAGGCGGACTTCTTGGAACTCGGACTCGGACGAAAGGTGAGTGGGATCCTTGACCCTGCGAGCGCCTTCCTGCGGGGCCTGATTCCGGTTCTGTCGCCGGGCCTCGTGCCTTTAGTGTGTCCATCGTCATATGCCAGCGCTGCGGTGTACCGGAGCAGCGCGTTCGCTGCTTTCATGCCCGCGGTCGCCTTGTGGGTCACGACCGGGCCCTCTCTGCGTCGCTGGGGGCCGAGATGCGCAGACCCGGCTTCTTCCATGTCGTCTGTTTGCGTCGTCCAGCGGCGATGGGCCAGGGCGTCGCCAACTACCCTCACCATGCCCCGCACCGCGCTTGCAGCTCTGATGACGGGCCGCGGCGTCGCACGTCCTCCGGCGCCGAGTCTGGGAGCCGGTCCACCTCTGTCGGAGGACAGACTCCGGCACAGGGCTTCCGACAGCGCTTGCAGCAGCTCATCAGCAAGACATCGCGGCCCGCGGGCAGGTGCGATGGCATTTTGCGGCCGCGGCACGCCGGCCGTGGATCATGCGAGCCGTCGCGACGTTCCTCAGTAGCTGTACCGCCGCACGCGCGGGCTGTTTATCGGCGTTCGTCCGTAGCCCGCGCGGGGCGAGGCTTGAGATGTGTTTTGTCCCCATTTCCTGCAGGACCGAGCGCCCTGCAGCTCCGGAGCTGGGCTCCTCTGCGGGTGGTCGTGACAGCGTGACGTCCGGTCCCAACGACAGCTACGCGACGCGCAATTCCCTGGACATCGCCTCCGCACATCGTGAGTTGATGGGGACGCGCGATGTTTCCCTTTCTGCGGGCCGCGAGGGCCGGAGCTTCGCGTCAGTGCTTCGTTTTGTCACCGCGATTCGTTTCTCACGCCCGCAGCGTCGCTCAGCGAGCGCCTGGAGAGCGCCGGCCGGGCGATGGCAGCGCGTGGCGCAGCCGTTGGGAGCCTGACCCTCGCGGACGTCATGGCCGTGCCTGATTCAGTCCTTTTCTCCACGAGCCGATCCGCGGACGGGGCTCAGGCCACTGCCAAGTCCGCATCGTCCTCCAATCGGTGAGCCGGTCGCAGCAACACGACACTCCCGCACCCCGCACCTGCCCTGCAGCGATGCACAGCACGCGACCGCTTCGTGATGCGCCATTCCGCCTCATCGCATCCAGCTGCACCCCGCCCTGCCTGCAGCGTGCCACCTGACCCGCTCGACGCGACTTCTGGCAGCGTCGGTCCGGCGGACCTACCGCCCCGCATATCTGCGACTGAGTCGCTGGGAACCTCCCCGAAGCCGAGCACGATGGCCATGGCCCTTCTGCGCCAACGGGCGCTCGCCGCGGGTCTGTCCGCGAGCCCGGGAGATAGTCGGCGACCTTCGTCCAGCGGAAATGGCCCCTCCTTTCCCGCTCTTTCCACGAGCAACGGCCCGGCCGTCCCCGCGCAAGCCGCGTCGGTCACTGGCGCCAATGATGCCACCCCGTTCGTCCCCACCGTTTCGCCGGAGGGCCCCTGGGGCCTCGCGCCGGTGCCAGAAATGCGTGGCGGCGTGGTCAGCGCAGAGGCCTATCACCCCAGCCATGGGCACCCCGCCGGGGGCCTGACGGACTGGGCGCGGGTGGGGCTGGAGCCTGTGGAGCCCGCGGGGCCTTCGCCTGTTGGCTACGTGCCTCCGGGCGCACACGCACGGGGCGGCGTGAGCAGCGGGGTGCCGGTACAGAATGGGGGCCCTCGGGTGGGCTCGGTGTCGCCCACCGCACGTGGCGTGGTGTCCGGGGATGGCCGGGAGAAGGGCAAGCGGGGCAAGGGGCCTGCGGCGAACGGCGGTGCATCGGGGCGATACATCGACATGCTGCGGACGCTGCAGGAGGCACGGGCGCCCGCACAGGCGAGTGGGTGTGGCACATGGTGCGAGCGAGCGAACGGTGAGGGAGATGTAGCCCCTAGATATGAAGGGAGCGGAACAGACCGCTACCTGTGGCTCTTGCCCCTGCATTTCAAGGACACCCAGGCCAGCCTTGGGTCGCTGTTCTTACCATGTTTTCACCTGTCTTAATGCATCTCCCCTTCTCGTGCTTTGCAGGCTCCCGAGGGCACCCCGGCCGGCCCCGGGGGGTCTCTGTTCCCCGACGCCGTCTCCGGGGCACACGTGCGCGTGTGGGCCGAGCGGCTGGTGCGTCGGTGCGAGAGGGAGGTGCAGGCGCTCGAGTTGAAGCTGCGGGAACACCGCAAGGCGTGGAATGCGCAGCGGTGAGGGTCGGGGACAGGTTGCGTTGGGTGGGCGACGGTGGATGCGAAGGGAGGTGTTTAGCGATGAGGGTGGGGAATGGGTGGCAAGTTAAGAGCATGACTCACAGTCCACCTCGAATTGTTGTATCAATCGCTAGAAACCCCCTGTCGTGCTCTCTGTGCAGTGACGAGATGGCCTCGGAGCTTGAGACGCTGCGCCGGGCGTCGTTGCGCGCGGAGGAGGAGGTGGCGCACGCGGTGGCGGAGGTGCGGGAGGAGGCGCGGGCGGAGATGGATGCGGCGGAGGAGAGGCACCGGAAGCTGCTGGAGAGGCTGGAGAGGCACACCCGGCAGGCGCTCAAGGTGAGAGGCATTGGTAACTGTGGGAGAGGAGAGCGGGGCACACGGGGCAAGTTACTGGAGAGGCTGGAGAGGCACACTGCTACTAGCCTCCAGTTGCATCGAATGTTTGTCAGTATGAGCGTGTGGGTGTGTAAGTGTGCATGGTGAACCAAGGTTGATTGTCAACTGCAGGCCCGTGATGACGCGGCTTTGGAGCGACTGGAGGAGGCGAGGAGGGAATTGGAGGCTGGGGTGGTGCACTACGAGGCAGTGGCGGAGAGGTGAGGGGTGGAACGAAGACGCACGAGGGTGTTGAGCGTCATGAGGCAGTGACGTATGCAGTGACTCGCTAGTTCTGCGGATGGACCCAATTGATTTGCTCGTATTGTTTCGTCAACCGTCCCAGGACCCTCATGGCGTATACGCGGGTGAAGGACTGGGCGAGGAGGAAGCTGATTCTCCGGGAGTGGCTGCTGCTGGCGAACCACTCGCGCGCTGCCAAGGTGCACGAGTCGCTGGTGCAGGTGAATGGCGGGGCGGGGGTGCGGGTGGGGGTGCGGGCATGAAGCAAGGCACGAGTGCGGGTGCGGGGTTTTCAGTCCCTACCAGCGCAAGCAGAGCCAGACCCGCCGGTACCTTGATAGCACGTCTCGAGCTTGCCAGCTTGCTTGTGCACTCTTTAGCACTTCGCTCCCGCCACTCCCACCCGCACCGTCCCCTACTACTCCCCACCCCACCCAACACAAACACAGGTGAAGGACCGAGAGCTGAAGCGCATCAAGGACCGACTGACCACGGAACTGGAAGAGGCGGGGAGGAGGCAGGTGCAGCGGCTCGTGATGCACACGTGGCGGCTGATGGCGTCGGGGGAGAGGGGCAGGGACGAGGTGGTGGAGCATCTGCTGCGGTACAAGCGGAGGTCGCACGCGCGTGCTGTGCTGCACGCGTGGAGAGAGCTGGTGCAGGAGGCAGGGTCACAGAGGGCGGCAGCAGAGCAACGGGCCGAGAGCAAGGCGGAGGCGGGGGCGCGCGCCGCGATGCGGGCGTGGGCGGCGGTCGCGGCGCGGCACCGGGCCGTGCGGCGGCAGCTGGCGGCGTCGGCGGCTGCCCGGGAGAGGCGGCTGGCGGCCACGGTTCTGGCGGCGTGGACGGTGCTGACTCAGGCGGGGCGAAACGCCAGAGAGGAGCGGGCGGAGCGGGAGGCCCGGGAGCGCGCGGACGGGGCCGCGGGGGAGCTGCGGCGGCTGGTGGCGGCGTGGCGGGAGGTGGCGCGGGGCAATGGGGCCAGGCGACACCGACTGGAGATGCTCATCAGCCGCGTGCAGGTGATGTCTCTCTCTTGAGAGCTTGAAGGAGGCCAGAGCACGTTCTCATGACATGCACATGAGATGCATCCATCATGTGTGTATTGCGCGCGCACCCCATCGCCCAGCCGCCTGCCTGCCACTGACCTGCCCAAGACACCACGCCCCCTCCCCCGCCCGCAGCTCCGCGTGCAGCGTTGCGCCTTCACCGCGTGGCTCGAGGTCTGCCGGGCCCGCCAGACCACGAGGTGGTGCGTGGAGACGGCGGCGAGGGGCCGGGAACGTCGCATGGCGCGATCGGCTTTGCTCTCTTGGTCTGCGCTAGCTGAGGACCTCTCGCGCGCCCGCGCCCGCGCGGACGAGATGCGCCGGGAGCGCGACGCGGCGGCGCTGGCGGAGGCGTGGGAGGGGTGGCGCGGGGTGGCGCGGGGCGATCACATCGACATCGACACATCGAGCGATGAGGCTGAGCCTGGCTGGGAAGGGGACGACGACGGCCGCGGCGACTCGAGCGCTGCGGAGAGCGGCGAGGAGGCGAACGCGGATGCGAGTGCGGATGCGGGGAGGGAGGCAAAGGAGAGCGAGCGGACGCGAAGGGTGGCCGCCCACGTCCACGCCCTCCCACGCCGCGCCCTCCTCCGCTCCCTCTGCCGCCCCGCGTCCGTCCGGTTCCTCCTAGCGTCCATCACGGCCGCGTGGCGCCTCCAGGCAGCCCAGTCTCGATCTCTGCGGCTGGCGAGAGAGACAATGCACACCCGCAGTCCGAGCGTCGAGCCCTCGTCGGCGCTTGCCAAGCGAGCGCAGGAGTTCCAGCGGCAGGGGTCGCGCGTGACGCGGTCGGGGAAATACGCAGAGGCGATTGACGCGGGGGCGGTGGCGGGGCAGGCTGGGGGCAAGGGTGCACGCGGGGGCGGGGGTGGCGCGGGCGGTGGCGAGAGCCGCCCTGCGAGCGCCGGGGGCGGCGCGGCGAGCGCGGATCGCGTGGCGAAGTTGCGGCGGGAGGTGGAGCGCGTGAGGGTCGAGAAGGATCACTTGGTGGCATTGTTGCAAGCGCTGCAGAGCTCGAGCGCCCAGCGTGTCGCGCAGCAGCAAGACGCCATCGACAAGCGGGGCGAGCGCATCGCGGCGATGTTCGCGGCGCAGCGGGGCGCTATGAAGCGCGCGCAGTGCTTCCGGGGGTGGGCGGCGGTGGCGGGTGTGGGGGCGGGGGCGGGAGCGGGAGCGGGGGATGGCGGGGCGGCGTGGCGCTCTGCGAGGCGCGCGCACCGCACCGACGACACAGCGTCATCACAAGGCGGAGACAAGCCGGCATCTGTGGCGGGGGCGAGGGCGGCGTCTGGGGCGGCACCCCACGCACCCCACTCAAGCTCTCATGCAAACACTCATCATGCAAACGCTCATGCCCACAAGCCCGGGTCTGCGAAGAAGAGTCCCTTAGGCATGGGTGGGGTTACTGGGGCGGGGTACGCGGACGCAGGGGCGCAGCATGAGGCATGGGGAGCGGGGTCGGGGGCGGGGGCGGGGTTGGTGGCGGGGGGTGGGGAGGAGCGGTGGGGCTCGCCGCAACGGCAGCAGGTGAGTGGATGGGATGTCATGGTTTGGCTGCGTTTTCAGTGGAAAGCGTCGATATCAATGTCTGGTCGTCCAAAGCACGTATCGCGTGCTGTGCTGCACCGCCGCAGGACGGCCAAGGCCCTCCCTCGCCATCGGGCCCCTCTTCATCTGCCAATGCGGTGGCTGGGACTGCGTACGACGCCCACGGGTCAAGTGTCGGGGATGCAGGGGCAGCAGGCGCAGGGGCCACCGCCCAGGGCGCACAGGCGAGGCGCACACGCACTTTGCATGTAATGCCAATGCTTTGCTTTGCAAACAACTGTGCACGTACTGGGCAGCAATCACTTTTGCGCACCCTACGCTGCCCTGCTTTCGCCTGCAGGCGCGCCGCGGCATCATGTTCCGTCCCTTCCGTCAGTTCGCTGCCGGTGGCCGCCCCCTAGCATCGCAGTCATCGATCGGCGCCAAATCGGTGGTCAGCGTGGGCGGATCCGCACCTGTGGATGGGGGGCTGCATCTGGGGAGCGCCAATGGCAGCATGCAGGGGCTGGGGAGCACCGCGCCGGTGGGGAGTCTGGGGCCCAGGGTGCAGAGGTGAGGAGACGGTGTGCATGAATAGAACAGGGCTGGTTGCAATACGGCGACGGGGGTGGTTGTGGAGTGGCTGGGTGCACAGGGGCCAAATGCTTTACCCTGAGCAATCGGGGAATATATATACTACATATACCGGGCATTATCTGATTGCTTCTATTGTTTATTTTATGAATGCAGTGCCGAGCACAGTCCCAAGGCGGGTGGGCCGCGGGCCGACGGGCGGGCGTGGAAGGGAGCGGAGGCACCGGAGGGGTACAAGGACAGGTGAGGAGGGCTGTGGGTGAGATGATGGGTGTGGTAATTACGGTGTGGCGCCAGAGGGGTACAAGGACAGGCATAGGCATATTCGTGACCCTCACTGCCGCTTTGTTCCCTGCAGGATTCACTTGTGGCTGGATACCGTGGACAGCATGTCGCAGCTGCAGATGTGACGGCCTATGTATTGGCGAGACATATGGCTAGGTGCATGCCCTGATTTGCCTGGTCTGCCTGGCCGGCGCCGTACAGCAGCTCCGCTCGCTCCGTATCTGTGACTCTAATGCATGTGTGGCTCTCAAACCCTCTTCTTCAATGGAAAGATATTTAGTCGCGTAGGGTATGACCATGCGTGGTCGAGTGTCGCAACGTGGAGAGAGAAGCGTAGAAAGCAAGGCAGGTCCGTAGAGAATAAGTGCATATTGTGTGCGGCAATGCAGCCGAGACCCGTGGTGGGTTGGTTAGTTTGTAGTTGCAAAGCAGCAAGTCCCCCCCGGTCTGCTGGGGCAGCATCATGCCAGGGGCGCACTGGGCCCCGCAGGAGCCGGCGCCGCGGCATCCTTGCCCTCCTGTGCGGCCTCTCGTCTTGCCGACGCCTTCTGCAGCGGCGGGAGAGGGCAGCTGCGGTCACTGCACACCACGCGCCCCAGCCAGCGCCAGTGCACTCGCCTACCAGCACCCACCCACCTGCGCCATTTCCGCGAAATACTCGGACCATTTCCTGCTCGTCTCCTTCTTCTTCGTGTCCTCTTCTTCCTGCTTGTCGAAGCCCCCCGCAGGATAGGTCCCCTGCTCACGCAACGCAGCAAGACGGATTGCGATCGGCCGCGCGGGGCCCGCTGCGCCGTCCCGAGCATCCGCTGCAGCCCCAACGACTCGCCTTCATTTGCAAATGCCCGAACATGGACTGCCAGTCGCGCGCGGCCTCCTCTTCCGACTTCAGCGCCCACAGACTCTCCCCTTTGGGACGCAGCGGCGTGGCTCCCCTCGCTGCGGGCGAGATCGGGCGGCGATATGCAGCGCGATGTCATGAACTGCGACGAGCAGACCCGGCAGGCCGCGCGCGGGCCCTCACATCGCCCTGCCGTGCAGGCCAGGAACCGCCGCCAGAGCTCCCCGCAGTTGCGCGCCGTTCCGTCGAAGTAGACCTGCTCCATCTGAGACTGGGGCGTCGGACAGAGGCCCGCCTGCGCGCCATCGCCAGGAACGACGATGGGGGTTGTAGAAAGCAGGAGCGACGCGCCGTCCGCATCCCATCGCCCATGGACCCTCGCCGGCCCTCGCCTCATTGAATAGCGTCACGCAGTTCTCCTTCTCGGAGTGGTCGTCCACGTCCGTGGGGAGCCACATGCGGCCCGCGCCTCACCAGGGCGGGGGCTCCGCGATGGCTTGCGGCACGTGCCCGGCCTGCACGACCCCAGCGGAGGTTCAGCAGCAGAGGCGACAGGTGCTGAGCGCGATTTGCTACGTGAAGATTCCGCAGCGATAGACCCACCGGCAGCTTTCGTGTCGCTGCCCCTGCAACAGCTTCCTGACAAGGGCAAAACGCCAGTCCAGGTCCGCGCGCGCGGACTTGCGTGGGTGGGTGCGCTGCCGTTCGCTGCATCCGTCGCTAGCTCGGGAGGGGACAGCAGCTACCCGAGGGAGGAGCGCAGGGACGAGGACACATGTTGCCGTGCCCCGTCGCGGCCGGACCGGTCGCGACGAGGATTTCTGCGCGAGTTGGTGTGGATCGACTGCCGGTCCGCGTGGTGGGGTCGCTGGGATTGCCCGGGAGGAGCGAGAAATGCATCCGGACAGGTAGGGCGTGCGCCCTGGGGCCCGGGACGGCCCACGGGACCGATGGGGGAAAGATTGGTTTGTGACGCGTCCACCTCGACCCTCGCGCCCGCGTCTTGGCTGCCCCTCTCGCCCCAAGCGTCCGGCTATTTCGTGTTCCCCCTTGCTGACCGGGGACGGCTCCTCGCGCCCCGCGCCTTTCGCGGCTTGATCTTTGCGGTATATCTGATTCCCCGCTGGACGCGCATCCCGCGTGGTGCCTTGCCGGCGACGAAATCGGGTATTTCCGTGGCCACCCCTGAGGGACGCCGAGTGTGGGGACTGCCGCGTCGGATGAGCGCTTGCGATCGCCATCGCTCGATTACGCGACGCGCCTGGCCCCGCGCCGACGCGTCCCCCCTCCCCGGCGCGCGGGGAGGCCGTCTTGTGGTGGTCCCCCTTCGCCGGCCGACGCGACGCTGACCGAGCGGGATCCCCTTTTCCATGGCGAGCCCTCGTCGCAGCTCCCCGAACCAGTCGCCCGCCCGAGGCCGGCGGCGGAGCGGACCGCCACCTCCCTTTTTCGCGCGCCCGCACGCGGGGCTCCCCTCCGCCGCTTGCCGGGGCGCCCGGCGCTCCCCGGCGTCCCCGCCGCGTCGAGCGATTGCGTCTTTCTATCCCCTGCGCAGGTCCGAGGCTGCCCTCGAGGGCCCCGCGCGCTCCGGCGGAGGCACATGCGGGGTCCGACCGCGTGCCCTCCGATGACCGGGACGCAGCGAGCCAGCGCTCCGGGGAGGAGGCATCGAGCAGTTCGAATCCCGTCGAGGATCGCATGCGCGAGGCGCTGCTGCGCCAGGTCGCGCGATCGGCGGCCAAGGAGGTGTCGAAAGAGACGGCGGCCGTGATCAAGTTCATCACGAGCGGCCACAACGTCGACGCGGCCTACCTCCGCAAGCGCAGGCGCAGCCGGTGGTGGTCCAAAGTCAAGAAGTCCAAGCTGGCGGTGCCTGCGGGTGAGAAAAGAGCAGCCAGGGGGCAGGGCGGGTAGGGATGTGCGAGCGCAAGACTGTGCCATGCTTTGCTGTAGCTTCCCTCGCTCTGGCCGCACCGCACTTGTCGTCCCTTGCTTCCTCGTTACCCGTCTCGACTCGATTATTTCTTTTTGTACGTAGGTTTACCTTTGGCAAAGACAACCCCAGGTCCCCGACCCTGCCACCCAACCCCCTTCCCTCTCCCTCCCCTTACCCCCCAGTGATGGTGGAGAAGATCCAGCTCCCCGACTCCGCCTGGGCCATTCTCCGCAAGATGCTCCCGTTGGGCGCCATCTTCTTCGGGTCCTCCTTCAACCTCACGCTCTTGCAGAATCTGAGGGATGCGCTGGTGGTGACCACCTCGGGGGCGGAGGTGCTGCCGTTCCTGTCCGCGCTGTGGTGAGGGATTTGATGACAGGAGTCGTGATTTCAATTGCTCTGTACTGTCCGCACTGTGGTCAGAGTTGGGAGGGAGGGTGTGGGGGTGTCATGTGGGTTGCTTTGTGCTGTCCTGTCCGTGCTGTGGTGAGATGGGAGGGGAGAGAGGGTGTGGGGGATGAGTGATATATGTGTGGCCCCTTCCGTCTCTCCACTACCCACCCCCTTGCTTTTTAACCGACCTCCACCCCCTCCCACCCCACACCCCCACTCCACTACCCCACTACCCTCCCCAGTGTCCTCCCCGCCTCCATCCTCTTCTTCATGTACTACTCCGCCCTCATCCAACTGGTGCCCCAGAAGGCCATCTACTATGTCGCCATCAGCACCCTCGTCGCCATCTATGCGGTGTTCGCCGTCGCGCTCTACCCCATCCACACGTCGATCCACTTATACGGAGTGGGGGAGGCTCTGAGGGCCGCGCTGCCAGCCGGGTTGCACGGGCTGGCGACGGTCGTGCAGGTGAGGGGTAGGGGTGGGGTTCACGGGGGGTGGTGGTGGGTAATGGTGGTGCAGGTGAGGGGTGGGGGTTGATGAGGGTGGGAATGGGTGATGGTAGTGCAGGTGAGGGGCGTGGAGTGGGGTTGGCGGGGGGGTCATGGTGGGTGGTGGTGGTGCAGGTGGGGTGTGGTTGACGGGGCGGTTGCTCGGGGGCCCACGGCTCACCGCACTCGTTGCACAACTCGGCAGCCATGCGTGCCTAGACGAGAGAGGCACGCATGGCTGCCGAGTTGTGCAACGAGTGAGGTGAGCCGTGGGCCGCCGGCACCGCCACCTCTATCAGCCCCATCTATCAACCCCACTCTCCCCACCCACTCCCCACCCCATCCCCCACTCACCCCCCCAGGACTGGGCCCTTTCCCTCATCTTTTATCCCTATTCGTCCTCACTCCTTTGTCAATCGCCCCACCCCACTCGCACCCATGCCCCCACCCACTCTGAACCCCCCCAACCCCACCCACACTCCCTCCAGGACTGGACCCTGTCCCTTTTCTTCTGCTTCGCGGAGATCTGGGGATCCGTGGTCATCTCCCTGCTCTTCTGGGGGCTGGCCAACGACGTGTGCAGCGTCGACGAGGCAAAGACGATTTATCCATTGATGGGAATGGCGGCCAACGTGGGGCTGATCGTGTCGGGGTCGTTTATGAAGTGGGCGGGGGACTTCTTCCAACACGCGGGGGGTGGGGGGACCAACACGCAGGTGAGGGGGTGGGGTGGGGCTGGCGTGCGGGTGTGAGGGGTGTGAGGGGTGGAGTGGGCAGTGTCAGTTAAACGCGCACACACCTATCCACTCATTCATCCATCCACCCACCCACCACACCTCTATCCGCAGGCATTGCTCCAGATGTATGTGGCGACGATGGTGGTGGTGACGGGCGCGATGTTCGCCTTTAAGGGGTACATTGATCGGACCTTTTTGAAGGAGAGGGACGACAGGGACGCGATGGATCCCCTGAAGAAGAAGGCGAGTGGATGGTGGACAGGGGTGTTGATATGGGGATGCTACGCATGCACAATGACAACGTCATTCACAAATTTCATACTTATCATCCCTCCCCTCTCTCCCCAGAAGAAGAAGAAGGGCAGCATGCAGGAGAACCTCGCGCTGCTCACCAAGTCCCCCAAGATCCTCAACCTGGCCCTGCTGGTCATGTGTTACTCGGTCGCCCACCGACTGTTCGAGTTCTCATGGAAGGGCCAGCTGCGCACCATCTACCCCACCATGATTGAGTATCAGTCGGTGCTGGCAAGCGTGTCTATCGGCACGGGGTGGGCCACCATGCTCATGATGCTGCTGGGGAGGTTCGTGTTCCAGTACCTGGGGTGGGGGTTCGCGGCGCAGGCCACGCCCCTCGTCATGCTGCTGTCGGGTGAGAGGGAGTGGGAGAGGGTGTTGGGGAGAGAGGGGTGGGCGCAACGCTTCTTTCCCCACACTCACTGCCACCCTCACTGCAACCCTCACTGCCACCCTATCCTCGTCCTCACTGCCACCCCCACCCCGCATCTCTCCAACACTCACCCACCCCCCCCCTCAGGCGGCTTCTTCTTCATCTCCTCCCTCGCCCCCCGCCTCACCTCGGTGCTCCCCCTGGGTGGATTCGACCCCACCTGGCTCCTCACGGCAGGGGCGCTGGCCGGGTGCATCACGCAGGTGTTCGCGCGGTCGTCCAAGTTCTCGCTGGTGAGTCGTTTATCACTGTCAGTTATCATTATCGTTGATCATAAGGTATGCAAACACACTCTGGCGCACTGTTGCCCCACCATTCCACCACCCCACCTACGACCTACCGCTGCCCCAGCTACCGGCCCCACTCTCACCCCCACGCCCTCAACCCACACACCACCCTCCCACAACCCTCAACACCCACCATCCCCCACCACCCCCTTCAGTTCGACCCGGCGAAGGAGATGGTATACATCGAGATGAGCAAGGAGGAGAAGCAGCGTGGCAAGGCGGCTGTGGACCTGATCGGGGCGCAAGTGGGCAAGTCGGGCGGCGCTTGGATCACACAAGCATTGCTGCTGGTGACTGGCACCCTGACCCAGTCCCTCCCGTTCGTGATGGGGGCGTTCACGTTCATCATCGCCGTGTGGCTGCGGGCGGCGAGGCAGCTTGAGAAGGAGATGAAGAGGACGGAGGAGAGGAGGACGGAGGTGAGTCACTGTGGGGTGTTTGAAGATGAATGTCAGGGTGGCGGAGGTGAGGGGGTGTGTGGGGTGTTGTTGTGGAGAAGGAGGGAGAAGGAGATGAAGAAGACGGAAGAGAGGAGGACGGAGGTGAGCGTGGGGTGGTGGGTGTGTTTGGGTCATGTGTGCGGGTGGGCGGGTCAAGGTCAATCGCTGCTGAGTGCCACTAAGCTCTCTGTTCCATGTTGCGGTTCAAAGTGTATATAGCAACTAAACTCACATATTCCATCTCGTCCCACCCCCCCAGGAGATCGTGCAGGAGCAGGAGGCACGCGACAAGAAGTGGCGTGACGAGTCGGCGCTCTGGCAGACGGCGCAGGGGACAGGCGGCAATGGGGCCAACGGGGCGAGGGTGGGGGCGGGGGGGGACCCGGTTCCCATGCAGACGGCGAGCCAGGGGGCGTGACGGCACGGCACGGCATGGCATTGCATGGCATGACGGCCGGGGCGAGCGTTTGTCCATTACGCCGAGCCATGCGCGTTTGCTTATCCCGGGTGTCCCACTGTAGGTCACTGGACTGCTCGATGTTCTCCACTTGTTTCGCTTTGCTTGTCCACTCAGCCCAGCTGGGCCGGGGCAGTCGTCTGCAGAAACAGCGACCTGCCCATCGCTGCCTTACTCCTTGCCCCTCGCTGCTCCCCTCTCACCTCTCTGGTGCGGCCGTGTGCCGTCGGGCCACCCGCGGCCGCCCCTCCCTAGCACGTTCCTGAGCCACGGCACGATCCCGCCGCACCCCCAGCACGGCCAGGGGCGCCGGGTGGCCCTTCCTTGCCTCTCCCCACTGCGCACCAACGCACGCACCCCTTTTGTGGGGCAAACTCCTTTTCGGGGCATCTAGCGCGCCGATAAGTCGCGGCGTTGAATGAAGGCCGTCGTACTTTGCTTGCCAAAGCGGGTGTGACAGGCGCACCTAATTCGCGTCGCATGCGGTTGGACTTTCGATTCGCCGGATTGACGGCACGGGCATCAGTAGAGCCGCGAGCTGCCTATCAATAGCCGAGTCGCCGGTCGAACCGTGTTGACAACAGTGCATGCCATCGGTAGCCCCAACATCGTGCGTTTAGCGGTGCTGGCGGGCGCGGGGCGCTCGCCCCGAAACTCTCATCCGCACCCGCGCCCGTGACGCGACCGCGGCTGTGCAGGCAAACAAAGCAATGGAAAACAAATCTCGTCAAGCCGACCAACCCATTGCATCACGCTGCATCGAGCCACCACACCCATGCTGACACGACGGCGAGACAAGGGTTAAGGTCAGGGCTCTTGGACGCTCGTGGTGCGTATCAGGTAGTTTCTTGGCTGCTTCTGGCCTGCGTCCATCCCATCCCACTCAGTCCTTCTTCGCGGGCGTCCGCGCCTTGCTGGGCGTCTTGGCCCGGGACTTGGAGGGGGTCTTGGCGCGGGCGGCCTTGGCGCCTGAGGAGAGGGCAAGCAGGACAGGGCACATGACCGTCCCTATCGCATGGGCTTTGCAAGGCGTCAGAGGGTGCTGCTTGCGCCCCTCGCGCTATGTTGTGCACTCATGGGCAGCGTGTGGCAAGTCGACTTCGTCTCTTGTAAATGGCTTTGCCATCTACATCTACAAGTCGCTTCATAGTGGGTGTATGCGCCGCACCTGTCCGGGGCGTCTTAGGCTCCTTCTCCTCCTCCTTCTCCTCCTTTTTATCCTCCGCCTTAGCGTCCGCGCGGACCGGCTTGACGGGAGACGCGGCGCGGCTGCGGGGAGTCTGCGGGTGAGCAAAGGAACAAGCAGCGTTTGCACGACAGTCGCTCCCATAGAGCCCTGAAGCGGGTCCGCTGCTGCGGCCCGTACCCTGGCGCTCGGCGTGCGGCCCGTCTTCATCCCCGTGGGGCTGCTGAGGTCGTCGGGGGACCACTTGTCGGCCTTGCGGGTAGAGCTGCGGGGGGGAAAGCGCGGCACGCAGTGGAAGTCGCAGCCGGTCACTGGAGGCCCCATACGAACGCACGGCGCATGAAGCAGAAATCACTTGACAAACTCGCTTGACTCACATGCCAAGCAGCGAGACAGACGATGAAACAACGACAAGAGAGAGGCGACGTCATTTGGTCACAAAAAGGTCGCTGCGGAGCGAGGCGGGCGATTGCGTGGGCGGCGAGAGGCACGCAACGAGTCGGGTCGTCAAGATACAGGAGCAGGCGAAGCGCAAGAGGCGCGAACGTGGCCCAGAAAGCTGAGCTTGGAGCGGACATTGTCGCGCATGGGAAGGCCTGCCGCGCTGCGGCGCCGCAAGGATGGGACCCAGCGAGGTGGCCATCGGAATTTGATACAATCAACAATGCGACGAAAGCGTTTGGCTTTTGAATCGCGTCTGCAGAGGACGCCCGGGGGCCGCTTCTGTGTGGGAAGGCCCAGTCCCTCACCGGGTGCTCCGTCGGACGACGTGGTCGCCCTCCACCACGGTCTTCGTCCCCTCAGCGGTCGATTTGCGCAGCCCCTTCTTCACGGGCTTGCTGCCCGACCCCCCGATGAGAACGAGCGCCCCCAGCGCCAACTGCGGGCCCTCGGATCACCCCTTTTGCCGCATCGCCCGCCGCGCCGACTCTATTTCAAATTCCGATCGTCCGCGGTCATCGGGGCGGCGGACCGATGCCCGCGCGGCAGCTGCCGCGCGCTGACGTTGTGATGCAGCCGCAAACCGAGTGCCCCCGCCGCCCCGGGCGTCGAGCTCAGCTGGAGCAAGCTCACCATGACGACCACGAACGCCACGACCAAGGCCGTGAAGTTGGGCGCCGACATGCCCACGCCCGCTGCGACCCGCGCGAGCAGGCCCCCCGGCCTGACCGGGGCGGGCGGGGCCGCGCGCCTGAAGGTCCCGTTCATGTCTGCGCCACCCGCTCCCCAAAGTTGGACAGATGGACGGCGCTGTGGCCAGCTTGGCTGGGCAGGCAGGGGCTTAGATCAAGCCGACGTCAGCGCCGCCAGAGCGTGTGCTTTGCCCCGGGCCATCTTCGTCGCCGTAACAGGGCCCGGCGCACTAACATCTCTTAAACGTGACGTAGTCGGCGCAGCGAAAGCTGTTAGGAGCAACGAGCGCGTGCACTCTGGCCTGCGCACGTTCAACTTTCTAAAGCACGCCCCGCGCTTCTCGGTCCCCGAGGAGTTGCGCCGCATCATGCCACCGTTCTCCATTGTCGGGGCCGCTACGTGAGCCTCGGCCCAGGGGGCCTCGGTGCCCACGCTCGGAGCGCACACCTGCATGCGGCCTTCAATTCCCGTCAGTCTCAAAGCCCCGCTTGCTCCGTTGCTCCCCCGCAGGGTCACCGTGGGCCTCATCTTCCCTGCTTTCCGCACGATGCAAGCGATCGAGCAATCATCGTCGGGAACTCAGCGCTGGGCGCAGTTTTGGACGCTGATCGGCATATTGGGCGGCATCGACTATCTGTTCAGCTTCATCCTGCACCATGTGCCGCTCTACCCCTACCTCAAGCTGGGTGAGCATGCTAGGCCGTTCGCGCATCGCATTCGAGACCACAAGGTCCCAAAGGTCTAACCCATCTCTGAACTATCATATGCAGGTATCGTCTCGTGGTTACTCCCCGCCGAGAACGTGCAGTGGGCGTACCGGGTGTGCATCCTGCCCAACCTGGGCCACTACCAGCACCACATCGACTCGGCGCTGCAGCAGGGAGGCGTGATGGCGTCGGGGGTCGTGACGGCAGCTGCAGGGATGCTGCCCACCCAGGCACGCAGCCAGGTGTTGCGGGGGCTGGGGCAGGACGGCCTCGCGACGACGCAGGCGGCGCGGGGGGCTCACGCGGAGCCAGGTGAGGGTTTGGGCTCTGTGCAGCACGGGCCATGTGCAAGCACAAACGCTGTGATGAGGATGCAGGCTGAGGTGAGCATGTGCCGGCAAGCGCACGTGGGCGAGCGCAGATGACCCACACATGTTGGACGACCGAGACTGTGCTGACTGGGCTGCAGCTGGATTCACAATCACCGTGCCTGCAGATGCGGTCCCTACGCAGCAGGCACTGTCTCAGGGCTTCCGCTGATGTCTCATGGCTCTCAGGGCCTCTGCTGGTGTCACGTAACTTCCGCTGGTGCCCAGTCGCGGGCACGGCAGTGGCAATGAGCCCATAAGCCAAGCGCCACCCCCTCACTCTGTTTGGATAGGTCCCACCCTCGCCCTTGTTCTCGCGAAACGCCTGCCCGGCTGGCGCCTGTTGGGATGTATCTTCAGCATCTTGAAATCCACTCTATGATGCGTGAGACCCTGTTGGTGTCTATCGTGTCGCACTGACCAAGGTAGTTATCCAAAGGCTCTCATCGAAGGTCACTACAGTGGGTACCGTTTGTCTTTCCTGGTTCAATGACCGGGTCGAAAGGGCGGGGTGGCAAGGCATCGCCGGATGCTCACACGCTGCCAAAGAGGCGCCGACGACGCACATCGCGTGGCTGCAAGGCTGGCTGAGTTAAGCACGGAAGGGCGCCCGTGGGCGAGGGCGGGCGTGAAACAGGTCATCAAGCGATCGGGAGGGGGTAAGGCAGTGAATCTAGGGTTCTAGAGGACTAGAGAGATGGGGCGGGCCAAGGTTATGCAGGGAAAAGAGCGAGCGGTGGAGAGCAAAGCTCCCAGGGCTGTGATAGCGTATCTCAGGCCCCTGGATAACGGGTAGTCACCCAGCACATGCCCTGCACTCCCTCTGCCACCGTGCGATGGCTGCGTGAAACCTGCAGGGCGGCCCCTCGGCACAAAGCGCCACGGTCGCTCGAGTGTGACTGGTGGGCTCGACAAGCAGTTCCGACCGTCACAACCCATGGCGATCACCGAACGGCGAGCCACAGTGACACGGGAGGTGAAAAAAGGAAGGCGGACTCCACCCTGAGCCCGTGAGCACACCGCCGGCGAAGCGGGGGCGATATGTGCCGGCGTGCGCCCCAGCCCCGCGCCCCCTCATGCAGGTTACCCCCGGCGCTGGTTGGTCGCACCAAGCGGCCCTCTTCATGCAGCGCCGAGAATCTGCTTCTCCTTGCGCTCAAGGTTCCTGGCCTTAAGCATGTTGGCCGCCGTGAGTGCGCCGAAGATGGCCGCGGCACCAAATGCGGCGTACGAGGCGGCGGTCATGGGCACCACGGCCAGCACCGTGCCCACGTTGACCATCATCGACGCCATGATGGCCGTCGCCGTCGCCTGCTGCGTCACCGCCACGCGCGCCAAAGCACGCTCGGCCTCCAGGGCCCTGCAGGAGTGACACACAGGGATGGGCACGTTACCACAAGTGACGGCAAGTTGACGCAATGAGTCCAAGGGCCGTCGGGGCCGTCCGCCCTTCATATGTAAGACATATGAAGCATGGGCTTGTTCCCACCCAACCCCACCCAACCTGCCAGCATCGACTCTAGTCGCTCGCCTGACCCTCAGCTTCAGGTCCCCCCTCTCGAGCCTCTGCGCGAACCCGGCCACGTCCTCGATCATGTTGGGCCCCCGGAACAGGTTGACGACCGCCCGGTTCTGCAGCGCCGCGCGCTGCTTGAGCTCCTCCTCCCATTTCTTGAGCAGCGGGCGGGACTCGAGCAGCAGTCCCCGCGCGTAAGGGGCCGACACCTCCGTAATGTCGAACTTCTTGTCGAGCGCCTTGCCGATGCCGTCGAGGACCGTAAAGGATCGAACCACAAAGGTGAACTCCGCCGGGAAGCGGAACGGCTGGTCCTGCGCCACGCTGAGCAGGTCCTCGCCGATCGCCTCCAGGATCTGCTTGCGCCGCATCTTGGCCTCCTCCTTGCTCTTCGGTTTCTTGAACTCCTGGCCGTACTCCGTCCCCATCTCCTCCCGCTGCACCCGCTGCTCGTCCAGACGGGTCTCGAAAGACTTGAGGAAGAACTCGCCCACACGGCGCACCGCCGTGCGGTCGCTCCCCGGGTTGGGGATCAGCACGCCCATCTGCACGAGGGCGTCGATGCAGCGGTCGGCGTCCTTGGCGTAAACGCCGTAGAAGAGCTTCAGCAGGCCCTCGCGCACGCCCGGCCGCAGCTGCCCCATCATGCCGAAGTCGTAGTAGATGAGCTTGCCCGTCGCGGGGTCCACGGACACGTTGCCGGGGTGCGGGTCTGCGGTGGGGAGAGGTGGGGGGTGAGTGGATCGTGGGTGACGGGGCAGCAAGCGTGCGTGGGGCGCTGTCGTCACAGTCGTGCATCCATCTCCGATAGCTATATAAACTATATATGGTGAGCACCAGCGTAACATCCATGCAACATTATACATGACATCACAATCCATGCAGCCACTCTCCGCCTGCGCCTCACCGGCGTGGAAGAACCCGTGCCGCAGGATCTGAATGAGGTACGACTCCACGGCCAACCTGGCGATCTGCTTCTCGTCGATCCCCTGCTTGACCAGCTCCTTCTTCCTGTTGATCTTGATGCCGGGCACGTACTCCATCACCAGCACCTGGGGGGAGGTGTAGTCCCACAGCACGCGGGGCACGCGCACCCACTGCTGGGGAGGGAGTGAGAGGGAGGTGAGGAGAGAGGAGTGGGTGAGACGAGTGTTACTCCGCACATCCATGGCCATCTCGATTCACATCTCCTACATCTGTTCGTGTCAAGCACCCGCCCCGCTCTCCGGCCCATCATGCACCCTCCACTCTCGCCAACCTCACAACTACAGTCCACGTCGTCACCCACAATCCTCATTCTACCCCTTTATCCATTCAGCAATCCCCAACACAACCCCACGCACCTCTGTTTCCGCGAAGTTCTCCCGGAAGCGGTCGGCGTTGTTGCCCTCCTGGCGGTAATCGATCTCCTGGTACAGGATGCGGCTGCACTCGTCGTAGATGGCAACCCAGTCCCTGCGACACACGAACACGGCAGATGCAACCCGGTCAGTGCAGTTCCAGTTGGGAAGGTTTCCTTTCCTACCCCGCAGCCCCTGCCTGACCGCCCCACCAGGTCGGCACTACCGCATTGTTTACCGCATTGTTTACCGCATTGTTTACCTGGCTGTGCCGTCCGTCTTGGGGTCGAGCTTCTGCAGCCATTGCGCCAGGACGCGCACATTCTTGAGATCGATGTCGAAGAGCTCCTTGAGCCCTGGGCGCTGGATCTTGACGACCACCTTGCGACCCTCGCCGGGTGGGGAGCCGTCCCGCAGGCGCGCCAGGTGCACCTGCCCCAGCGACGCGGCCGCGATGGGCTCCGCCTCGATATGCTCGAAAACCTCAGACACCGGGCGGCCCAGGCTCGTCTCCAGGATGCGCATGGCGGCCCCGCTGTCAAACGCCGGGACGCGGTCCTGCAGCTGCTCCAGCTCCTCGATGAACTCCTTGCTCAGCACGTCCACGCGCGTCGAGAACTGCTGCCCGATCTTGATGAACGTCGGGCCTAAGCGCACCAAGCCCTCGACCAGCCACTTGGCCAGCTCCCGCTTGCGCGCGCTCACGCGCTGCGGCGTCATGCCCTCGCGGCCGTACGTGAAGCGGCGACCGAGGAGCCAGTATCGAAAGAAGAACTTGACGGCGAACGACCAGATCTCCCAACTCCGCTGCAGCGTCGAGTAGCCCTTGATCTTGCTCCACCGCGCCGGCGCCGCGTACGGCGTCCCCGCCGCGGACGACAGCGACTCCTCCTCCGATTGCTGCTCGTCGCCGCTCTCCGCGTCCCCCGCGCCCGTCTCCCGCGGGCCCGCCACCACCTCTGCCTCCACCGCTGCCCCGGATGACGATGCCCCCGCCTCCGCCCCCGCGCCGCGGACCGGCTCCGCGCCGTTCGTCCCCGGCTCCTCCACTCGCACCGTCAGCTCCTCCTCGCCCGCGTGGGCCGCGCCGTGCCCGTTGGCGCCGTTGGCCCCGTTCACGCGCGCCACGCCATTGCCATTGCTCGCGCCGTTCCACGGGCGATCCCCGCCCTCGTCTTCGTCCACCCGCCTGACCGCAGACTCCGCCACCGCCTGCGGCAGAGGAGAGCCGGGCGGAGTCTGCAGCGCCGGCACAGGGCGCGCGCGTTGCCCGCTGCCCGCCCAAAGAGAGCTGCGAGCGCCTGCCCCGCCACGCAGCTGGCGCGGCATCGCGGCCACAAGCCACGCTTCGCAGGAAACGGGGGGCGAGGCCCCGGCGCCGCGGAAGCCGCACGCGCCCGCGGGCCAGCCCGGGGCCCCAGGAGAGAATCTGGTGCGCGCCGGCCGCTCGCGCGCCCGCCTCGTGGCAAGGCGCGGTCGGCGAAACGCATACGAAAGCGCAGGACCCCTCCTCGCGCACTGCCGGAGGACGGCCGGAATGCGCTTGGGGTCCAGATGCCGGGTCGATCTCCCGGGGCGCCGGGAAGCGACGCGCGTGGCCGGGACGGCCTCATTTACAGGCAAATGGCCGATGACGGCAAGGCTGCGCGACATCCGCCCGCATTCCGAGCCCCGCCCAGCCGAGCGCCCGAGGCCAAACAATCGAGACCCCGCGCCGGCGGCAAGGTCCCGGGCCCGTGGGGAGGGGCGGAAAAGCACAGTCGGATATATCGAGCATCGGCCTCCCGTGGTCTCGGGAGCCCCCGCCGTCGCCGGGTGCGTCACCTCAAAAGGAACCACGACGTCCGGGCGCCGGGACCGCCTCGCCGTGCCCCAGCTCCGTGGGGGCAGGCGAGGGGTGAAATGCGCCTGCGGGACCTGCCGCGAACATGCACCCAGGTGGGCTTGGGCCCGCAGAGGGACCCCCGGAGCCGCAGCGCCGCTCATGCCCTGGCGACCGTGCTTGCGGGACACGGGGAAGGGATCATTGCGCCGTGTCGGCCGAGTGGGGACGAGAAAACGCGAGCCGGTCTGGCTCGTTTCTGGCGGGGGAACCCAACCGGCAGGTTCACATCTTGAGTGGAATCGTGACGCCCGCTACAGCAAGACACAGAGTGAGACACCTAGAGATTCTTGCGGCTCTTGAGGACGGTGTCCACGAAGCCAAACGCGTCCGCCGTGTTCGCTGTGGCCGCGCGGGCCTGCCCCCGCGGCGCCATCGCGGCGCCAATGGCCGAGCCACCTCCCCGCGCCTCGAGCCCCGCCATCGGCATCATGGCAGCCGCGGGAGGAGGCCCCCCCGACATGCTCCACGGTGCATTGGGCCCGGCGCTGCCCATCGCCATGCTCGCCATACCCGGGGCCGGCGGGGCGTACATGGATGCAAAGGGGTCGGCGGTGGGGCAGGCCACTGCTGGCCCTGATGCAGTGGCTGACGTCATCCCTGACGTAGATGCAGCGGGGGCCGACGTCGGGGCCGCGGCCCACGTGGCGGGGCTGAGGAGGTCGCCCATAAGATCTGCAGTCATGGTGTATGAAACGTGTCGTGTGAACCCGAGACAAACTGTGCGCACGCATCCCCGGTGCGTGCAACCCATCCGCGGCCCTCACCGGACAGCCCAGACGTGTCAGGCGCCGGGCGCATCGGCGGAGCAGGGTGTGATGCCATACCCGACCCGCCACCCAACAGGTCCATCCCACCCATTCCAGCCCCCGCTGCGCCCGCGGCCGCCGCCTTCGGCGCAGACACTGCCGCAGCGGGTGCAGACGAGTGCGCAGCATCCGCCCCCAGCAGGTCCAGCCCCCCCAGCAAGTCCACTGCACCGCCGTTCCCCGATGCCGCGGGCTTGGACGCGCTCTCCGCCCTTGCGGGCGCGCCGCCGGCCACCCCACCCCCTGCGTGCGCCCCCATCGCACCAGCCCCGCTTGCCCCGCTCTCCGCCCCCATCGCCGAGAGCACCTCGGCTGCCTTCTTGGCCAGCGCGGACTGCGGCGACCGCCCCGCCGCGCGCAGGGACTCGAGCGCCCCGGGCTTGGACAGCGCCTTGCGCGAGCGGTCGGCCGTGGTCGGGTCGTGGAGCAGTGCAGCCAAGGCACACAGCGCACGTAGGCCGGCCTCCCAAGGGTGCCCCTGCACGCGTTCCAACAGGAGATCCACACCCTTGGCTGCAAGCGAGGTGTGCGGAGGCGAAGGTAGCAGGGTGGAAGCACTGTATGCGAGGTGCGGTGCCTTGAGCGGGGTGACGCGCGTCGATGCGACATCGGTGTGCCAGTCTCCCATACAAGATGACACCGAGCGTCACGCACCGAGGTTCCCGCCTTGCAGAGTGGCGACGACGGCCCGGAGCTCCTCGCGCGACGGTTGGAGTCGCACGCTGCCCCCACGCACCAAATCTGCCACCGCCGCCGCCTCCGGCGATGTCTCGCCTCCGTCTCCGTTGCCCGCGCCCCCCTCGAACTCCAGATTGACCCGCGGGGGCGGGGCGGGGGCCCTGGCGGCCGCGGCGGGCGCGTAGGCCGGCGGAGGTGCCACTGACATGAAGGCGGAGCGTGGTTGGGGTTGGGTTTGGGGTGCGTTGCGGAAGCCACCCGACTGGGGTGCCGGGGGCGGTGGGAGTGTCCCGGGACCTTGCGCATACGCATCTGCGATATAGGAACGCGAAGGTTAGCTTAGCAGAAGGGACTTGGAATGGGTGAGGCACTGGGGCAGACGACGCTCACAGTAAGCCAACCAAGGAGGGTAGCGAGCCATGCAGCTGCACGTGTTGTTGATCGCTGTTGCTAGTAGTGGCTTTGGAGCTGTTTCGCCAGCTGTCTCGCCTGAGGTGACGGCCCCCAGCCCATCAGAGAAGGGCGTGTACCCGGACCCCGCACCACGCCCCTGCCCCCCAGGCCCAGGCGCAGTGTTGCCCACGCCACCGCTCGCGTCGCTCGTCACGGCGCCCAGGCCGTCGCTGAAGAGCCCGCCGCCGGGCAAGGCGCCCCCCGAGCCCTGTAACACGCACGAGCGCACAACGCACGTCACGAAACGCGTCACGGGGCAAGCCACCACAAGTGAACGTCGGTCTGATCGCGAGACGTGAGGCGCAAGACATGACGCACATGACACAGCACCAGGCAGCCGTCGCACGCCACTTTGGCCAGAGCACACGCAATGGGTCTTTGCTAAAAGCCTCGTAGCAGGGACATCGACACACACCTGGGAGTACATGGACTCAGAGGCCTTGGACGCCCACTCCCGGACCTTGGCGTTGATCGACTGCCCCTTGAAAACGTCCGGCGGCCCCTGGAACGTTATGTGCTTGCGGATCGCCTCGGCTCCCTTGCGCTGCAACACCGCCCGAAAGGCTGGGGAGCCGTTCTTGGCGATGTAGTCGATTGCCCACAATGCCTTGTACTTAAGCGTCGCTTGTGCATTGCTCGCGTTGCTCAGGCGCGCAAGAAGGTCGTCCGCGACGGCGGAGGCGTCCGTAGGAGCCTGGTGCGTGAGCTTGACGAGCTCGTTGAGCTCGTAGATCGGCGGAGGAGCGTCCACGGAGCTGCACACGGCCTCGATATGGCGCATGCGGTCCAGTCCGCCCATCAAGCTCTTGGCGAACTGCGGAATCGGATCGACGCAGGGGCTCGAGCTGCCCGTACGTTCTGCTGGAAGAAAGAGAGCCATCTGCGTCTCCCGGCACACCCCGCCAGCGTCACCTGCATCTCTACTTAGCTATGCGCGTAATGCCGAGGGCGTGGTGGCTCAAGCGCGGCGGGGATGACGCCTCGCTGCGAAGCAATGAACAGGCTGCCCTACCGCGCACTCTCGCGCCGGTATCCCCTGAAGCGAGTGAGCCAGGCGTGATTGACACGATTCTCCCGCCCGCACACGCTGGCTGTTGGCGTCGACCAGCGTGGCTTCATGCCAGCTGGGCAGGCGTCAGTACGCGTCAGTTCCTGCAGCCCGCTGTCGTCACGGCTGAACTTCCTCGCGAACAGCACAGCGCACGACCATCATATGCGTCCGATCGTTAGCCGCGAGGGACAAACAACGCTATCAAGCTTTCAGGCGACTGCAAGCCTGGTCAAAGCAACTTTGCCTCGTTTGCGTCGCGATCCCCGCCTTGGCGTCGTTCTCGGGTCGCTGGTGAAGCTTCTCTGAGGCCCTAGACCCCTTTGGCAGCGCGCGTGCGCTGTCCTCGGGGGCCGCGGCATGTCGCAGCCTGCGCCCCAGGCCCCTCTTCCGCCGGAAAAGTGAGAATAAGACAGCGAACATCTGCAGTGCCTAGTCAGTGTCACACTTCGCCCCGTTTGCCGCCGCTTCACGCGCCACGCTCCCGCTGATTCTCTCCCAACACTCGTACACACTCGCCGCGCTCTCTGCAGTGTCCGGTGGTTCTACTATACCTTCCCGCTGGAGGCCCTGAACAGCCCCAAGGGCTCCAAGATTCTCCCCGCGCAGTTGGCATCCGACGTCTGTCCCAAGGTCTGTCACTGTCTTCGAGCACCATGCACACGTCGTAACTCACTGCCTATCTAACTACTTAATAACTTATCTCCCACTTCATCGCCGTGGCAACTTCTTCCGTCGCAGGGCTGCGTGCTCCCCTTCGCGTATCAGGAGTCGCTGGTCTTGGAAGCTGTGCACCGCCAGCACCCAAGCGTGCGTGCCTGCCCCCAGCGCGGCCACAAGGCGCCCAGTGCCACGGCATACACGGAATGGTGACGGTTGCGATACAAGAATGCAATTGGAAATGAATGCGATTGGAAAGGATGTGCAGCGTCGACTGTGTTTGGCCCAAGCGCCGCCTAGGCTATCAGCTCCCTGCTATTGGCTAGCTATCGGCCCAAATATGCACTGCACACCCGCCAATGCGCTCATCCACTTTCAGGAACTCGCGAGCGGACCAGCCGACCGAGCCCGGCACCGACTGCCCCAAGGTGTGCGTGAGGGGCGCGTTGTACGACGCCCTGCTGGGGAGGCGCGAGATGGAGGCGGCGTACTGGCCAGGGTCCACGCACGCCATCGTCAGGGGCACGTGGTTCTGGTGAGGGTGGCAGGGTGATGATAATGCGCTGTAGCTAGCTGCCTGTCACGCATGGCACGAACACCGTGCCATTCCCGCAGCAACGCCTCCAAGAAGGCTCCCAAGAAGGAGAAATGGGTTCCATTACGGGAATCCTTAGCAGATAAGATCGAGGAGATATGGGCGTCGAAGCCGTGGGTGCAGGGTCTGTCTGACGTGGCCCTGACCACAGCGGCGGGGGCGTGGGTGGTGTCGTTCCGAGGAGAGGGGGAGGTGTACCTGTCAGCGCAGGTGATGGGGTGTGTGGCGATGTGAGAGAAAGGGAGGGGGTTCAGTGATGAGTGTACCGGTCGGCGCAGGTGAGGGTGAGGCGATGAGAGAGAGAGAGGGTGTGGTGATGGGTGCCCTGAGTGGGGGTGACCTCCATTTACGAAACCCAACCTTGCTGTGACCTCCAGGAGCCCTCGGCCATGGACAGGCTCAAGGGGTTCTTTCGCATGAAGAACGCCTCCAGTCTGCCGCCGGGAGCCATGGCCATCAGGCGAGAGCAACACGCAATGCGCAACGTGCAATGTTTCACGGCCGCCTCCCTGCCGCCACAGCGTGCGTCTGCTGCTTTGCTGCTTCCATTGCAGTCATATCTCTACTCTCGCAGAACCCCGCTGCCCCTCTCACCCCACCGCCCACCCCAAACACCCCGCCTCTCCTCACTCGCAGGCGCGGCCTGGACACCTCCTGCCCCACCCCCCTGGGCTTCGATCTGGATGTGGACGAGTACGCGTCCAAGACGCCCGTCACCCACCTCGTGTTTACTGTGCACGGCATCGGGCAGAACCTCCCCTACACATCGACGGTGTGGAGCGACTCCAACGCCCTTCGGCGGCGCATGGTGAGGGGTGTTGGCGTGGAGTAGTGTTGCAGAGGGTGGGTTGCAATGCTTGGTGGGTGCGTGTTGGGGGGGAGTGGCATAGCAAAGCGGGGTTGGCGGCAGTCGCGAATAAAACAGAGGTCAATGACACCGCAAGCAAATCCACATCGATACGCTCTCCCCTCAGTTCGCCTTGGCGGGCAAGCACATCCCCGCCGACGTCGCTGCTGCGGGGAGGGTCGAGTTCATCCCCATCAACTGGCGCAGCGCCATCACCCTCGTGAGTGGCATGCATGGTATCTGCATGCAGCGTGATGCTGTATCCCGGCCCACTGCCTCAGTCGTTGATCCCGCTTCGCTTGCCATATGAAGTGCAGCCATTGGGACATATGATGGCGGCTGACCCTGGTTGACACCAGCTGGCCCATGAGCTATTTATGCTACAAGCACTCGTGCTGTTTCACTTATGTGCGTCTCACTAACATCGTCGTCGTCTCTGTCAACCGCAGCCGAGCGATGACCTCGTGCCCCTCGTGTCGCCCCAAGGGGCCGCCAATCTGCGATCCCTCATGGCCAACACCATGCACGAGGTGCTGGCCTACATGAGCCAGCCACAGGTGAGTGCAGATTGTGGTATTTTGCACAGAATGTGGTACACTCCCTCATTACCGCTCAGGTCAATGCTACCCTCACTCACTCACACCGCCACCCTCACCCGCCCACCCACACCACTGCAGGCACAGCAGATGGTCCACTCCCTCACCGCCACCCTCAACCGCGCCTACGCCAAGTTCAATTACCGCCACCGCTCCTTCCAAGGCAAGGTCTCTATCCTCGGCCATTCTCTTGGATCCGTGATGTGCTATGACGTGCTTTGCAACCAGCCGAGCCTCTACGCCAACCTGGGCGTACCCACCCGCCCCGCACCATCAACCAGCATCCACTTCCCCGCCCTGGCGTTCCCAGGCGAGTCGATGTTAATGTGATTTACGATGGAACATGATAAGCATGATAGTAAGAGAACATACACAGCACGAACACATGCGTGATGCGTCGAGCTGTGAGCCGTCAGTTGATGTTACTATCATCACTAATGATAGTGCGTAATCTGAGGTGATATGTGTACTATTTACGCTCCTTTTGCCCCGCAGTCGACAACCTCTTCCTCCTGGGCAGCCCCCTCACCGCCTTCCTCTCGCTGCGCGGGTGCAACCCCGCTGCCCCGGGAGCGTCCCCCACCACCCTCGGCATTCCCAAAGACAACAACAACAGCAGTAACAACAGTGTTAATGACAACAGAGTTCGCAGGGAAGACTCCCGCACCTCCATCGCCAACGCCCGCACCCCCAGCACCTCACAAGCCACCGCCGCCCACGCCACAGCCACTGCCCTTGACGCGAGAGCCCCCGCCGGCCCCACCGCCCCGCACCCGCCCCCGCACGGCTACGGCGGCGTCGGGGACGGCCTGCCAGCTGTGCGCCGGCTGTGGAACGTGTTTCATCAGTATGACCCAATCGCCTATCGGGTAGAGCCCTTGGTGGATGTCGCCATGAGCGGGACGGCGGTGGTGGAGATGCCGCGGGTGCCGCGGTCAGCATACGACGAGGTGAGAAAGGTGGTGTCCCTTTGGGTGTGCCAAACACCTCGCGCAGCACGTTCTCCCAGCATCCCCATGTCACACATCACGCAGCACGTTCCCTTCCGCCCCCGCCCCCCGCAGGCGCTGGGCAGCGTGTCCGACAAGCTGTCCTCAATGCTTCACATGGCCAAGTCGACCATCAAGGTTGGGGATGCTGCCGTTGAAGCCGAGGAGGCGGCGGCGGAGGCGATGGACGCCGCGCAGCAGAACACCAGGCGAGCGGTGGGAGAGTTGGATGGGTGCATTTGATGATCGATGAATGGATGGATTGAATTGGATGAATTCAGTGAGTTGCCAATACCTCACTGTGAGTATCACTCACTTGTTCTCTCTTGGCTGGCTCATGCGCTGGTCAGGTGTGAAGGCCTTTCCTTGTCGCAGGAGCACGGTGGAGGAATTCGAATTCGCGACCGGGGACCTCCCCGGGTCGGAGCGGCGAGGCAGCGTCCCGGCCCCGTCGCTGCTCGCGTCCCGGGCCACCTCGGCATGGCGTGTCACGGTGAGATGGGGATCGTGCTGAGGACAAGACTGCCTGTTGATTGCGCTGCTGATGCATTGTGGATGGGACTGCCTTGGGTTATTGTGCTACTCCCTTGCGCACCCACAATTCACACAACACCCGAGACTCCCCCCACGCCACCACGCCACCATTCCATGCCACACACAGCGCAACCCACTCCCGCCCTGCCCCCAGGGCGGCCTCCCCACCGCCCAGTCCCTGGGCCCCGACTGCGCGTCGATCAGCAGCGTGCAGGGGCGCATCGACGTGGCTATGCCACCCGACTCGTCCAACTCCATCGTGCAGGCCATACGCGCTGTCAGGGCGCATACGGGGTACTGGTGAGTGTGCGCATACGGGGTGGTACTGGTGAGCGTGTGCATGTGGGGTACTGGTGAGCGAGATTGTACTTGTCTTTATTGCTCGTGGTCGTGGGATCAGTGTATGGGAACGTTTGGGGCATGGTCCGGGCACAGGTGAGCCAAGCGGCATGGTGCGCGGGCGAGCGTTGCTGGGGCTAGTGGTACACTGCACTGTGTCACCGCTGATCGTCACCCTTGTTGGCCGCAGTGAGAGCAACAGCGTAGTACTCGTCGTCACTCTTAATCGTCACCATTGACTGTCACCTATGTTTGTCACCTCTGATACCCACTCCATGGTCGCAGTGAGAGCAACAGCGTGGCCCTCTTCCTCGCCCGCGTGTGCTACGGCATCGACCCTCTCGCCAAGACCAAAGCAGCGTGACGACATTGGTTTGCCAAGACCAGAGCCACGTGACCGCATCTGCACACTCGCCAAGACCAAAGCCACGTGACGACATTGGCTGATCAAGACCATCGTAGCACTGACATCGAAAAGGTCTGTCGAGCTGATGTCTAGCACTGCTGCCTTGGACATGACCCACAAAGCCGACTGTTAGATGTGACGCGCACTGCTCCTGCCACACAGGGCCATGCGTTTCCAAGTGTCTTGTGTTTGTTTGTTCCCGATAGCCCATGTAAACCAGAAGATATGCCAAGCGGCCTTCAATGAGTCAGCTTGCGCTGTCACGACGCTGTGCGGCCTGCCTAGCACGATCACAACTAGGACCTTGATGCTTGAAACCCGATGCAATGCCATCAGGAGGATCCATCAAAAGGTCTCGTCCATTTAGCTACACTACAGTCAAAGACAGGGTGGGTCACGGAACAGCAAGGGCACAGAACGTGAGGTGAGGAAACGTCGCATGTCATGGTATGCAGCTGGGTGCGTGTAGGCAAGGGGGCTCGCGATCCCCAATCCCACCGTCGGTCGTGGAAAGGAATTCATGCCAGAGATCACGGACCATGCGCGCCGTCAGAGTGCGTCCGCGTAAGATGCCCCGTCTCAGACGTCACGAGGCTTGAAGTAGACTCACAACGCTCGATATTCGTTGTCACGAAGCCCCTTGCGCACCGTCCGTCTGCGCCGGGCCGCCCTCGTCCCTGCTCCGGTCGACCCCTGCACTCTCGGCATCGACTGCCGGGTCGTGCAGCGTGGCCAGGAGGGGCGGGGGTGGCAGGGCGATGCCTGGGAGGGCCATGGACGCCACTGCGAGGGCGGGGGGTTGGGGGTGCAAGTGAGGGATGGTGGAGGGTGAGGGGAGGCAAGGGCAGGCAAGGCAACCGCAACACACATATAAACACACACAACCAAGCACTCGACCCATCGCTTTTCGCCACGCTCACCGACATGGATGCGCCTGGCGGCGACCGGGGCGCGACCGGCGGTGCTGGGCGTGCCAGTTGGCTGCGCGGGAGACGCCGATGCCGATGTCGACGCCGGCGCATGGGTCGCGTCGCGCAGGTTGGTGCGGATGGGGGCCAGGGAGCTCATGGGGTCGAATCGGCGCAGGGGAGGGAGCACGGAGCCGCGGGGGAGGAACTGCGGGGGTGGGAGAGGGGGGTGGTTGGGTGAGTAAGGGTAGATCAATACTCGCACGCGACAGGCATTACATGCGTGGTGCGAGGTGGAGTTATTCTCTAACAAAACAACAGCTGCTCACCTGAGGCGGCGATTGGGGTTTCGCCCCGTGCGGACTCCTGGGCTCCGGTTCCCTGCCCTGACTGACACTGGCATTGACACTGGCGGCCACACTGGCTGCGGCGCTCTCGGCGGTGGACCCCGGGCGGGACGCGTCCGCGGGGTGGGGGTGGCGGAAACCGTCGTTGGCGGGCATCGAACCCGTGTCGGACAGGCGCAAGCTGCCGTGGGTGAAGCCGCTCATGTGCCCCGTGTCCGGGCCCTGGGGAGGTGGGGAAGGGGGAGGGGTCATGGGGACAGGGAGGCGTGAGCTGGAAGGGGCAGTGGGCGGGTTGAAGGTGCGAGGGGGCAGTGAAGGACACAGCAGACACCAACAACCCACACACAGCCACCCCCACACCCCATACCCCAACCCACAGTCAGCAATCTCTCACCTCCGGGTCCCGCGAGCTGGTGACGGAGAGCCGGCTGGTGCGGCCGACGTGCCCGGTGGACCCGACCAGCGACGAGCGGACCTCCGAAAGGGCCAGGAGAGAGCTGGGCATCGCCGCGCCACCCCCGGGGCCCAGGGGCACCACGGGGGCGCCTGGTGCGAGCGCGGGCGACAATCGGTGCAGGCGAGACATGGCGGCCGACAGCGGCCCGGGGACCGAGGGCCCGTCCCGCGGCGACGGTGACGGCGCGTCGTTCGCCGCGAAGTGCGGGTCGGGGCCGGCGTGGACGTGGATGCCCCTGCCGGACGACGCCCGGCCCCGCACCATGCTGCCGTGCCCACCCTGACCACCTGCCCCGGGCGCGGGCGCCGGCTGCGTCTGCGGGCGGGACCCTGCGTCGCCCGGGCGCGGCCCCGTGTTCCTTCGCGAGTCGGCGAGCGTGGACAGCACCTCGCCCGTCGCCCCCGTCTGGGGCCGCGACACCACCACCCGCCGCACCATGCTGCCGTCCGACGGGCGCAGCTCCAGCCGGCTCGAGTCCCGCGTCGGGCCCGCCCCGCTCGGTCGGCCCACGCGCAGCTCCCGCCGCGAACCCCCCGCCGCCGCCAGCGCCGCCGCCCGCACACCCGCATTGGACACCCGCCTTGACCCGGCCCGCGACCCCCCCGCCATCTCCGCCGCCTCCGCCGCCGCCATCGCGCTCCGCATCTCGGCTTCCGCCAGCGCAATCAGCATGCTCTCGTAGTGCCCCAGCCCCGCGAAGCTCCGCGACCGCTGCCGCGGGTTGTGACCCCTCCCTGACCCCGCCTCCCTCCCCCGGTCCTCCCGGGGCTGCCCCCGCTCCCCCGCCGTCTCCAAAGTCGGCACCTCGTCCATCTCCGCCTCGCCGCGCCCGGGCTTGGCCGGCAGCGTCATGTTCAACGGGTCCACGCGACCCGGACCCACCCCGCGTGACCCCTCGCGGCTGCCCCCGCCCCGCGACTTGCCGCCCCGCCCGCTCCCCTCCGCCTCCTCCTCCACCGCAGACAACTCTTCTCGGTTCTCCTTGCTCCCCGGGCGCGTCAAGTCCCCCTCGCTCCCCTCCGCCTCCGTTTCCGCCTCCCGGTCCGCCCCCCGCCCCGACACTGAAGTGTCCCCCGCCCCCCCCGCGCTCACCAGCGACGGCGGGCTCCCCGACGACCCCGCGGGGTCGCTCCCGTCCTTCTCGCGACGCCGCCGGGCCCCCCGCCCCCAGCGCTTGCCACCCCGGGGGCCGTCCCCATCGCCCTCGTCGCCTTTTGCCTCTGCGATCGTTGACAAGTGGCCCCCCATGCCAGCCGGGCTCCGCGGCCGCGCCGGCGCATCGCTGTCTCCCCGCGACGACGCAGACAGCCGCGCCAGGCCGTGACCGTGGCCGTGGGCGTGACCGTGGCCGTCCGCATCCTTGCGTGCCCCCCGCCCAACACGCCCGCCGTCGTCGCCCACCTGCCCCGCCACCCCCGCGCCGCTCGAACCCCGGCTCCGCCAGCTCGACACGCGCATGTTCAGCGCCGACCGCAGCTCGTGGCCGTGCAGGCTCAGCGCCTTGCCCACACGCCACAGCGGTCCAATCGGCTCCGCGTGGGACTGGGTCCCGTGCGTCCCGCGCCCCTGCCCCAGCCGCCCCGTCGCGCGCAGGTCGTCCCGCAGGAAGGCGTTGTGCCCCCCACCGCCAAACAGCATCCCACGCAGGCTGAACGCCCTTGCCGCCTGGGCCCGAGGGTCCCGATCCTCGTTTCCCATCGGATGCACCCGGCCCGTCCCGCCCAGCCGGTGGCGCGTCCCGATCCCCGCCTGAACACCGAACAGACCCAGGAAGTTGATGCCCGACATGGCGGACGGCGCTGGCTGCACCAGATCCTCTACCACAGGCCCGGGCTGCCCCTCGGCGCCCGGCACCTCCCGCACCACCCCCAGCCGACCCCGGGAAAGCCCGAGGAAGTTCCCGGCCTCCGCCAGCACGCGCATGCCGATCTTGCTGGCGCCGCGCGTGAGGCGGCGGGCCCAGGGGCGCTTCGCGTGGGCACGGCCGTCGGGGGAGCCGCTTGCCGACGGCGTGCCCGACCCCTGGCTGCTCATCGTCCGCGCCGGCGCCAGCTGCTGCAGCGGCATCTCGCGGCGCCGCGCCATGCTCGCGGCCGCGGTGAGCTCGGCGGACGGGGCAGAGCCCTCCACGGAGGGCCGCCCGTGTCGCGCGTCCGGCGACGTGCCCGGCGCCCACGGCCGGCCGTTGCGGGTGGCCGGGGACGCGGGGGACTCGTTGAGGAGGCCCGGGGAGGGCCGCACGAGGTTGGGGACCGGCACCGGGCCCGGCCGGGGCTCCTCGAACACCGCGCTGTCTTGCAGGACGCGTTCCGAGGGTCGGCGGCCCTGGGAGGGTAGCGTCCGGTGCAGCAGCGGCGCGGCGACGTCCGGCAGGCCCTTGGGCCCGTCTGAGTGCCGCGTGCCCCACGCCAGCTGCGGGTTGGCGGGTGGGGAGACTGGCACCATCCCGTTGCGCACGCAGGTCGCCGCCCCCGCCTCCACGTCCGCCGGGATGCCCGGCGCAGCTGCGGGTGCGAGATGCGTCATCGGAATGAATCTCGGCTTGTGTGGCACGGTGCAGCAAACGGCTCTGAAGCGCTCCCTTCCCTCACGCACCCGCCCAACTTTGCCAATCTGCTGAGGGCCTGACCCGGATCCCTCGGCCCTCACCTTCTGCCCCGGTGGCATCGTTCATGGGCTCGTACTCTGCCAATGCCTCAGCGCTTGCGTCCTGGGAGGGCTGCAGTAAGGCGATGCCGATGAGCACCAGTGCCACTCCCAGGGGCGACATGATGTAGGAGATGGGCTTGAACGAGGTCCACTCCTGGAAGTACATCATGCCGGCCAGGACTGCGGGGGTGGCGGGCACGAAGGTTCGGTCACATGACCGGCCGCTATGCCTCTAGCCGGAGGCGCATGCACGGGCGTTCACCTGACAACAGCGTCCAGAAGGTCTGCATGATGGGGACGATGACGGTGGACGGGAAGAGCTGGAGGCCCAGGTTGAGCCGGGTGACCCAGAAGGATGCGACAAAGACGAAGCAGGCCAGCATGACCCACGTGTACCAGTTGCCGGCCTGGTTGCTGCCGGACGCCGTGGTGCGGATGAGGGTCGAGAGTGATTTCGAAAACACCATCGTGAGGGTGCCGATGAGCGCGGCGTAGAGGCCAAAGGCGACGGGCGTGATAATGCGCCACGCGCGGCTGGCACCCTTCTTGGCGCCCGTCTTGGCCCGCCAGTCACCCTGCCGGTAGATGGCGTAGAAGGCGATGGAGCCACCAGCGCAGAAGAGCAGGTACGCCACCCACGCGGGGCGCGCCTGCATGTGCTCCAGCTCCGTCACTGCGGGGGGGTAACGGGGTACCCATGTCGCGTTCGACACTTGGGAGCGGCGTGGGGGGTCCCAGATGGCGGCCCGGGTGACCGCAGTGACTAACCGGTGTAGGATATGCTCGAGTGGTTGCCGAAGAAGACCAAGACAATGCAGCCGGCGACGATGAAGGTCGTGGCGATGATGTACTTGACCGTCACGGGCTCGTGGAGCACCGCCCAGGAGAAAAGGATGTTCACGACGAATTGCGAGGCTCCCAGGACTGCCAGGAGGGACACGGAGGCGAACGCTGTGGAGCCGAACGTCAGGAGATTGCCCGCCATCATCGACGACACCCCGAACAGCCACGTGCGGTGCTTCCAGCTCGGCCCAATCAGCTTGCGCTCCTGCGCGAAGAAGGCTACGCGTCTGAGGCCGCCATGCGCAGGCGTCGCGGCGGGCGCCGCGCGCGGTGGGGCTGCACGCACCCGGGCTGCGGCGACCGCCTCCGCGGGCGTGAGAGGGAACCCGGACGGGCCGAGCTCGCCCTCCGTGAGTTCCATGGCCTCCTTCTGGATCTTGTCATGCCCGAGCTTCATCACGTTGTAGCCGAAGTTGATGAGGACGTTCCCGGCCTGCGGGGAGTGGGGTAACGCGCGTTCCCGGACGGCTGCGCGCGTTCACGACAGGGTCACGCCAACACGTGTCGTAGCTTGCGATGCGAGCGCGCCCTCGATGCGGGAGGCCGCAGTCGCGGAGCGCAAGGACGTAGGCCCGCCGGGCATGCAAGCCGGGACGCGAGCCGGATGGGGCCCGGAAACCGGGTAGGCAGGCGCCGCTGGAAACAGAACATGTAAATGCTTCGCGGACATCGCGCGGCCCCGGCGCAGATGGCACGATGGGGTCCCGGCCCAAGAAAAGCGACGCCCGTTCAGGTGGGCTGCCCAGGGGACCTGGCCGGCACGTTCAGGGTTACGCCAGGCACGACGGCCCTCCTCCCCACGTCCGCAGACGTTTCGCCAGCCCTCCGGTCCCCCCCTTGAGGCAAGCGCCCGGAAAACCTCTCGGACATGCAGTCGGGGCGGATACGACGCGTCATTCCAAACAGTATAGCATACATTCGACGACGGGCTTGTCCCCTCACCACGTTAATCACGGCTCCGATAACCCAAGCCGGGACCCCCATCCTGAGCCGGCTCCACCCCCCCGACGGCAGCCGACGCCCTCACAGGGGCGATGACAAGCTCAAGTGTTGCTGGGCATCCTTCGTCGCGCTGCCGGCGCAGTCCGGGCGGACTTGGCTCGCGTCCAAGCGCAGATGACCTCACCACGGGCTCGCGACAGCCCACGTGTCGAAGTTGGCATCCCGAACAGACGCATCCGGTGGATGGAAGCCCCCGCCCACCTCGTTCCCCTGGCACACACTTCTGGTAACAAAGGACGAGGGCTTTGCGACATGAGCAGCCAAGAACGCGCTTCTTGTGTCCATCAAAAAGCGCCGGGTACTGACATTGGTGGCTCTGCGTCCTCGTGCGCGCTACTTGGTGCGCATCTGTTACAAGCAGCTCTTCAGCGGCGTCACCCTCCGGCGCCGCTGTGTCCCTTTGTTTCGTGTTGGATGCTGAACTCGTGAAGCACCACTGGAGGACATCTAACCCGCCCGTCGGCGCGGCATCTCCCGCTGCCCGTGCCCGTCATGGCGCAACTCGAGATTCAGGCCACGGATGTCATCAAGGCGACCGATGGCTGCGGCTGCCATCTATACCGCCTTCCCGTTGTCGGGCGACCTAGCATCGGCGCCGATGTCGGCGACAGACGCCTGCACTCGCCGGACCGTGACGCGAGCTGCCCCGATGCTGCCCCGACGCCGCCCGCCAGACACCGCCCCCGCTCCCTGCGCGTGCAGGTCATCTTGCAATTCTGCAAGGAGAACAACCTCATGCAGACCTTCGAGGCCCTGCAGAGCGAGTGCGGCGTGTCGCTCAACACAGGCGCGTGGGCCGTGCCCATGCCCCGCCGCTTTCTGCGGCTCGTGGGGATGCCAACCTCGGCCCGCGTGTTGCCCTTGCAGTGGACTCGCTGGAGCAGTTCGTGGCCGATGTGCAGAAGGGTCGATGGGAGGTCATCCTCCCACAAATCCAGTCTTTGAAGCTCCCGGCCGAAGTCATGTGGACCTTGTACGAGCAGATCGCCATGGAGCTCATCGAGCTGAAGGAGATCGAGGCCGCGCGCGCCATGCTACGCCAGACCCAGGTGACCTGAGCGGCTCTGTGTGTCTCGAAGGCACAACGATGACACGGCTCCGGTTCGCCTTGTCGCATGCTGCGCTGGGCAAGACTGATTTCCAGCCGCCGGGCGCGCACGTGGACATCGCTTAGGGAGTCAAGGGTTTGTATAAGGGTGCCCCGATTTGGCGCTCCTCAATGCTTGCGCCACGCATCATGAATACGCAGGTATTTCAAACGATGAAGTCCGAGGACCCCGAGCGGTGCGTTCGGTTGGAACGACTCACCAAGGAGGCCTATGCGGATCTGAGGGACCTGTACGGCATTGGGATGACGAAGGTGCGTGCGGAGCGTGGCACAGCAGCGGGCGCGGCTATTGCAAGCAGGTTCGCCGCAACCACGTTGCATCTGCGGTCGCAGGACAAGCGGAGGGCGCAGCTGGCGCAGAGCCTGAGTCAGGAGGTCGTGGTGGTGCCCCCACAGCGACTGATGTCACTGGTGGGGCAGGCGCTTAAGTGGCAGCAGCTGCAGGGCATGCTGCCGCCGGGTGCGGCCTTCGATCTCTTCAGGTTCGATGCGGCTAAAGGGGTTGTTACCTTACACATTTTTCACGCACCCCCACCCGCATACGCATCGCATCCCATGCAACAAGCGCCACGCATGGCGTCCCCACCCCTGACCCATCACAGGGGCACAGCGCAGTCCAAGAAGGACGAGCAGGAAATGTTCCCGAGGGATCTGGACCGCACGATCAAAGTGGGATCGAAGAAGTCCCACCCGGAGGTGGCGCGATTCTCGCCGGACGGCCAGGCACTCGCCACCGGCTCCGTCGACGGCTTCATTGAGGTTTGGGACTACATGACGGGGAAGCTCAAGACGGATCTGCAGTACCAGGCGGAGGAGATGTTTATGATGCACGACACGCCCGTTCTGGCGCTCGCGTGGTCGCGAGACTCGGAGCTCCTGGCGTCAGGTGCGCGCTTGAAACGCAGCCCCTCGTGCAGCATAGCGGGCTCTTGGCGATCCCCAGGATTGCCATTGGTATCAGCGGTGGCTGGGAGTCGTCTCAAATGTCGCAAATGGATCGCAATGGGTGCTGGCTGCAGGGTCCCAGGACGGGCAGGTCAAGGTGTGGCGTGTCAAGACCGGCCAGTGCTTGAAGAAGTTCGAGCACGCGCACACCGAGGGCGTCACCTCGCTGGCCTTCTCGCGCGACAGCACCCAGGTGAGGCCCTGAGAGGAAGGCTCTACCGTGCCTTGCGCCTGAAAAGCCGCGAGCGCTGTGCGGCACAGACACCGACAGGCTGAGCTCATCACCATGCCATCGATCGATTCCCTTACAGGTCCTGTCGTCTTCGTTCGACGGGACGGCGCGCGTCCACGGCCTCAAGTCGGGCCGCCTGCTGAAAGAGATGCGTGGGCACGGGAGCTACGTCAACGGCGCGGTGTGGAGCGCAGACGGGGGCAACGTGTACACGGCTTCGTCGGACGGCACCGTGCGCGTGTGGGACGCCAAGACGTGCAAATGCATGCACACGTTCGCGCCGCCTGCCTCGGCTGGGACGGAGCCAACCGTCAACGGTGAGGAGCGTCGTCGTCGCGCTGCGCCAGCTGCGAGCCCTGCCGCTGCTGGCGGGTTTTTGCTTATGAAATGCTTTTCAGCTGAGATGTACATTCAGTCGACGGATGTCTGTATACAAGCTTGCTCTGAGCTAGCTCTGAGAGAGCTTGGATTTGATTCCCCTCCCACGCGCACGCAGACGTCCACCTGCTGACGGCCACGTCCGTGGCTGGCGCGGAGATGCTCGTGTCCACGCGGTCTCCCGAGGCGTTCTTGATGAACGCGCAGGGCCAGGTGGTCAAGACGCTCGCGAGCGGCAAGCGGCAGGGGGGCGACTTCCTGTGCTCCCTCGTCACGCCCCGCGGCAAGTACATCTACTGCCTGGGCGAGGACTCGACGATCTACTGCTTCTCTTCAGAGGTACGTGATCGACTGCTGCCATTTACAGGGACTATGGCTGTGCTCGGCGGTCAACAGCGGTCCCTTTTCTCCGCAGACGGGCAAGCTGGAGCACATCATCAGCACGCACGAGTCGGGGGCGATCGGGATGACGCTGCACCCGCACCGGAACATGATCGCGACGTGGGGAGAGGACGGGACCGTGCGGACGTGGGTCGCGTGATCGTTTCAGTGAAACAGGGTAGGGTTTGGCGCGCCCTGAAGGCTTTGAACCTCGCCGGCGAGAGAGGACGATGCTTTCGACGCGAGATCTCCATCCTGGTTCCATCGGGGCTGCGCACTTGTAAGCAAACAAGCCGCGACGCCACGCTGCGCCACGTTCCCCGAGGAGCCTGCGCCCACGTCGCGCGAATGGCGCTTGAGGGGCCGGCGACCCTGAAGGCAGTTTCTATGGGATCACGTGCGGCGACTGCGAACGAGTAGTGGGTTCGGGTCGACTATGGCGCCGCAGGCGAGAGGCTTCAGGTTCCGAGTGCGTCGACGAGCTCGCTTGGCCAGTCGTCCGATTGTCGCGCTGCAGCGCTGCGTCGCAGGGCCTCCGCAATCCGAAAGCGAAGGGGAGGAGGACGCCGTCCTTACCCGAGGCCGCGAGCCTCGGATCCATCGACGAACATGATTTGCTCCTGCCAACGGTGGAGTCGCACGGCAGCGCTTTCGGCATCGCGTCGCCCACCCGGCTTAGCTTGGGTCAACAGCCATACGCTGGCCCATCGGGGCATCAACATGACCGCGAGGCGCAAGAGCACGCAGAGGGGGACCGAGACCCACACACGAGCCATGGGTCCGGCAAGGTGTGTCTCCGTGCCATGCCGCAGAGACAGCCCTGTTCCTTCCTCCCGGCGACACCGATGGGGACGTGCAGTGCGGCTGTGCATCATGCAGACCCAGAGTGTGCTTGGCCCCTGCAGTCGGGCACCGGGCGAACGATGGTCAACATCTGCATCAGCTTCGTGGGCTCTGGGATCCTAGGCCTGCCCTACGCCTTCTCCAAGGGCGGCATGGTCCAGGGCATCGCCATTATGGCCGCCGTGGGCGTGGTTGCTTATCACAACATGATGAAGCTTGTCGCATGCAAGCGGAAGGCCGCCAATCGCGACGTGCATACCTACAGCGAGCTCGCCGCGCACTACCTGGGCCCGTGGGTGCGTCCGGGATTGCTGATGGGTTATGCCTAGTTGACGAATGCATCACACCGGTGTTCGTGTGGTGACAGTATAGTGACCAGTGTGCTTTGGCATTACCGCCCCTTCCCTAATCGTCTTTGCAGGCCCGGGCGGTCGTGGAGGCGGCCATCGTGTCCAGCCAGGCGGGCTTCTCGATCGCCTACATGCTGTTTATCGGGAAGAACATGTCTGGCATCACGGGTGAGAGCTTGGTGGGAGCGAGGCAACGAGCGAGTCGTGGTACATGGCAGCATGGGCCCCCTGTTAGGGCCCACACGCTGCCCCATAGACTCGTCTTCGCAGCCTAATCCTTGTAGCCCCATCGCACCCCTTCAGGCCTCCCCGGCTTGCTCCTCATCACTGTCTCTGAGCTTCCCAACCCCAATCGCCCCCCCCCCCCCCCTGCCCCCAGGCCTCCCCGGCTGGCTCATCATCGCAGTCTGATCTTCCCCAAATCCCAGACTGATCTTCCTAACCCCCATCGCCCCTTCTCTCAGGCCTCCCCGGCTGGCTCCTCATCACTGTCACTGATCTTCCCAACCCAAATCCCAGACTGATCTTCCTAACCCCCATCGCCCCCTTCAGGTCTCCCCGGCTGGCTCCTCATAGCAGCCTGCGCCCCCGTGGAGATGGCCCTCGCCCTCGTCCGCTCCCTCACCTCCCTCGCGCCCTTCTCCCTCATCGCCAACGCCGCCAACCTCATCGGCGCCCTCGTTGTGCTCGCGGAGGACGTCCAGCACTTCCCGCAAGCCCCCGGCATCCACGCATGGGACACGCGGGGCTTCACGTTCCTGTTCGGGGTGTCCGTGTACTGTTTCGAGGGGATGGCGATGGTGCTGCCTCTGGAGGACGCGGCTAAGGACAAGAGGGCGTTTCCCAGAGACCTCGCGATCGGATTGGCGGGCATCACGGCGCTGTACGTGTCCTTCGCTGGGGCGGGGTGAGACGCGGGGCTGTTGGGGGTTGGATGAAGTGAGCTGGTTGCTGCGAGGGGTGAGGTGCGTGGCTGCTTGGGGTGAGATAGGGGTGAGAGGGGAGCTGCAAGGGGTGAGATGCGTAGCAAGCAGGGACAGCTGCGTGCGCAATGGCAGCAAAGCATTGGCAGACCGCCTGACGCCGACGCCAGCGGTGTCGGTGTTCTAAGAAGGGTTCAACAGCGATCGACGGCACTCTCGCAGGTACTGGGCGTTTGGTGCGGTGCAATGACAAAAGACATCATTATGCTCAACATCTTTGTATCCTCGCAGGTACTGGGCGTTTGGTGCTGAGACGAAAGACATCATCACGCTCAACATCTCAGGGCGTGCGGGGGCGTTGGTCCAGACGTGCCTGAGCGCGGGGTTGCTGCTGACCATGCCCATCATGATGGTCCCATGTGAGCCGCATGCAAGTGATGATGATAGTCCCACGTGAGCTGGGGTTTGACTGGATTCAGAACGGTCATGTCGCTCACCGTAACGTCAGACAAGAGGGGATAGGATCCAATAGGTTCTGACAGACTTAGCACACCCAGCGCTTTCTTCGCTGCTACCCAGGTTACGAGATTTTCGAGCGGTCGATGCTCCAGGCCCCGCTCAGCAAGGGCGCGGAGGGACACGTGAGGCTGACCGTGTTCCGGCTGACCCGGGTGCTGGCGGTGGCGGGGGTGGTGACGGGTGAGGGCTGCGGGAGTGGCAGGGTTGCAGAGCTTGCGCGCTTGTTGGCCGGCCTCTCACCAACTTGTCAACAAGGCTTGCAACACATTCCTATCCTCCTGTGACCTGCTCCCTCGTTCCGCTGCCACTTCCAGGCCCCCACGTTCTCCGTGTCCCTCCCTGCACCCCGCAGCGTCGCTGTTCATCCCCTCTTTCGGGGCACTGATGGAGCTGATTGGGAGCGTGTCGTGTTCCACCCTCGCCTTCGTCATGCCACCCCTGATCGAGCTGGGAGCCAGCAAGAAGGACCTGCCCATCCCCTCCATCATCCTGAACGTGCTCTACATGCTCGCGGGGGTGTACCTGGCCCTCACGGGGGTCGCCGATGCCGCAGCCAACATGTTATCGGCAACAGGCCACCATACCGCACCTGCCCCATCTGGCACCCACGCATAGCCCAGCCTGGAGTGGGAGCGGTGGTGTGCACATCCGTGCGGTGTGCACTTCTCGCCTGCCGCGTGCACGAGCATTGCGTCGGACCTTGTGTTTTGCTTGTCTCAGCGCCCATTGCGCACGCACCCAGCTGAAGCGTCGTTGTGGCGTCATATCAGCGCATGTTGCGAGTCCATGTTTCCGAGACGCCGCATCTTCTATCAGTCACGGCATCTATCATTTGTCACGAGAGTCAAGAGCTTAGGCACGCCCAGTGTGTGCACCACATGCTCATCCCGCCTGTTGTCGGTGAGCCTCTCTTATCTCGCAACCCCTGGCGTGCAGCGCTGCTTGCTGTGGCATGGCACCACTTAGGTCGCCGAGCCTTGCAGGAGGAGTTGAACGGAAAAGGCTCAGATAGAGGACACTACTCGATTGAGGCGGCACCAGTCGCGTCAACATGTGGCATCACGTCACGACTAGTACCACTACTAAACACACATGCGATTGCCATGCAAGCAGTTAGGAGCGCTTGACGACCAGGACATCACCCCGGGAGTCCTCCGCAACCCTGCAAAGGCCATGGCACGGATAGCGCACATATAACAGACCCAGCCTCAAGACAGCCAATGACTCAGAGCCTGTTCTTGAAATGGACGCTGTTGGTATGCACATACGCAAGGGATGCCTGCTAATATGCACGTTCCACTATCTAGTACCATTTCACACTCTCATGCACTCACCGGAACGTGGGCCCCACGTACACGTTGTCGAACCACCCCTGGCCAAAGGGAGGGAAAGGGATGGTGCCCTGGGCGCGCTCGAGCCGCGCTGATGTGAATTTGAATTGCACTCTCTGGATGGCAGGGCAGGGACCGGGGATGGCTGTGCTGATGGTCGCTCATCCTAGCCAGTCAAATGAACCGTCACAAAGGTGGTCATAAGGACGGACAGCCAGTGACAACGAGCCCACTAAGAGAGCACAGCACGTTTTGCGAGAGACCTAATCACCTGTGCGCCCACCAGTTCGATGGTGGAGTCGACAGCAAAGGCGCCCGTGGGTGGGAATGTGATGAGGTTCTGCAGCGTCAGCTTCTGCGTGTCGATGCTCTGGTAGATGGGCCCTGCTTTTGTGCCGAACAGCCCCGCTTTCTCCACGATAAAGAGCGTCTCCTGTGCAGGGAAGGCATTACAGGTGCAGTGGGTGGGTTAGCTATAGGAGTGGAGTCGCTGAGCATGGCCACCGCAAGCCTGGTGGGCGTGAGTAACACTAGCATGGTCAGCAGCCATGGCATCCACACAGTCATGCCGCATCCACAATCATGGCATCAACACAGTCACGGTCATGCATCGCACATGGCCCAGTGCGACTCGCCTTCTCTGTGGTGTACAGGAGCTCCCACCGGGCACTCAGGTTCCCTGACGTGTCATGTCCCTCCGTCATCTCACGCAATGCCTTCACAGCCGCCCGCACTCGTGCCTCCACGCGTGCCCTGTCCTGCAGAGGCCAGCGGGTGACGCACCATGCCCTCGATGCCCTCCCACCCAGGTCTCCCACCTGCGCGATGACTCCCTGCGTGTACGCGCACCTTCAGTCCGCGCTCCGAGCCCTCGATTGCCCCCACAATGTCGTCCACCACCAGCTCTGCACTCCCCGTTTTCGCCTCCTGCATGCGCCGTAAGCAGGCGTCGTCGCTGTGGGCAAGCCAGCAAGCGCAGGCACGCAAAAGTATTTCTACACTCACGAGGCGAAGGGATCGTCGCGGCCTTCGTCGCGCCAATTGTTCCAAGGGCGGGGAGTGCCCGCAGAGGATGTGCATTCGCCCCGAATGCATGGGCCCCGGTGCGCGTCGGTGATGATGCGATGGATTGCAAGCACGGTGGTTGTGTGGCGGGCCCTCGCAGTGGATGAGGGCAACGCCAGCTCCAGCAAAACGCAGGAGCTGCGTGCCAGCGGGGTGCGTGAAGGTCGTACGACGCGCCCTGGCTCGTCGCAGGTTCTCCATCTCCAACATAGCATCGAATACTGCCCATCGCGCCCTCGCATCCGATCCCTCGTGCGTGCCGGGGGGACCTGCAGCTCGGCGCTGCGTGGTTGGGCCCGGGGGAAGGTGACGGGTCGCCGGATTCTCTCGAATGCGTGCTGAGGGCGTTTTATTGTTTGTAAATAATGCCGGGAGGCTGCTGGATGCTTGCCCCTGGTCCTGCGCGCCACAGCACGGAGCTCTGCCTCGGGCTCCGTGTCGCGCAGAGATGAACGGCTTTATCGAGTCGCGGGGGTGCTCCACGCCGGGATGCTGCAACCAGCTGTCGCTCAAGGCCGCCGCATGCGGCGAAACCCTATGCACGTCGTGCAGCATGGGCCTGGCACCGAACAACTCCGGCCGACAGCAATGTGCGAGGCCGGGATGCAACAACTATCTCTCGAACAAGGTCATCGCAACGGGCCACACGCTGTGCAGCTCATGCGCGATGGCCGCGCTTCTGAGTGAACGGGCAAAGGTGGGCAGCCGGATTATGGTCGCGCTGTTCTTGATGCGTCGCAGCGCACAGACCAACGGCGTTCGTTCCTTTCCCGCAGACGGCCCCAGCGTTCAGCGCCGCGACCTCGCAGCCACCGGCGCCGGCGGCGTCCAGAAGCGCAGGAGCGCCCGTAGCGCGGCAGCCCCCGACTGGCGCTGGCACTGCCAGCCTCGGCCAGTGCCAGGTCCCGGGGTGCTCGAACAGCATCTCGGTCGCCGCCCTGTCCATGGGCGCCACGCGCTGCGTTGCCTGCTCGATTGCGAGGCATCCTTCCGTCCCGACCACCGCCCCGCCCTCCGCCCCGGCCGTCACCACGCCCGCCGCCATGCTCCATGACGCCCGCGCGCAGTGCGAGGTGCCCGGGTGCCACCACTTCCTCTCCGCGCGTGCCCTGGCCATGGGCGACACCAAGTGCGCGTCCTGCCAGGCCGGGAAGGCGCCCGGCCACAGCCACCGAGTCACGTGCAGCCAACCGGGGTGCAAAAACTTCGTGGCTGACAAGCGGCTGGCCATGGGCTTCACCACGTGCACCTCCTGTGCCACCTTCGAGCAACTCCTGGCCAGAAACGCCTTGGTGCCACCCACGGCGCAGGCGCGGCAGGTCCCCGCCCCGGCGCAGACCGCGCCGGCGCCGAAGCCCGCGCTCCCGCAGGGGTCGCGCCCCATGTGCGGCAACGAGGGGTGCAACAACCTGCTCAGCGACCGCATCCTGGCGGCGGGCGGCACCCTGTGCTCGCAGTGCGCGAGCAACGACGGGGCGGTGATGCAGAGGCCCGTGTGCGCGCGGTTCGGGTGCCAGCAGTTGATTGCCAACGCGGCGTACGCCGCGGGCGCCCGGATGTGCACCACGTGTACCTCTGCGGCGCAGTCGGGCGGCGGGCAGCGTGTCTCGGGCGCCCCTTGCGCCATCCCCGGGTGCACGGGTGTCGTCCCTGCCGGCTCCTCGGCGCTGGGGCAGCTGTACTGCACGGGGTGCGCCAAGGTGCACGGGACTGCGGAGCCCCTGCGCGTGGAGTGCGCGCGGGAGGGGTGCGCGAACCTGCTCGACGCCGAGAGGGTCGCGAAGTGCCAGCTGTTCTGCAGCGCGTGCGATGCATAGCGAGGGGCAGAGCTTGCGGGTGCTTGCTTGCCCCGCAGTGCGAGTGCGGTGCCTAGCGAGGTGTGGGGCTTGCGGGTGCTTGTTCGGGCCCCATTGCATGTCGAGTAGTCGAGGTTGTTGTCATGCCAGCGTGTGCGTTCAATCGATCGCGCCACGTGCCACGTCACACCTCGTCTTCCGTAAGCCTCATGTTGGGCACCCCCTTGTGCACTGCGAACTTGCGACCCGTCTCGGGACACACCAGCGCGCCCTCCACGAGCTGCAGCTCCAGGAGAGCATGGTGGAACTTCCTGCAACCACGATACATGACAAGTGCGCTCGGTTTCCCAAGACTCAAGGCGCAGACAACAATTTGCAAACAGTCTCTGATAGCTCCATTCTCACTTGGCGAAGTCGGCGTCGTCCAGCATCGCCGCGGTCGCCTGCTCGGGCAGCTCGGCATACCCCAGGTCCCGCGCCCCCTGCACCAGCGCGCCCCAGTGGATGCGGTCGAACATCCGCCTCAGGAACTCCAAGTCCAACTCGGTCTCGATCTCCTGCAAGCGCCGGCGGGACGCGCCCGGTTGCGCCGGCCGCGGTGGAGCCAAGCGCGCGGTAGGGCAGCCTCGCGCCCCGCACCTTGACCTCCCCGACCTCAATCTTGTGAGGAAACCCATTCTGCACGCCCTTGACGTGGCAGCGAAGAAGGTTGTGCAAAAGCAGCTTCATTTCTCCGCCCCCAAAGGGAAGCCGCCACCGTCCTGCCCTGCCCCGCCGGCGAAAGCGAAGGTCGTCTGAAGTGGCACCCTCCTTAAGTGGCACCCTCCTTTAGTGAGACCTTGGGTCTGGAGCTCCCAGTCCGTCGTGACGCAGCGCGCGTCGGCAGGCCACAATCGCAGGAGCACGGCCGGGCTGTGTTTGGCCTCTGCGGTGCTCGAATGATCTCTCCGACGCCAAGTGCGTGCCGCGGCAGCAAAGATAAGAGCGTGCATGCGATGGATGGCGCAAGAGAGCGGTTGAGCCTGAGTTTGTGCCGCACGCCTTGTCAGTAACAACCAGGCGCGCTCGTTGCGCGCCCCAGGCGCCCCGGGAGGTCACTTTGCGATCGCCTGCCGACCTCGCTCCCCGCACAAGCGGCCTCTCGTTGACTTCTCGTCGGAATAGCGAGCCCGAGTGTTCGCTGACCTGGACAGGCGATCCCCCCCGCGACGCCGTCGCCCGACGCTTCGTTATATCTCCTGGATGTCCGCCAGCGGATTCTCTGCGGCCAGGTGGGGCCCCCGCGGCATGCAGCGCCCTCACACCCTAAATTGCGCCTTCAAAGGCACGCCTTGGATCGTGACGCGCTGTCGCCTGCCCGCACGATGCCGTACCGTGCTTATTTTGCGCGGCGCGACCCCGCACGACTCGCTGGACGAGATACTCTTTCGTATTTTTGAACGGGCATCGGCGAATCGCCCGCGCGCCCGCGATCGGGCTTTTCCAGGCGCCGCCGATCACTCTTGCGGGTGCTTTTCAAACCACGATTGCTGCCTTGCGGCGGATGTCCGGGTTCCCCGCGCCGGGCGATGCCCCTCCCTTGCAATGTGCAAGGGGCTCGCAGTCCGACTCGCGTGGGGAGATCCGCGCTTTGCTGACTGCGCCCCTGCATTCTTTGTTGTATCAAGCGGGCTTTCCGCGCTGCGTTTTCGTCGAAGACATGCCGCCCTGCGAACACAGCCGCGGGGGGGGGATGCTCCTGCGGGAATCCCGGCCTTGCGGGCCTTGCGGGCCCTCGCGCGTCCGCTGGTCGCCCCTCCCGTTCCAGTCGATCGAGGGACGTGCCCACCGCTCCCCTGACTGCAGCGCCGCGTCCGCTCGCGTGCCCATGACCGTCCCCGTCCGCCCAGCGTGGCGCCCGAGGTGAGTCGCCGCTTGCCCGGCAAGGCAACGCGTCCGCGTGAAGCTCGCACAGCTGCCGATGCCATCGCGACCCGCGCCCGCTCGAAATATTCGCCCGCGTGCCGAGGAGGGGCCGGCGCGGGGCTCCCGCCCTTGGAGCCCTCGACCGGCGGAGCGAGCTCATGACTGCCCCCGCCGACGCCCCGACGTCTCTATTCCGAGCGCAGAGTCGCGCCTCGACGCTGTCCGACCGCCCCGCGCGCCGCGTCCGTGACGCTCAGCCCCATGCCTGCGCCGGGGGACTTCGACCACCGCGAGCGCGGCGCGAGCGCCTCCGAGGGCACCATCGTCCAGGACGACCTCGAGGCGATGCTCACGGTCCTCCCGGCCGACATCCGCGGCCACCTCCGCACCCACCCGAACCGCAACGCGCTCATTGAGATCGTGCTGGACCTCGGCCGCCGCCCGGAGGCGCGTTTCCAGGGCCTGCCCGGCGGGATCGTGCTGCGGGAGACGGAAGTCACCAAGGAGGACCTCAAGGCCGCAGGTGAGCGCGCAGCGTCGCGGGGGCGGGCCGCGGACAGCTGCACACGCGCTTTGCCAAAGCACCCGCGGCCGGCACTCGCTGCGGGCGCGATACGCCCCCGCCGTGCCTCCCGCGCAGAGATTGCGCTCGGTACGTTCGGCGGGGACAACCGCGCGGGGCTCGAGGGCACCCTGCACCGCATCTCGGCCATCCGCAACCGCCGCGGCGCCATCGTCGGCCTCACGTGCCGCGTGGGGCGCACCGGTGAGCGTCCCTCCCGTAGCTACGCGATCTCCGCATGTCTCCCTTCGCTCCCGCGACCAGCGCCGCGGCTGAGGACGCCTGCGCGCGTCGCTCGCAGCGCCTTTGTGCTTGCATGATAGGTTTGCGTCTCCCAGCCCGTAATGCCTGCCTCCGCCCCTCCCGCCCTCGCAGTGACGGGTCAGATCGACATGGTCCGCGACCTTCTCGAGACCCCCAACTCGATCCTCTTCCTGGGCCGCCCCGGCGTGGGCAAGACGACCGTCATTCACGAGTTGGCCCGCGTCCTGAGTCAGGACCTCCGCAAGCGCGTGGTCATCTCGACACCAGTAACGAGATTGGCGGCGACGGCGACGTGCCCCACCCCGCCATCGGGGCCGCCAGGCGCATGCAGGTGCGATACGGCTGCACTACGGTGGCTGGGCTGGCATGGTTAGGCTGAGAGTGCATGTGTGCCGACCACGTTACTCTTACTCATTCAACGACTCCCGCCACGACACCCTGACCCACAATACCTCACCCCACCCTCTCCGTCATGCGCACCCTCACCCCCTCTCTCCGTGCACCACGACCCCCTCCCATCCACCCACCTCATCCACCCCCACCCTGTCCCCCCAGGTCCCCGACGTCTCCCAGCAGCACCGCGTCATGATCGAGGCCGTCGAGAACCACATGCCCGAGGTGGTGATCGTGGACGAGATTGGGACGGAGGAGGAGGCGCTCGCGTGCCGGACCATCGCCGAGCGGGGCGTCATGCTCATCGGGACGGCCCACGGGCAGCTGCTGGAGAATCTGATCAAGAACCCCACGCTCACGGACCTCGTGGGGGGCATCTCTTCGGTTACTCTGTCGGGTGAGTAGTGGGTGGAGGCGGTGGGGGATGCTTATTGTTGTTGAGGTGCTTGTTGAGGATCAGAAGAAGCATTTTGTGGGCCATTTGCGGCTGTCACTTCATCCGTCAATGAACAGGCATGCATGCCCAGTCAACTACCACGCACGCTTTATCAACCGTCACGCGCGCATGCCCCGGCATTCACCCCCACCTGTCAATCCCCGCAGACGAGGAGGCGCGTGCTCGCGGCACGCAGAAGAGCGTCCTGGAGCGCAAGGGCCCTCCCACGTTCCCCCTGGTGCTGGAGATGCGGGACCGGGACATGTGGGTGGCCCACTGGGTCGAAGACTCCGTCGATGCCCTCCTGCAGAGCAAGTGCCCCGTCGTGCAGGTGAGGGGATGAACAGGGTGATGCAACGAACGGCTTGCATGCGCATGGCCATGGAGCTGTGCCTGGTGTTCGCATGGCTGTGGCTGGTGGTGTCGTTGGCAAGGCAGGCGCTCGCCCTTCACCGCAACTGCCCCTGCCCGACTACACATATGCTCACCCACACCGAGTGCCCACACCGGGCGCGTTCCGTACATGCCTCTAGTCCACGCTTTGATTCTCCACATTCCCCGCCCCCCCCCCCCCCCCCCCTCATCCCCCCAGGTCCGCTCCCGCGACCGCGCCACTGGCGCCGTGTCAGTGTCGGAAACGCGGTACGATGCCGCCGAGGATTCCCTCTGCTACGACGACGTGGCGACGTTCGGGGAATATGACGAGGCCGCGGGAGGGTACGCGCTGCGGGGCCAGGGCCGGGGCTCTGATGGTGGCAGCGGGGGCGTGTGGCGCGGCACGGTGCGGGGGCCGGCGGGGGCGGCGTGGGAGGCCCAGGCAGCCGCGCAGCGCATGGCGGGCATGTCGGACCAGGACGCGCTGCACGTGAGTCACAACATCGCAATACGATATCGTGTCGTGTTGCATGGCAAAGAGGGACGGTTGATATTGATATTGGGTGTGTTCGCGGCAATTGGCATCCCCGCCACACTGCGCCTGCCCAACCCCAAACCCCCACCCCACCCTGCGATTCGATCCCTTTCCCCCTTCCCCCCTTACCCGCAGCACCTGGCTTCCATGGGCCTGGCCGGTCCCTCTGGCGCTGGCACTGGCACGGGCGCCTCTCGCGCTCGCGTCTTTGCGGGGGGTCCGTCCCAGGGCGGCCACGGCAGGCGCACACGGTCAGGGGCAGCCGCCGCCAAGCGCAGGGGATGAGAGGGTGTCTTTGAGAGTGTCTCTGAGGGAATCAGAAGGGAGTGCCAGAGAATCAGAAGGAAGTGCCTCTGAGGCTCACCCTGAGTGTTTCTCTTGGAGTATCTGGGAGCCGCTCTGAGCGTCTCCTGGAGTGTTCTCTGAGAGTCACTTTGAGTGTTTCTCTTGGAGTGACTATGAGGGTGTCAAGACAACCTCAGAGAGTCTCTCTGTGTGTCTCTCTGAAAGTCTCTCTCGATACACCGGGCAGTGCGGCAGCAGCAACGCAAGGTTGCTACCCCGCACAGTGCCCACCCCCCCCCGCAGACATCGCACCCTAAACAAAGCCCCCCGCCTCGCTTGTTCTGTTTCCCTAATGTCCAACGACGATATAATCGTATCATCACGGGCGGCCCGGTGCCATCACCGCTTTTCTTTAGTTCTATGGCTGTGTGTCTCATGTCGATAGGGGATTGGCAAGTCTTAGACTAAGCCCCTCTCGCGCCTAGACCCCAGCTGCCCCCCTCGTCAGGACGACCCACTTAGGCGTCGTTTCGTCGCTTGCTATTTGCGACAATGCCCTTTTTCACACAGCGAGCCTTTCCTACAGATGGGGTTGCAAGAAAACGGCGCCCCGATGTTTGAATCCACAATTCATCACACGACACCGGCCACTATCATGTGGGCCGAGAGCGCGAGTGTCACAATAGAAACGGCATAGTCGGCGACTGCCACGCAGCAGCTACCATTGGCTATCCATGCCACGCCACGCCATTGCGCCTCACCACCCATCCCTCTCTACTCATCCCCTACCCATCCGCCACCACCAACCCCGACGTCATCTCCTGCAGGAACAGCCCCGGATCTCCCGCCATCTCCTCGGCCAGACCCTCATCGTCCGTCCGCACCGCCACCGTCACCGCATGCACCAGCCCCGCCGGCCTCACATCCCCCATCCCCATCCCCATCTCCCCAGCCGCCGCGCCAGAGGGAATGCCCGGGAGCCTCGCACGCGGCCCGTCTAAGTCATCCCGGTCCTTTACGCCCCCTCTGGGGCTGCCTAGGGTGTCCAGGGATCCCCGGGCAGTGCCGGGGTCGGCCGTCGCATGGGTGGGGGCGTGGGGGGTGGCATGTGCACCAACACCGTGTGCTGCGCGCCCCCGGGCGGCTAAGAGGCGCGTGGCGGTGAGGGTTAAGAGTAGGGTGCCCCCCGCCCATGTTTGGCAGGCAAAAGTGAGGGTCATGGAGTGGCCGGCGTGGGAGGCGTGGGCGGAGGCGAGCGTTAAGGGGCGGTGGCGGAGGGTGGCGAGCAGCTGCGGGGGAGGGTGAGTGGGGGTGAGGAGGTGTGTGAATGAGGGGAGATGTGGTTGGTTTGTATGAGAGGTGAGAGGTGGGTGGGGCGGGGGGGGGGCTTTGCGGGAGATGGTGGGTGGCGGTGGTGGGGCTGGCAGACTGAGTTGGCATGCAGGGAACACTCGCGATCGTCGACATCTGAAAATCAGTCGCACTCACACCGTCACCCGCACTCACCAGGGGCAGGAAATGTGTCGAGGACGCGCACGACACCCCCCTGAGCGTGGCCCGGAGTGGCAGGGCGTCCCACAGCAGCCGAAACGTCTCCGCTGGCATCGCGCCAGAAACGGGTCGCAGCATGGCGGTGAGGGGCATGGCGAAGGACCCGCAGGCGAGGGCGTAGCGCCAGGTGGGGCGGGCGGTGGCGGAGCCGGGGTGGGAGCTGCGTGTGAAGGGGAGGGGGGGTTGGTGGCAGGGAGGTAGTTGGGGGGTGCAGGTGTGCGGGTGTGGGGGAGGGCGAGTGGGCTGTGGTGGGCGGTGGCGGAGCCGGGGTGGGAGCGAGGGGAGGGGGGGGGGGGGTTGGGTTGTAAGAGGGGTGCGGTGGTGAGATGTGAGAGATGGTGAGTGTGAGAGATGGTGGGTGGTGGCGGAGCTGGGGTGGGAGCCGCGGGGAGCGAGGGACGGGGAGGGGAAGGAGGGCTGAGAAGATGGGTGCAGGTATGGGGATAGTGGGAGAGGGCGAGTGCGTGTGATGTGGTGGGTAAGCTGACCATGATAAACATGCACATTGGCCATATATAACAATAGCCATGCGTTATATGACGATTAAGAGCTCCTCGCAGCCCTCTCGCCTCTCCGCCACCGTTGCAGGCCCCGCCACCACCCCCGACCCCCTCCCCCCGCTCGCCCCCAGCCCGCTGCTGTGGGTGCTGGTGAGCCCCGTGTCGCGAGGCGTGGCTTCCTCGGCGTCCCAGTCGATGTAAAAGGAGGCCCGGACGCGGCACGAGGAGCGGACCTGGGGGGTATGGGAGAGGGGATTGGGAGATGAGGGATGTGGGATTTGAATGAAGCGTGAGGGGTGCGATATGCGGAATTGGAATGACTGAACTGACCATGATAAAGCAATGCGGACCCCACGCCTAGAGTTGCAGTTCTGAAGTCGATATCTTCAGAGCCACGACATGCACCCCCAACAAGCCCATCACATACAATACAACACACGCCCATCAACCCCCCCACATCCCTCACCTCCAGATGCAGCTCCGTCGCCGCCTCGTCCCTCGCCCCCAGCAGCGGCAGCGCCCACACCGCACTCGGACCCAGTCCCAGGTTCGCAGCCGCAATGGCCCCCGGCAGCCCCACGCGCACCGCCATGTTGGCAATCGGCACGTCCAGTCGGTTAATCACACGGAGGGTCAGGCGCACGCGGCAGAGGTCTGAGAAGGGTGGGGGATGGGTGGATGGGGGGTTGTTGGTATGGTATGTGATGAATGGACGCGGCACAGGTCTGAATGGGTGGGGGTGGATTGGGGGGTGTTGGTATGTGATGGGGATGGGGAGAGGTGGCACAGGTCTACGGGTGCAAGTGGCTGGCGATGCAGCCACCACCATCCTGTCTTGCAAGCTGCAAGCACTTTTGCCCTCATCCAAACAGCCCCGCCCCACGCCCCAACCACCCCTTATCTCCTTATCTCCCCAATGCCCATACCCTCACCGGGCATGACCTCGCCAGAAACCTCCACCCTGACGGGGTCCCCCACGCCTGACACGGGCACACTGGCAGGGCCTGACTCGGCGCCCAGGGCCGCGTCGCCGGGGCCAAAGAGGCAGCCCGCCAAGTCTATCAGATTGGGATCATCCATCTCTGTTGACATGAGCTGCGGGATGGGTGAGCAAGTGAGTGGGTGGGGAGTGAGTGGTGAAGTAAGTCGTGCATGAGGGTGGGGTGAGAGAGTGGTCAATCAGGTGGGGGTCGTCCATCTCTGTTGATAGCAGCTGCGGGTGATTGGTGGGGTGAGTGGTGGGTGGGTGGTTACATGGTTATTGAGATGCGGGTCGTCCAGCTCTGTCAATAGCAGCTGCGAATGGGGTGGGTGGTGGGTGACTGGGGGTGCGAGGGTGATGGGTCGTGAGTGTGGGGCAAGTGGCAGTCTCAGCGCGCATAACAATGCTGAGAAATGACTTGTGACACTCATCACACACAACCCCTCTCTCACCAGCCTGCGCATGCTGACCCCCCCCACCCGCGACGTCCCGTCCAAGAGCGCCAACACCGCGCGCGAGCGACTCAGGCCGCGCAGAGAGCGACGCTCGCGCTCCCAGTCCGTCTGGGCGGAGAGAGAGTTGTTATGATGATGAGACAACGTTGCATTAGAAAGACACTACATTATGAATAGTACTACTATTATCGCACACCCCTCGACATCACCCCACCCCACCCCTAACATCACACATACCGACACCCCCAACCCATTCCCACCCCACTCACCTCCTCCACCGCCGTCCCGTCCGCATGCACCGCCGCCGCCGCCCCCGTCAACAGCGCCTGTGCCGCACTCAGCGCCCCCGCCTGCTGCCCCCACTCCACACAGGCGGGCGCGGACGCGGCTAACGCCCACCCCACGCCATAAACAGCCGCTTGCAACAGCTGCGCTGCGTCGGCTGATTGCGGGGAGGAGAGGTCGACGCCGGGGGCGGTGAATGCGGCGTCGGTGGGGCTGAGGCGGCTTCGCGTGTCAGACAGGCCGGCGGCGATGACGGGGTGGTCTCGCTTCATCTCCTTGGCCATGCCCTGCACCACTTGCTGCGAAGGGAGGGGAGAGAGAGGGGGTGCCTGATTGGCCATGCTCTGCACCACTTGCTGGGGGGGCAGGGGAGAGAGAGGGTGATTAAGAGAGGGGGACACACAACAAGCTGACACGCACGCAACGAAGCCGTCTCATGCCACGTCATCCCAACCACATCCTCCCAACCAAGTCATCCATTGCTCATAACACATCATCCGCGCCCCACCCCCTCCGTCATCATCTCACGTCCAATGCCGCGCTGACGCGGGGTGACAGCGCCCGGAGTGGCGTGGCACTGGCGGCGATGGTGACCAGGTCTCTGGCAGCCGCCGCCACCCGGTGGAGCTCGGGGGTGTCCTGGACGCTCGAGGAGTCCGCACGGGCCATGCCGGACTGCGAATGGGGTAGTGATAGTGATAGCGATGGTGATAGCATCCATCTTATATTATAGCCAAAAATCCCATATTACTTGTCTAATTGTCAGCAATATTTATCTCTTATCGTTATCAGTATCATGTCCTTTTATGAATTTATCGTTATCATCCTCCTCCTCTCACCTGCATGGCTTCCATGACGTGCATCCCCACCCAGTGCAGCATCGCCACCAGTGCTTCTCCAAGCATCGCCATGGACGGCCGGCTCAGTCTGACGCCGGGGTCGGGGAGACTCCAGCACTCGTCGGGGCGGTGGGGGGGGGCGCGGGACTGGCCGGACTGGGGTGGGGAGGGAGGGGGGGTAAGGGGTGGTGGGTGGTGGGGAAGGCAATAGGTGGGTTGACGCGGTGGCTGCGATGGTGCGTGGTGAGGTGGTGAATGGGTGAGGAGTGACCTAGGGATGGCAACAAACATTCCACTTAATAACCCGCTATTCAATCCCCTCACCTCCACCACCCCCTCACCACCACCACCCCACCCCACCCCTCATCCCCTCACCTCCACCAGCATCCGTACCGCCCTCATCCACCTCGGCTTGGGGCTCTCCCCCGCATCGCCGCCCAGTCGCAATGGGGACGGCCCCATCATGCCCTGCACGTCCGCCTCCGCCCCCGCCTCGGCCACTCCGTCCGTCATCAGCCGGCAGAGGGCGGGGACGGCATCGGACAGGCCGCGGATGACGCGCTCTGTGGATGGGCACGTAATTGGGAAGATTACAGGGTTGCGCACTAAGACATAAAATCATGAAGTGACACTTATAAAGAGAGTGAGGCGTCGGACAGGCCGCGGATCACGCGATTCCGGGGGGGGAAGGGAGATGGGGATAAGTGTCAAGCATTTACTCCGCTATGATCTGCTAATGTCGATTGTACTTAACCCACCCATTCCCCCATCTCTATCCCACTCACCCAGGTGCCCCTGCTCCCCCATCCCTACCCACAATCAGATTTATTAGACTCATCAAATTTATCACATCATCATATCCATCACTCACCCAGGTGCCCCTGCTCTCCCAGCCTCCCGTGGTGCACCCCCAGCCACAGCAGCATGACCAGCCGGTGGGGCAGCACCCGGTCTGACGCCTGAAACGCGTCCGCCAGAACCTGGTGCAGCTCGCGCTCCAATCGACCCAGCTGGGGGGAGAGGGCAGCGGGGGCAGATGGTGGTATTTATGATAGTTAGTCTATTGAAGGGATTCAAGAGCGAATGGTCGTTACTAGTTGTGGATAGTACCATAGTAACAAAAGAATGTATTATATGGTATAAATCAATTTTAAATGTACATTCAGTCTTACTCCCTTCACCCTCCACCACCCCTCACCTGTGCTGCGTGCGGCACAAACGGTGCCGTCCCCTCCTCTGCCCCCCCACCGCCACCCCCCTCGCAAGACGCCAGCGCTGTGCGCAGCAGTGAGCTGCACATCTGCGCGAGTGCTGCCCAGAGGTGCACGGCCGCGTCTGATTCGGGGGAGTCCCATGTAAGGCACAGGATGGTGAGGCGCAGGACCTGGGGGGGTGGGGAGTGGGGTGAGGGGTGAGGGGTGAGGGGTGAGAGCGGGGTAAGCACGTGAGGAACAAAAATCGTTGGCACCCCACCTGCATGCTCAGCGCCAGCCACAGCACCCATCACACACACACCCCTTCATGCTCAGCGCCAGCCACTGCACCCATCACACACACACACACCTGCATGCTCAGCGCCAGCCACTGCACGTGTCGGTCCACGGCCGTCGGCTGTAGGGGCCCCTCGGGACGCCCCTCCGCCTCCACTGACGCCGCCTCCTCGGCCGCAAGTGCCTGCTGACCGCTCGGGTGACTGATCAACGCCTGGGATGGTGGTTGAGAATGTGTGATGATTGGTGATGATGTAGTACAAAGTGCAGTGGATGGACGTCGAAACCTTTCACACCTCCCTCTTCACTGCTACCCGCTCGCACCCCATCCACCCGAATCTTACCTGCAGCATCACCACCACCATCTCCACCCGGAACACCCCCACCGCCAGCCCACCCACACCGCCCACACCATCACCCGCCACCCCCCCACTGCCCCCCTCCTCCTCCGACCCCTGCGCCCCGGCCAGCCCCGTTGGGATGGGGAATACCCCCGGAAAGACCTTCCAGGGCGGCTTGATGCGCTCGGTGGGGTCAGAGGCGAGGTCCAGGAGGGCGGCCACGTCGCGGCTACGGAGGCAGCCCAGGAGGACCCTGGGGGGATGGGAGTGAGGGAGTGTGAGAGTAAGAGAACATGAAATTTACATCATATGGCGGTAACCGGTGAAGAGGTGAGAGCAATGGAGCGGGGGCGGAGTTATGACCAAAGCCCCATGCATGTTTCGTCTCACAACCTCATCCCCCCTCTCTCTCCCACCCCCTCTCGCCTGCTCTGGATGTCGTCGGCGCGGCACAGGTCAAAGTCCAGAGCGGCCGCCACCGCGTGCGCCATCGCTTGCACCCTCGATGCGTGGTCCACCACCTCACGCCCCGCCACCCACAGGAACCAACCCAATGATAGAGGGTCCAATTTCCCTCGATGCATCACGTCGACACGCAGGATGGAGCGGGCGTGGCGGCACAGCAGCGACGGGCACGACTGCAAAGGGAGGGGGTTGTGCGGGAGTGAACATCTACTCGTCACTTGCCAGCGATAATGTTGAGACTCTTTATTGGATGAGATGACGATGTGCGGCTCTTCTACATCACCCCACACACTGTCACCCACCAACACCTGCCCACCATCCCCACCACCACCAGCCCTCGCCTGTTGCGCGATGTCGCCCGTGACCATCAAATGCAGCAGCACCTCCGCGGCCTCCCGCACCAGCGCCACCCCCGACTCAGGGACGTACCCCGCCGCCACCAGACCCTCCCCCACGCCCCCCCACGCCACCGTCCGGCTCAGGTCAGACGTACCGGCCAGACCGTATGCATCCGCCAGCCCCAGCACAGCCCTGGCAGATTCAAACGCCACCTCCGGAGCCACGTGGCGCAGCTCCCGGCCCAGCGCGGCCAGCGCCGGGGGTAGCAGCTGGGGCCAGCCCTGCAGCGCCCCCGACCACACGCCCGGCATGGCCCGGGCAAAGAGCGCTCCGGCTGAAAAGGCAGGGCGCCCGCCGGACACGTGACAGGCCGCGAAGGCCAGCGCCTGCCACGCGCGCACGGCTGCTACCGCCCAAGACCCCCCCAGCCCCTGCATGCGCTGGGTGAGCGCCCCGGCTGCCGACGCGCATGACGAGCAGACGTGCTGCGACGCGGCCCTGGCGCCCATCAGCGACTCCTGCGCCCGCGGGAGCTGCATCGCCGACCAGGGCGGGGGCGGCGCGGGGTGGCCCGACAGCTCACATGCGAGGCTGCGGGTGTGGGGTGAGGAGGCGTGCATGTGGAACAGTATGGTGGCTATGATCTCTATCGGGAAGATGAGTAATCATACCTATTATCATTGTTTATCTTCTCACCTGCCCAGGGTGGCCCCGACCGCAGCGCAGGGAGCGTCGGCCACAATGCCGCGCACCGCCGTGCTGCGCAGGAGAGCGGCGAGGGCGTCGAGTGCGCCGGCACACACGGCGTCGTCTGCATCCATCGTCGCGTCCAACTGCACGGGGAAAAATCTCAGCAGGTGGTCAATACGAAAAGCAGCTGCATGCTCCGGTGGTGTGCACGATGCCGGCGTCTGCAGGCTTTAGTTAGCAACGCGAAGCAGAACATGTCGTAGTACGAGTCCATCGCTGCGACGTGAGAGCCGCAGCGCGCGGAGACTCACGAGCATCTCGAGCAGGCACATGAAGTCGCGGTGTTCGGTCTCCCCCAGCGCCGCCCGGCGCTGGAAGTCCTCGCTGGTCACGGCCCATCCCGCCAGGCGAACCGCAGCGGCGCGCACGGACGGGTCGGGGTCCGAGAGCTGCGCGGAGACGGCCTCCGGGGGCGCAGCGCGGCGCAGCAGCTCGGCCGCGGCCGCGTGGGGAGCCGAGGCGCCGAGGGCGAGGAAGTCCACGCGGTCTGGGACGATGAGAGAAGCAACTTGTCAAAGGCGCTGCCGATGGGAGCGCGGGGAGCTGAGCGACGCTGGGAGGCGCGTCCGGGGCAGGCGAGCGCACCTGTCGGACGCAGGTGCGAGACCGATCCCACGTCGCGCAGGGCCTCCGTCACATGAGCGGCGATGTAATGCCACTGCGAGAAGCCAGAGAACAAGCGGGAGCTTCGAGTTTGCGCCAGGCCGCGAGAGCACGCAAAGCACGGCTCTGGTTCGCCGGGATCTCTTCGAGTTGCCGCGATTGGACCACCGATGGATGTTCGGTGCTTGCCTCGAATATCGGTGCTCCGCTGGCGTCCTTCTGTGCGAGGAACGCCTGCGCGCTGCCCCGGTCACTGTACTCCGCGGGCGTCGAGTGCTCCACGGCGAGGGGCGTCTCCACCACCGCTACATCCCCGGCCTCCGATCCGTCCATGGCCCATACCGGCGCGTCCGCCAGCCGGGACGCGGCGCTGTGGAGGGCCCTGCTGATGTTGAGAAGTGCAAGCCCTTTTGAGCAGTCGATTTTGCGGGGAAGGAGCGAGACGCAAGCCGCTGACGATTTCTTATGAGCGAGATATGATCAGATGGGACACACTAGCGGCAATTCAGGCACGCAACGCGCGTGTCTGCAGCACGACTTGCGTGTACGCATCAGTCCCTTCGTTCAAACGCGCCCGGGCACTGAAACTCGGATCAAGCTCCCGGCTACAACCCCTGCACCTCGCCGCCGCGCCGCTCAACCACGCCCTCAAACACAAATCCCCATGCACCGAGCCGAATCGTCATCGCGACCTGTGGCACCCTTTCCCAGCCCCTGCGCCTCCATCGACCTCCCTTCTTTCACTTGGCGACTTCCTCGGTGTCCCAGCGCACGACCGGGATGCCGGGCATGGCCTCCTGCGCCCCCTCGGCGCCCTCATCCGCAGACGTGACGTGCAGGTGACGCAGCCCCAGGGACTTGCAGAGGTAGTCCAGGTTGTCCAAGAGGGCCTGGCGCTCGTCGAAGGTGAGGCGGACGCTGCGGGGACGACACGAGTCGAAATATAAATAGCAATGTGGCATTGGAATTGGCATGGGCTGATTGGCTGGATGCTGGCGGTGCTCGCAGAGGCGGACGGATTTGTGTGTGTCTGAGGTGTGCAGTGGCTGTGGCATTAGAGACAAGCTGCCCCAGTCACCACCCGCTGCAATTATAACAACCATTCCAGAGAAACAGTCACCTTAGCCACCACCACCACAGCAAGCCACCCCATCATGCATCGCCAACGCACCCACTATCATCACCACTCACCTGAGCACGGACGCCCCGCCCACCTCCGCCTCCTTCCCCTTGTTCTTCAAGAAGGGCATCACCAGTCCCTTGCGCTGCTTGTCGCTCTTGTCCTGCAGCGAGGGGTGGCCCTGCAGGGACTCCATCGCGCGCTCCTCCCACCCAGCGACAAACGTGCGCGTGTCGGGGTTAAACAGGCCCTGGGCCACCTGCGGGGATAGACAGGGGGGTGGGAGATGGTGTATGTTATGAACATGTAATACATGTTCATAACAACACACAACAACATGTTGTGTTAATGCAAGTGTGTCGGGGTTAAAGAGGCCCCGGATCATGCACACTGCCAACCCTGCCCCCCCGCTGCCAACCCCCGTACTCCTCCGCCACTCCCCCACTCCTGCAATCCACCCCTCACCTCCAGCACCGCCCGCTGCCACCCCCCGTACTCGTCGGCCACCACCACCGTGCCCCCCACGACCTTGAGGGCCGGCCCCTTCTTCTTCGGGCTCTCCAGCTTAGCGATGGTGGTGCGCCACAGCGCCACCTGGCGCTCCAGGTACGCGGCCGCGGCCTGGAGGGAGTAGTCGGGCTCAGGGACCTGCGATGGAAGGGGAGAGGAGAGAGGTAGGCGTGTGCGTGTGCGTGGGTGGGTGTGCGGGTGTGAGTGTAGGGGTGTGTCCACAACTCCCTAGTCACGATCACCCATAGTACTAGTAATAGTAATAGTAACCAGTGAGTATCAACGCACCTGCGGCCACCCCGCCTTGATGACGAGCCCTGGCTTCTTGAGCACCTCCCCCCAGATGTGCTCGCAGTAGTGGGGCGTGATGGGCGTGGTGATGAGCGTCGACACCTCCACGTACTTTTCCACTAAAACGCGGTTCAGGGGGGTGTTGGAGAGGGAGCAGATGAGGCTGGGGGTGATGGGGAGGGGGAGAGTGTGGATGAGATGTGGGTGAGTAGGGATGAGAGAGAGAGTAGATGAGGGGTGGAGGGGGGTGTTGGAGAGGGAGCAGATGAGGCTGGGGGTGATGGAGAGAGAGGGAGCAAAGTGTCAGCATTAAGCTGCTGTTCATCCTACTTTCATCACACGCACTGCAACCCTCTGCCTACTCATCCTCACCGGTACTAGTCCCCTGCCAGCTGCAGGTCACACACACCTCATCCACCATTATTGCCACTTATCACCACTACCCCACTCTCTCACGCTCACCGGTACTGGTCCCTCGCCAGCTGCAGGTCGAACACGCTGATCTTGAGCGCCTCGCGGAACAGGTACTTAGAGTATGCCACCTTGGCGGTGTGAGCCGCCAGGTTGATGGCGTTGTCAAACACGCGATCGGCGTACGTGGCTGGGGGTCCGTCGCGGAGGGGGGAGGCGAGCACCTCCTCAATCCACGACAGCTCCTGGGGTGGGAGGGGATGAAAGGGGGTGATGGAGATGTTTGGTGACTGGTTGAATGGATAACTGTGAGAAGATCAATGTTGTTATGGCTTTGATGAGGCACACCATTACAAACACCATTACATATACACACTCGCCTTGGTCATGCGCAGGATGGCCCCGTTGGCCACCGTGACCTCGAAGTTGGCGTCATCCACGCTGTCACCCGCATCCGCCAGGCCGAAGCGCAGGGCATCGGCACCGAACTCCGCCACGGCCTCGGAGAGCGTTTTGAAGTTGCCTGGGGATAAAATGGGGTAAAGAGATGACATGGGTAGTATTTAAATGAAGTGGGCGAAGTGTCACTGCCTCGGCGAGCGTCTTGAAGTTGCCTGGGGTTGTTCAGGAGAGGTGGGATTAGGAGAGGCATATTGAGTTTGGGTGCGATAATGGATGGGTGGTCATTACTAATACATCTCAATATACTATCTCCACCTCCCTCACCCGTCGACTTGGACATCTTCTGCGCGTTGAGCAGCAGGTGCCCGTTGCACCGGAACGCCCTCGGCCACTTGTCCTTGCCGAACAGCGCCACGTGGTTGTACAGGCAGAACGTGAGGTGGTTCTGGATCAGGTCCTTGCCAGAAACGCGCAGGTCGAAGGGATACCAGTACTCGAACTCGCGCCGGCACGCGTCGGCGGCCTCGCGGGGCACGCGGATGGCGTCAGACCAGGGTTTGCCCTGGAACACGTAATCCCAGAAGGGGCCGTCGCAGGCGTCCGCGGGGATGGGGGAGCAGCCGGGGCGGCCGTACATGTCGCCGCCCTGTATGTAGGGGTGTGGGTGGGGGTGGGGGTGGGGGTGGGGGTGTGGGAGTTGATGCCAACAACGCGTGCACATTACCAACAATCAACAATCAACAATCACCCCCCCCCCCCCCCCCCCTCGCCCCATCCCTCAACCACCACTGCTGATCCCTCAGTCACCACCGCTCACCTGCAGGATGTGCGCCACCGTGTAGAACGCCATGTAGATGGTGGAGTCCGAGAGTGACTCGATGAGATAAGTCTCATCAAAGGGCAGCTTGGTGCCGAGGCCGAAGGAGCGGGAGCATGCCCACTGCTGCAGCCACCCCAGCGTGTGCTCGAAGCTGTGGCGGACCTCGGGGTGGAACGTCTCCAGCTGAGAGAGGGCCTCCTCTGGGGGGGAGACGAAGGGATGGCTGTATTGAGTACTAAACGATGAAACTATAGAACAACATCATCCATCATCAATGAATAATCACTAAAATAAAATGTAAATATAAATAATACATCAACATACTCATCATTAATCATGAAATAATTTCAATAATGATAAGCGGATGAGTGTACGATAATGCGACACTACCCCTATCATCCACACCCTCACCTGCCATCTTGCGCCACTCCTCCTCCCCATACACCAGGTACCACTGATCCGTCAGCGCCACCACACACTGGTCGCCCGACCGCGACACCACCTCCTTCTCCGGCTGCAATAACAGGGATAGATAGATTGAGAAGGTTGATGGTAATGTTGGCAGAAGAGAGGGAGAGAGAGAGAGGCAGCCGCAAGGCCTGTCCTATCATATATGCTGTATTTCAGAAATATTATTACTATTATAACACTATTACAACTAGCAATCATCTACGTACAATCTAACAGTATCCACACGTCCTCACCTCCGAGTAGATGATGGCCTGGTTGGCCTCGACCATCTCCTGCTTGATCAGCGGCTTGGCCACCTGCACCTTCTGCCCCTGGTACTTGCCCACCAGCATGACGCCGTCCGTGAAGCCCTTCAGATACGTCATGCCCTTGGCCTCCTCGAGCTTGGCGCGGTCGTTCTGGGACTTGATCTTCAAGTCCGTGCACACCTGTTGCGAAGGGTTGGGAATGAGGGGTGGGGAGTCACACATGTTGTGTTGGTTTTACATGTACATGGCATTACCATTAATGTATACAATTATAATACATATTCATGACAATCGCCAGTCCACCATCGCTGGACCATCGATCGCCACCATGATCGCGAGCTGTGGCCGCATTACAAGGTAACGTCCGATGCATGAGATTACATCTCCCCACCTTGACCGCGGACGTGTCGCCGAATTCGGGGATGTTGATGATGGGGATGACCTCGTAGGGCATCACCCACTCGTCCTGGATGCCCAGCTTCTCGCGGAAGGCCGGCTTCTCCTTCAGGTCCATCAGAGCCCTGAAGTGGATCGAAGATCATTGGTAAATAATGATTATAGTAATAGTAATAGTAATAGTAATAGTAATAGTAATAGTAATAGTAATAGTAATAGTAATAGTAATAGTAATAGTAATAGTAATAGTAATAGTAATAGTAATAGTAATAGTAACAATCCTCGCCTGTAGTCATCCGGGGAGTCCGAGGGCACGGACGTGACGACCCCGGTGCCCTTGCCCATGGAGATGGTGAGCAGGGGCAGGACGTAGATGCGCGCGTGGGGGGTGTGGGGAGACGACAGCGGCACGCCCATCAGGTCCTGGCCCTGGAGCGTCAGCAGCACCTCGGGCTTGCCCGTCTGCGATGAATGGGGAAAAGAGGGGTCAGGTGCACACTTCAGGTATGCCCCGTCTGCGATTGTGAGAGGGCGGGCTTGAGCTGCGACTCGGGCATCACTGTGTCATCACCGCACCTCGTACCTCGCACCCTCTCCAGCAACCCCTCTTAACAGCAGTGCAACCCCCTCACACACACACCCCCACCCACCCTCACCTCCGGCAGCCTGTCCTGGTACGACAGGTTGAGTGCCGACCGCTGCGACATGACGTACACGTCCTTGTTAAACGCCCTCACGGCCACGTACTCCCCCTCCGGCAGCACCCAGCAGTTGGTCTGGCCGTACATGGTCTCGGGGCGCAGCGTGGCGGACAGGAAGAAGACGTCGTGGCCCGCCAGGGCTGCGGGGGGAAGGAGGGCACGGGAGGGAAGGTAAGGAAAGGTTTTCTGGTTGTGATGATATCGCTCAAACTCCGTCAGTGCCCTTTCAGGGAACAATGTACTGCCTATCATACTTTGGCGTGATGAAACTCACCTGCGAGCTTCCCCGGCAGCTCCAGTGCCTTCATCTTAATGAGCACGTACTCCTGAGGCCCCACGCCCTCCCCGGTCGCACGGTCGTGGTCCGCGCAGGGCTGGTTGTCGAGAGGGGAGAAGATGGCTGCGGTCATAACAAGCACAGGGATGGTTGCCTGCCATAGCCAGCGCAGGGATGGTTGTCAAAAGCAGCCATCTAAGCAAGATGGCTGTGGCCATGGTGAGGAGCGAGCTTGCCAAGAGACGAGACGACAGCCCAGCCAAACTCCAAAGAGCGACTTACGGGAACATTGCTCCCTGTATTGCTGCCTGTGGCTGCCTGTGTCGCTGGCCACGCTGCACCGAACATCGACTGAAGATCGACCGAACATCGACTGACATTGCACGGAGAGCGTGAGACTGTCACTCACCGTACCGCTTGTCCTTCACCACCCGCCCCTGCGCCTTGAGCGTGTTGAACTGCCACCGGATGAAGCGGTCGTAGTACGGATTCACCTCCGTGGTCACGAACGACCGGCGCCAGTCCACCCCGCACCCCATGGCCTCGATGTCGCGCTGCGGGGAGGGCAAGCACACCGACGGCGTCGATGGCCACGTCGCATCGTCCCAGCGACTAAAACCCACGTAAGCTATGCAGATCCGCATCGGGTGTCACACCAGGGTGCGCGCCTGCGCTGCGCCGTCGACTCCCCGCCACACTCTTGTCCACAGTTAAGTTCACGCTAGTCTCTGCACGCGCGCATCGCGGCGAGTGGCCCGGCCCCCACCTTGGCCAGCGGCGGGAAGTACTCCAGCCAGTGGATGGGGTCGGAGAAAGCGGGAATCTCGTCCTCGGGGATCCCCGATAACCGGAGGATGTCCCACTGGGTCGCCCCCGCCGTCTTCGCGGCCAGTTTGGACTTCTTGCCCTTGGCCTTGTTCTCCTGAGAGGATCGCGGTTTGAGTCACCCGATCGCACTTTTCCTACAGGCGTGCGCTCGTTGCCACCCGTGAGCCGAAGATCGAGAGAGATGGGACAGCGCATCGTCCGACGTCCAGTTGCCGCTCCGCGCTTCGCCACGCCGCATTCCGCTGACGTTCCCTCACCGTGCCGGCCGCCGGCGCTGCGTCTTGCTCTGCCGCCGCATCGTCGTTGCCGTCCTCCATGTCCCCGTCCTGGCCCTTGGTGAAGTCCGGCGGGCAGCCGTACACCTGCAGCTCCCGCGCCAGCTTGCCCGCGGCCGCCTGGATGGGCATACCCGTGCAGTGGAAAGCCTGGGGGAAGAGCACGTTCTTGCCGCACAGGCGGTGGAAGGCGCAGGCGAACTGCGGGGCGGGGAGATCAGGAAGCGAGTCGATAATCGTTTTGCAGCTGAGTGCGCAAGTGCCGAGCCGCGCCAGGGCCGGTCGACAAGCGGGTGTCGCGGGCTGGAGGATGCGCAAATCGGCTGCAATGAAAAGCCCGTCTCTCAGCGTGCCTTGGCGCGGCATCGAGAGGCACAGCGCCACGCACCTCGAGTTTGGAGAGCGAGAAGGCGTGGCCGATGTGGAGCCGGCCGTTCATGTACGGGTACGGGAAGTTCCCGTAGAACTTGTTGTCCTTGTCACCAGGCCCGTCGGCATTGGACTCGAACGCCTGCAGCGACCGAGTGCATCCTTTCAGAGCAGGGCGAGGGCGGCCCCGGGGGACGGCTGCACACGAATGCCATGTATATCAGGTCGTCAGTCATTCGCCCACACCTTCAGAAGCTCCCATTTCTGCTGCGCCCCGGCCTCGATGCGCTGGAGGGCGTCGCGCTTGGCGCTGCAGGCGAAGACAGGGCCGTCGATGAATCAGGCTTGCCAGCGCACAGCAAGTGGTCCGCAGCCCAGGCGAGGGCGACGGGAAATCCGCGGCACGTCGGGGGGCACGCCGCCCTGCATCGTCCGGCGACCCCCCCGCCCGCAGAGCCCCTCCGATCCTCACGTGGACTGGCCCCCCTCCGCCGCCATGTCTCAAGTCTCCGCTGGCGATGCAGGGGCGGGGCCCTTCGCGTGCCGAAGCGCGGGGGGAGTGGCTCGGCAGCTCACGGATCGCCGCCGCAGTCAAGGTGCCTTCCTCTGCGACACCACGCTCGGAAAAGTCAGGGTGTGCTTTAGCGCAAAGCAGAATAGCTCGGCACGCGAATCGGCGGGATGAATCCACTGGCATCTGGCGCCGCCATTCGCCGCGGAGCTCGAGTTCCGCCGAGCCGGTGCTCGCGTCCTCTCTCCAGCACCCGGAGAGACCGCGTTGCTCTGTGGATGGCGCGGTGAAGCCCAGCTGGGTGGTCGGGTGCGTCGACCCTCGCCGCGGGCGCCGCCCGGCAGACCGGCCAGGGCCCGCCACGGCAAATGGGCGCGAGGAAGAACAAGCGTCTTCGCGCCAGCCCGGAACGGCCCCCCCGGCTCGCCAAGAGCGCCCCTGGCCCAGACAACCAGAGCGCCGAGCGTGCGAAGCGTGCGAAGCCCCTCGACAACAGGTGCGGGCTCGCCCGAGTTGCTTGACATGCTGTGGTGTCACGGCAGGACAGGGGGGCCCGAGCGCCCCCCCTGCGCGCCTCCCACACGTTTTGCAAGTGGGTGGAGCTTTTCAGGCTATGGCGTGCACCCGGAGCGTTAAGCTGCCTATTTTACCCGTTTCGCAACATAAATATGGACTCGAAAGCGCATCTTGCACTTTCAAACCTGCCATCGTCCGCCCGTCGCCGCGGGCAGGGCCCCTGGATAGCCTCGGCAGCCGCCGCCCTTGCGCCGCGCCCGCCGCGCGACCGCCGCTCTTCATTGCCTGACAACGCGCGTCTCTCCTCGCTTTTTCCAGGTACACCGGCACACGCTTGGGCCCGCGACCCCGCGTCGAGGAGGTGGCGTCCACCAGCCGTGACCTGGAGCCTGAGTCGTTTTGGGCCAAGTACATTAGCAAGCGGCGCCCGGTGGTCATTCACGGTGGCATCCCAGACTTGGAGTGCAAGGCGCCGGCGCTGTGGACCGACTCCTACCTGAAGAAGCATGCGGTGAGCCGCGGTTCGCCCGCTGACCCGCTGCATTTCACAATTTGCACCGTATCCAATCCTGGGACGCCACTCGTCACCGTCCCGGCGACTTTCACGCGTGCCAGAGAAATCGAAGCCGGTGCATGCCGGCCCAGCGGGTCGATTCCTCGGCTAGCCTCGACCCATGGCGAGCTGAGGATGATCCCCCGCGCACACGACCCCATCTCCGCCGATCTCCGCGTTCGTCGGCAGCTCTCGCTTTTCCTATTTGCCGGAATGCATCCGGACCGCGGGCCCTCCGCGTTGCGAGCGCAGGGGAAGTGCAAGGTCCTGGCGGAGCGCCGTTTGCGGGGACCCGGCCCGGCTTTCGGCCGCGGGGAGCGCGCGTGCATGTTGTTCGCGGACGTGGTGGACGCGGCGGCGGCCGGGGACGATTCCGTGTACATGACGGCGCAGCACCCCGAGGGCGACCTTCTGGTGGCGCCTCCCCTGCGCGGGAAGCTCGCGGCCGACCTGCCGCGCGCCCCTCGGCTTGCGGAGCGCCTCGAGCTGCAGAGCGTCAACATGTGGATGGGCGCGAGCGCCGACGGGGCCTCGAGCGGCCTCCACCACGACTTCCACGACAACGTGGTGCGTTCCCAAGCCGCAAACGAACGGCGGTGTGCAGTTATTGTTTCAGTGCGCAGCAATTGTTCATTCAATGCGACGTTATTTGATGGGCGGATGTGACCAGTCGAGTCATCCCTCGGCTGTTGGCTGTTGGCTTTGCGGGGTCCGTTGTCCCTTGCGTGCGTTGTTCCGTGCAAACTGTCTCTCTGTTTCCCGTGGCGAGCGATGCGACAATAGTTATCCCTGTCCGAAGGGCCGCGATGCGGCCGGCATGTCGGAACAATCTCTGTATTAGCTCTAGCTGACGCCACGGGACCGGGAAGACAGCTGCACCCTGCTCGTTCCATCTCTGTGCATCTCTGCACACAGCAGCGCCTTGCTTCGCGTTTCTTAACGTGCAGTTTCAGTGCTCCGTTCTCCTGCTCGCGTTCTGTCCTCTTTCCCATCCGTGGCCGGGCCGTGAAGAATCACTGTAGACTGACGCCCCGGGTTCGCACCCAGGGCATTCCCCATGGCGACTTCGCCTCGAGCGAAACCTCCTACTCATACTCGAGCCCGGCCGCCTCCTGGCACCCCGTTTCGCCCACACCTTTCGGGGCACCGCCCACTGCAGCTGCCGATCGTCTCACCACGATGTTCGTTGCCGCCCATCGCCTCCTTTCCTCTGCCTGCACGCCGCAGTATCTCGTGTTCCGAGGCCGCAAGCGCTTCCGCCTCTTCTCCCCCGATATGGCTGGGCGCATGGCCACGCACGGCCGCATTACGCGCGTGCGCCCGAACGGAGTCATGGACTACGCGCGCGACGAGCAGGTGAGGAGGTGGGCAAGGGCAAGGGAGGCGTGAGTGATGGTCGCTGTAACGCATGATCTTTGACAGACTCGTGTTTCCAACTGTGCCTGTTACTCGGCACAATAAGCTGGTGTGTGGTGTTCCCATCACGATGCGGCCCGCTTTGCGGCTTCGCACGGCGTGTGCCATGCACAACCCCCATTCACCCGGCCACGTGAGGGGCGCAGTGAGGATAATCATCCAATATGCCAGTTCTGCTGCTGAGCCGAGGCTCTGACGAGAATCTGGATTCCCCTACTGAGCGCACCCTCACGTGTGCGGCCGTTGCTCGACTCTGCTGTCTGCCCTCTCCCGCCCTGTAGCGCCCACACCCCGTTGCTTGGCTCCCCGTTCCCCTCTCCTGCTTTCTACCGCCCTGTACCGTCGACACACCTGTTGCTTCGCCCATCCCTGCCCTGCTCTCCCGTACCCTCAACAACACCCCGCATCTCGCCCAACCCGGGTGTGGCTGCGTTGTATGTGTTGTTCGTGCTCTTTCCTCTCGACTCCCCGCCCGCGGACGACACCCAAATCACCAATCCATTCAATTCATGTGCGTCAGCTGAGCGACGCGGTGACGATTCGATGACTCTGAGGGCAACGGGGGCAGAGGCGTATTGTTTATCGTTGACCTACCCAGTACTATTTTGATGAGTCGATTTTAAACTCGACAGATTTTTTTTAACGAGGCCTTTTGTCCCATCTGCCTAATCGTGCTTCTCATCTATGCTTGCCGGGACGCCGCAGCACGGTTGCATGAGACAGCTGTTTCATTCCTGCGCGTTTGCGTCCGCAGGGGCGGCAAGACAGCGAAGACAAGGGCGACAGCCAGCGTGTCTCTGGCAGTGAGGAGGACGGAGATGATGACGATGATGAGGATGAGGATGATGGGCCGCCGCTGTTTGGGGAGGCGGAGGGCGAGGGTGCGGACGGTGCCGAGGAGGATTCGGGATTCGGGAACTTGCACTTCTCCGACGATCACGACGACTTCGACGAGCTGTTCGGGGCAGAGAGGCAGGACACAGATACAGAAGGGGCAGGTCCCACATCGTCACCGGCCCATCAGGCCGATGAGGCTAGGGACCGCGATGCCGCGTCGCCGGCAGACGCAAGGCGCAAGCGAGACAAGCGAGGGGAGCCGACGCGGCCCCGCAGCCTCGTGGCGCGCCGGTACTCGGTGGGCGCGCGGGTGGTGGACCGTCGCGACGCCGACCACTTCAGCGCTGTTGACCTCACGCAGCCGTGGGCCGAGGTGCGGGCGCGCCACCCGTCCTTCCCGGCCCAGGCCGAGTGCGCCGAGGTGGTGGTGGAGGCAGGCGACGCGCTGTACTTGCCAGCGGGGTGGTTCCACGAGGTGACGTCGTTCAACGGGGCGCAGACACAGAGGCAGCCGGGGCGGGCGGGGCACCTGGCGGTGAACTGGTGGTTCCACCCGCCAGGCGACGACGGGGCCCACGGAGACGATTAGACGGAGAGACGTCGGTCTTGTTGTCTTGCTTCTTTCTTCCAGGGTAGGGTGTTCGCTGGTAGTAGTGTTGCTGGTCGTCGGGCACTGTCCTGTGCTATGGCTTGTCTATGGCAGCGCCTGCGGTGAGGTGCCGGCGATAGAGATGGAAATAGAGAAGGGCTTTGTTTGTTTTGCACGCCTTTTCCTGCGTGCCAGCGGTCGCATTTTTCTCACTTACTAACAGCGCTTGTCATCGAGCTGTCCAGGAAAGGGTTGCCACGGCTGGTTCGGCCCTTTCCGATTAATATGTTGTTGACGTGCTCAACAACTTCAAAGAATACGCATGACGCCTCTGTGTCATGCTGCCATTGAACGGAATTGCCCAAAGGCGCAATGCGTGGCGCGTGGCATTGCTCGCCAGCAGCAGCAGCACGACTAGCTGCAGCAACATGAAAAGCAAGTGCGTGACGTGAGAAGGTAGCATGCTCGCTCTACAGACAATACGCTCTGCTGGTCCCCACGCTGCACGTGCGAGCTCCAGGGACCTCAGCAGCCCCGGAGCGACCCCGCTCTGCAACCTGAGATGGTGCACCCGATGTGCACGATCGTCCCACCGTAGCAGGCCAGCCCGTAGCTGTTGCAGTCGGCGATCTCCACTCCACGCACCTCCGCTCGCCCACCATCGCTGCTCTGCACCCCAGCATAGACCTTGGACCCGGTGATGCGCCCCCCCTGCACGACCACCTCAGTGCCCCTCTGAAAGACGGCAACGCCACACTGCTTGCAGTCGGCGATCTCCACGTCCCGCACGTTGACATGCGCGCCGCCGCTGCACTGCACCCCGTGAAGAGTCTTGGTCCCCGTGATGCGTCCCCCCTGCACGACCGCCTTGGTCCCTCGCCCACCAATGGCGACGCCGTGGAGTCTGCAGTCGGCGATCTCCACGTCCCGCAGCTCCGCGCGCTGCTGGTCGCCAATGCAGGACACCCCGTAATCCCTCGACCCAGCGATGCGCCCCCCATGGACAGAGACATTGCTGCCAGTGCCGTGGCAATACACGCCGCACTCCTCACAGTCAACAATCTCCATGCCCTGCAACACGCCAACCGCACCCTCCTTACACGCCACGCCGATGTCCGCTTTGGCGATGTGGCATCCCACCAGGGCCGCCTTGCTTCCTTTGCCACAGACCGTCACGCCGTCCTCCTCGCCCTCGGCAATCCTCACGTCCCACACCTCCGCTTGCCCACCGTTCTGGCAGCTAAACCCGACACCACCCCTCCCCGCATTGCGCCCTCCCTGCACCGCCACCTTGCTGCCCCTGTCTTGGCACGCGACGCCGCATGAGTGGCAGTCGATGATCTCCACGTCCCGCAGCTTCGCCTCCCCGCCCTCCGCACAAAGCAGTCCACTATATTGTCCAGGCTCCGTGATACGCCCCCCATGCATGTTCATCCTGCTGCCCTTGCCGAGGCTGATGATGCCATACTCCGCGCAGAAGGTCACCTCCACGCCACTCAACTCTACCTGCCCACCGACCCCGCAACTCACGCAAGCCCCCTGACCTCTTGTCCCGCGGATGCTGCCACCCTGCATGACCACCTTGCTGCCGCTTCCCGCGCAGTTGACGCCGAAATATGGACCATCGACCACGTGCGTGCCCACAAGCGTCAGCCTCGCGCCGCCCACGCACCACACCCCCGTCCCCACCACCCGCACACGCTCCAGGCGCATACTCCCGCCCCTCTCGACCTGCACAGCACTGCTTGCCCAGCTCCGCATCCACCACCCCCAGCATCCCATTTTGCACCGTCGCCACCTTATTCGCTCCCTTGACCGCCACCAGGCCCGTCAGCACCACCTCCTGGCCCCCCAGATCCACCACGCCACCCCTGCGCACTGCCTCAACCACCTCTTTCTCCGTCCACACCGTCGCCGCCCCGCCTGCGCCCGACGCCCACGCAGACCCTGCCAGCCCTGCCGGCCATGTCACTGCGGACCAGACCGTCCCCATCGCCGCCCGCACCCTCGCCTCCACGTCCGCCCACTCCAGCCCTGCCCCCCGCATTCCCGCCCTCCCCGCCACTGCCTCCCGTGCAGCCCTCCGCCGCAGCTCGCTCGGCTGCCCCAGCACGTGCACCAGCGCCCCCCGCCACTCCTCCGTCCCTACCGCTCTCGTGCACTGCCTCCTGTGCACAGCAACAACGCAGGTGCGTCCCATCACCGCAGCTGCCCCAAGGTCCAGACACCACACGCTGCCACTCCTGCCATCTCATCTCACTGCATCCCTCCACGCCCCGGCTCCCTTCCCCCCCTCGCTCCGCGCCTCACCGCAACCGTGTCCATGCGAACGACCCTCGACACCCCTCGCCTGCTCTCGGTGGCCGCCCTCAGCATCTCCGCCACGCTCGTTCGCTCTCCCGAGCCCTGCCCGCCCCGCCCCAGCGACTCCCCCACCTCCAGCTCGCCCTCCACGATCATCCGATTCCCGCCTCCGCTGCCCCCGCCGCCTCCGTCCACTTCCTGCGTCCCCGCCCGGCCCCTCTCCCCGCCCGCCCCAAGCATCTCTGCGGGCCGTCCGCCGGGGCGTCGCTCGCTGCCCACACATTGCCGTGGTATGATTACAGCCCGCTGCACCTCAACATACCCCTCCCGTGCGCTGTTGGGGGCCCCGGACCCTCTGCTGTGCTACCCGGCCTTTGCCAGGCGAAACCAGCCCCCGCGGACGCCGCCCGCCCCCGCCAACGACTTCCACACCTGTCCATATCGCATACGGTATACATATCACGCAATCAACGCGCCCCGCTCGCCTCCCTCTCCGGGAAGCCCGTCCCCGTTCGTCGCCTTAGGCTGCCTGGGATCTCCGCGAACGCCCGCGCCGTCGGAACGCGCGATCGGCCCGATGCTTTCCCAGGACAAGCGCCGGTGTCTTGTGATCGCCGCGCGGTGCTGCTCGCGGCCCTTCCAGGCGGGCCCAGCTCCGCCAGTCAGCGTGCCCGTGCCGGCAGGGCGTCGCTTCAGGCCGCCGCGCCAGCTCCGCCGTCGCCGACCTCGCAGGACGGATGCGGCAGGCAACGACCACGGACACTCGCCGACGCCCAGGCCGCGCGAGACAGGCCAGCCGGGGCACAGCACGTCTGCTGGCGACGGAGCGGCCCGCCAGCGCGAGCGTCACCAGGGAGTGCCGGCCGCGACATCCGATGCTCGCCCGCGCAGATCGCTTGCCGCACGCACACGCAGCTTCGGCAGGCAGGTGGCATGGTTCGTTTTCAACCCACCATGCGCTGCTAGGTTCTAGGGGCTAGTGGAGCTAGATGGTAGCTATCTACGAGACTCAGAGGAGCGCGGCCAGTAGCATGGACGCGGCAAGCAGCGAGCTGCCCGTTGCCGCCATGAAGGCGCTGGACTTCTTAGTCGGCGCCGGCGTGGACGACGAGGGCGTCGAGGAGCCGGGGCCCGAAGTGGGGGCGGGGGTGGGGACTGTCGCGACGGACGCCACCACGGACGGGACCTGGAGATTGTACAGGGCCGAGGTGGGGTCGTTTGCCGCGGCGATGAGGGCCGACTGGATGGAAGTGGCCAGCGCCGAGCCGTCGCCGACCGCCGTCACGAGCGCCTGGGCCGCCGTGTTGGTGGCAGCAGCCACGGCCACGTTGAGGTTCACCGCCACCTGCGGGTAGGAATGAAGTGGCATGAGGATAACGGAATGGAGCTTCACGCTAACAAGCAGCGTGCAAGCACCCTCAGCAAGCAGCAGCACTCACGTCAAGGAGGGCGCGGCGCGATGTCTCGGCTGTGACATCGACGTCCGAGTCCGGCACACCCAGCTTGGAGGCCACGGTGCTCTGGATCTTGGACTCGATGGCCGCCAGCTGGACGCTCGAGGGCTGGGCCCTGAACGAGAGCGTGACCGTGAACTTGGCCTGGGGCGTGCCCGACGTGATGGGCGGGGGGGTCGGGAAGAGGTCGCTGATGACGATGTTCATCGAGAACACGTCCGAGGTCTGGTAGCCCGAGCCCGCCGTCTTGGGGCTGCACGACAGCACCAGAGTCGTGGCCGAGCCAGTGACGCTGGGCATTGCCGACAGGTACACAGGCGTCGAGGACGTGGTGACTGCGATGTCGGGCGTGGTGGCCGTGGAGGACGCCAGGACCGAGCCGGTGTAGGCGGGGGAGTTCTGGGCGTTGGTCAGCATGCAGTCAACCGTGACGGCCTGGTTGAGGGCCTCCAGGTTGACGAGCTCGCCCGCAGCGTACTGCATCTGCTCGACGGCATGCACCGTGGTGACCTGGGAGCCGGCGGTGAGCGCCTTGCCGTTGGAATCGGTGGCGATGGCCTTGGTGCCCGTGACGAAAACCACCGCCTGGTTCCGAACGTAGACATCGAACTTGGCCACCTCGCTCGTGTAGCCGCCAGCAGACGACGAGGGCGTGCACGTGTAGGTCACCGTCTTGTCGGCGCTGATGGTCAGGGAGGTCGGGATGGTAATGCTGACGGCAGTGCCGCCCACCAGGTTGCTCGTCGTGGACATGGAGATGGTCGACGTGACATTGGGCAGCGTGGTCGTATCGCTCGACGTGCACGTCACTGAGACGGCGGAGGTCGGGGGGACGGTCGAGTAGAGCTGGACCAGGGCACCGGCGGAGCTGCTCTGGAGCTCGAACACGGCCGGGGTAAGGGAGGCCGAGCCTGAGGTCAGGAGGGTGCCGCTGGCCACCTTCGACCCGCTGGCTGTCGTGGCAGAGGAGCCGGCCACGGCGACGAGTGCGCGGGCGAGGACCACGACGTCGAACTTGACGCTCTCGGTGCCCTTGTAGGGCGACGAGGCGCACACCACCGTGCACGTGTAGGTCACAGTCGTGTTCTTGCTCACAGCCGCGGGGTTGGGCAGCGACAAGGACGTGCCGGCATTCAGGAGGCCCGAGACGGTGACGTCTGTCATCACGGCGGTGTTGTTCGACGCGCAGTAGACGTCCACAGCCACCTCCTTGTTGGACGAGTCCACGGCAGGCGTCTTGGTCATCAGCTTGACCACGTCACTCTGGCCAGCGTACATGACGAGCAGCGGCGCCAGGGACGCGGTCGTCGAGTAGCCAATGTTGGTGCCGGCCATGATGGACAGGAGCGTGGAGCTGTTCAGCGCGGACGAGCCCGCCACGGCCATCAGGCCGTAGTAGTAGACGTACACGTCGAATTTAACCAAGTTCGTCGTGTCCAGGCCGCCAGCCGCCGCCGTCGGAGCGCACGTGTAGGTCACGGTCGTGTCGCCGGTCAGGGTCCCCATGGGCGTGGGGATCTGGATGTCGACGGCCGTGGTGCCCGAGACGGACAGGCCCGTGATGTTGGCCAGCACCGTCGAGGCGCTGCTCGTGCAGTTGAACGTGACCGTGGCCGTGGCGGTGGCGTTCAGGCTGATGGTCGCGACGGCGCCCGAGGTCGTTGACTGACCGTACATCAAGGCGGGCGTGATGGCGAGCGAGCCTCCGCCCGAAATGTTTCTGCCGGACGCCAACGCCAGATTGGTGTCCGCACGGATGGCAGAGGAGCCAGCCTTGATCAAGGGCGTGAGGGCGATGACCTTGATGTCAAAGAAGACCGTGCCCGTCACGGTCGTCTTGGCCGCGGCCGGGGTCGTGGGGGCGGGGGTGGCCGTCGACGCAGGCGTAGAGGCCTGAGTGGAGGCCGGCGTAGACGCCGTGGTGGCGGCCGGGGTGGAGCCAGACGTGGTCGCCGCGGGCGTCGGGGCAGGCGTCGGCGCGGCCACGGAGCCGGGGGTGCACGTGTAGGTCACAGTTGTGTCGGTGGAGACGGACGAGGCCACCGGGATCGTGATGGCCACGGCGCTGGCGGTGGACAGGGACACGTTGTTGATGTCCGCAAGCACGGTCGAGTTGCTCGACTTGCACGAGTAGGTCGTGGCCGTCTGGGGGGCCGCCGTGGCCTGCAGCGCCACGATGGTGCTGGAGGCCGCTGCACCCTCGTACACGACGGGCGTGCGGGAGGCGATGCCGGAGCCGAGGAGGGACGCGCCGGCAGACAGGGCCGTGGTCCCGTCGGCGGCCGTGCCCGCACCCGAGCCCGCCACGACCTGGGCGGTGGGGTTGGACACAAACACGTCGAAGGTGACGCTCACGGTGGTGGCGAAGCCGCCAGCCGCGACGCTGGGCGCGCAAGTGAAGGTGACGAGCGTGCCCGACGAGACCACGGCGGGGGTCGGGAGGACCAGGTTGACAGCAGTGGTCGTCGAGACGGAGGTGGCCGCCACGTTGCCGATGACGGTTTGGTTGCTCGACGCGCACACATAGGTGACGGCAGCCGTGGGGGCCACGTTGGCCTTGAGGGCGACAGTAGAGCCCGCAGCGTACGTGACGCCCGCATAGAGCTGCACCGTCTTGGCCAAAGACCCGCCACCGCTGATCTTGGTGGACGTGGAGAGCATCGTGTAGCCGTCCGCGGCCGTGAGCGCCGCGCTGGGGGAAACATCAACAGCGCGGGGCAGGACCGTCACATCGAACGTGAACGAGTCGGCCGTGGTGAGGCCGCCAGCATTAGCCGTCGGGGCGCACGTGAAGGTGACCGTGGTAGCCATCGAGATGTCACCGGCAGCGCCGAAGGTGAGACCAACGGCGGTGGTGGACGCCACACTGGCCGTCACGTCGGCGAGGACCGTGCTGTTGGAGGATGCGCACTTGTAGCTCACGGCAGCCGAGGGAGTGCCGTTGGCCACCAGCTGGACCAGGGCGCCGGCAGCGGGGGTCACGGTCGTCACGACCGTGGGCGTCTTGGCTGCGTTGCCCGAGGCCAGGGCCGTGCCCTGATCCAGCTCGGCGCCGGCCGCCGTCGTCGCAGCCGTGCCGGCCTGGGCCGAGACGGCCAGGGGCACGACCGTCACGTCGAAGGTGAACGTCTCGGAGGTCGTCACGCCGCCCGCGGAGGCCGTGGGCGCGCAGGTGTAGGTCACTGTCGTGGCCTTGTCGATCTGGCCGCTCTGGGGCAGGCCCACCGAGACGGGGGTCGTGCTGTTGACCTGGACCGATGTCACACTGCCGAGTACGGACGTGTTGGAGGAGGTGCACGAGTACGTGATGGTCGCTGTCGGCGTAGCATTTGCCTGCAGCGCCACCACGTTGGAGATGCTGCTCGCCGGCGCCAGCTCGATGATCTGCGGCGTGGCCGACGCCTTGGCCGACACCAGCATGGTGCTAGTCGTCATGGCAGTCTTGCCGTCCGCAGCCGTCTGGGCCGTGCCACTGTAGGCTGCGACCACGATCGCCTTGACGTGGATCGTGAAGGCCACGCTCTCCGACGTCGTCAGGCCGCCCGTGCTGACCTTGGGGGTGCATGTGACGATGACGTCCGTGTCGGCGTTCACGGAGCCCGGTGTCGGCAGCGTGATAGCCGCCTTGGTCGACGACAACGTCACGTCTGAGATGGTCCCGATCACGCTCGAGTTGTTGCTCGTGCAGGCGTACGTGACGGTGGCGGTCGTCCCATTTGTTGCGGGAGTCGTGTTTGCCAGCAGCTCGACGGTCGTGCCAAGGCCGGTAGACTGGCCCTCGTAAAGGACGAACGACTTGCTCGAGGGCAGGGCCGTGTCGGCGGCCAGAGTCGTGCCGTCGCTGAGGGTCTGCGACGAGGCAGCCGCCGCCTGGACGTTGATGGCCACCACGTTGACCCAGAACATGACCGAGTCGGTCGTCGCCAGGTTCCCGAAGGCCGCGGTGGGCTGGCACGTGTAGCTGAGCTGCACGTTCGCCGTGCCCATGTTGGTCGGCGCGGGGAGCGTGATGGCGTCGGCGTTCGTATCGTTGGTGATGGACACGGAGGAAATGTTCGGCATGATGTTGGAGTTGCTGGACGTGCACGTGACCGTTCCTGTTGCGCCCGGTGCCACGTTCTGCTGCAGCTTGACCTTGGTGCTGTCGGAGCCCGCGCCCTCAAAGACCTGCACCGCCAGCGCGGCGTTGTACGTGCTGCTCGTCAAGTCGGTGGACGTGCTGCCGAAGGCAGTGGCGTTGCCGTTCAGGACGGTGGTGGCCGCGCGCACTGGCGTCAGCTTGGCGTGCATGACGTACACGTCAAACTTGACCGTGTAGTTGGACGGGGCCGTGCCCGTGAACACGAACCCGCCGCCGCTGGTGGGCGAGCACGTGTAGGTGACTGTGGTGTCGGCTGAGATGCCCGTCACCGCTGGGATCGTGAAGGTCGTCACGCTCGTGTCCGTGATGTTGAAAGCCGCCACAGCAGGGGCAATCGTCGTGTTGCTCGAGCTGCAGGAGAAGGACACGGTTCCGGCGGGAGCGTAGTTGAGTTGGAGGCCGATCTGGCCGGTTGACGCGGACCCCTCGTACAGCACGGGCGTCATGGACGTGGAGCCCGCCGTCGAGTAGCCGATGGACGTGCCCGAGGCGATCGTCGTGCCGTCCGACTGGCGCGTCAGGGTGGCAACGTTGACCACCGCCGAGACGGAGCGCGGCATGATCGTGACCTGGAAGCTCACGGCCTGGCCCGCCGTCACGCCCGTCGGCGCGGGCGTCGTCGACGCGACCGTGCACGTGACCGTCACGGTGACGGCCGACGTGGTGGCGGTGGGAGCCCCGAAGGTGATGGAGGCTGTGGTGGCGCCGCTGACCGTAACCGCGGCGGGGCTGGCGAGGGCCGATGTCGTCCCGCTCACGCAGTTGACGGTGGCCGTGGTCGAGTTGCCGAACGAGAGCGTGGCAATGGCACCAGCGGCCGTGGTTTCGCCCTCAAAGATGCGCGGCGTGACGCACGAGGTGGTGCCGAGGACGGTGCCTGCTGTGATTTGGGCCGTCGGCATCGTGCTGCGGTAGGCGGCCGAGCCCGCGACCGCCTGCATCTGGGGCGTCACGTCGACGATGAAGGCCGTCTTGATATTGGACCACCCGTTCGTGGAGTCGTTGGTCGTGCACTTGACATAGAACTTGGTCTGCGTCGTCACGTTCTGGATCGTAATGGCTGTCGTCGTGGCGAAGGTGCCCTGCGCAGCGATGTTGTTGGCGGTCGACGTACCCGTGTTGGCGGTCGTGGCAAACGTGAACGTGTCCGAGGCGTTCCCGCCCACCGTGAAGGCACTCGAGGCCTTGGTGGAGAAGGCCGAGTCGCTGTACGCCGTGCACGACACGACGCTGCCGCCCGTCAGGGGCGTGTCGGCAGAGCCGTTCTGGAACTTGAGCGTCACCGAGTCGCCACCGACCTGGGAGACCTTGCCGAAGGCCGTGCTCATCGTCGGGTTGTTGGAGGCCCAGACGGACGTGGTGTTGCCACTGACCTTCAGGAGGACGATGTCGCCATCCGCCACGGACGGGTAGGCCGTGCCGAGGGTCAGGTTCTGCGCCGTCGTGGACCCGGACGTGCCGAACGACTTAGTGTAGTCGGTCGAGGTGGCGGAGTTGGGGAGGTTGATGGTGTTGCCACTCGTGCACGCGACGCTGATGGATGCCCCCGCGTTTGCGCCGTTGAGCTTGACGGCGAGCAGGTAGCCCGCGGTCGGCGTCATGTATTCCTTGTCGACGACCTTGACCGTGCTGGGCACGATGGTCCCCGAGCTGAGGGAGCTCCCGCTGGTCAGGGACGTGCTGGAGCCAGCCACGACGAGGATCTGCATGGGCTGGATCACGATGCTGACCGAGAAGCCGTCCGAGGTCGTCAGGTGGTTGGCCGCCGTCGTGACCTTGCACGTCAGCGTGACCGTCTTCGAGGCCGTGATGGAATTCGGAGTGTTGAGGGTCACGTTGACCGGAGTCGTGGTCGTCACGGCAGCTGCCGTGGGGGCTGTGCTGAAGTCGTTTGTCCCAGACTCCGTGCAGGTCAGCGCGTTGGCGCCGCCCGAGTTGCCATTCAGCGCCACCGTGAGCACCGTGCCGCCCGCGTCGGCCTGGCCCTCCACTACGACCACCTGGCCGAGGGAGCTGCTGCCGATGGTCGACACGATGGCCGTGTTCGCGCCGTATGCCGTCAGGTTGCCTGTGCTGTCGACGGACTTGTAGGCGGCCGACTGGGCGTACACGATGAAGCCCAGCGGCTGGAGCGTGAGGTTGAGCTGGAAGCCGTCGGACGTGGTCAGGTGGTTGCCAGCTGAGCTGACCTTGCATGTCAAAGTGATGCTAATGGGGGAGCTCAGGTCTGCGACCGTCTTCATGTCCATGGCCACATGGGTCGTGTCGGTGACGTTCGAAACAGTCGGGACCGTGCTGTTGACAAAGTTAGAGGCAGTGGCCGTCGAGCACGTTAAAGCGTTGGCGCCTCCTGATGCACCGTTAAGCGAGACCTGAATCGTGTTGCCTGCCGTGTCGGCCTGTCCCTCAAGCAGGTACACCGTCGTGTTGGAGGCTCCACTGATGGCAGCGGTGATGGCCGTGGCGGAGCTGAACGTGGCGAGCACGTTGGTCGACGCCACGCTCTTGATGGCGCCCGACTGGGCCGTCACGATGAAGCCCAGCGGCTGGAGCGTGAGGTTGACGCTGAAGCCATCGCTGGTCTGCAGGTGGTTGCCCGCCGCAGCCACCGTGCACGTCAGCGTGATGGTCTTGGCCGTGGACAGGTCGGCGATTGTGTTCATATTGACAGCCACGTTGGTCGTGGTCGTCACGGGGAGGACGGTGGGGACGACACTGTTGGAGAAATCAGAGGCGGTCGTCGTCGTGCACGACATCTGGTTGGCGCCGCCCGAGTTGCCGTTCAGCTGCACCTGGAGGACCGTGCCGCCCACGAGGGCAGCCGTGACCCCGCCGAGCGGGTTCCCGAGCGCCGTGGCCAGGGCCCCCCGCCGAGCGGGTTCCCGAGCGCCGTGGCCAGGGCCGTCGCGTTGGTGGCCGCGCTGGTCGAGCTGACCGTGAACGTGAGGGCCGTGGACACGTTGGAGCCAGTGAGAGCGTAGAGGACTTTCACCGTATCGTTTGCAGCCCAGGTGCCTCCGAGGTAAACGACGTCCACTGCTTTCACGTTGGTGTTCTTCGCGATGGCATTGGCCCCGGCGACGGTCCCCGCCGTCGACGACACCACCGTGGGAGTGGTCGTCTGGGCCGTGTTGGCCGTGCCTGCCGTGATGGTGAAGGCGTTCGTCGTGCTGAGCGCGGCCGTCCCATTCAACACCTTGGACAGGGCGGCCGCGAGGGCGCTTGCGACAGTGGTGGTCGACGCGGCAGAAGTTGAGTCGAGCGTCAGAGTGACGACGACGTTCCCGATGGTCACCGTAACGGTGTTGCCGGTCGCAGGAGTCCCGCCGATGGTGATCGTGTCGACCTGCTTCGTGCCCGCCGCGTTGGCCGTCGTCGTGGCCTGGGTAGCCGTCGTCGCAGTCCCCCCCGTGGCGGTGACCGTGTAGGTCGGCAGCGCCGTGCCCGCCGTCGCGGCGGTGATGGTGACCACATTTGTGCTGCTGGAGATCGCGGCGCCGCCGAGCTGCGGGCCCAGCGCAGTCTTGAGCCCCGCGATGACCTGCGCCAGGGTCGTCCCATCCGTCGAGTTGACCGTGTACTTCCACGACACGGCTGCACCGGTGGTCGAGTCGGCGACAGTGATCGTGTCGGTCGCCACAAACGTGCCGCTGAGGGCGATTGCGTCTACCTGCTTTACGTTGGTGCTCTTGGCCACAATGGCGGAAGCGAGGCCCCCCACGGCGCTGGAGCCTGTCCCCACCTGGGCAACAGTGACCGTGTACGTGTCAATCGCCGCATTCACCGCTGTGGCAGTGAGCACGAGGACGTTGTCCGTGGCGATGGTGGCGCCGCCAAGCGGCGAAGCCACCGCGGCCTTGACCCCCGCGGCCACGTTGGCAAGCGTCACCCCGTCGGTGCTGTTGGCCGTGTACGTGACCGTCGTCTTCACGTTGGTCGTGTCCACCTCCACGGCCACGGTATCGGTCGCAACGTAGGTGCCGCTGAGGGCCACCTGGTCCTGCTGGAACGCAGTGGTACTCGCTGCAACAACACTTTGCTTAGTACCTGCGGCACTTGACCCTGTCCCGACCCTGCTAACGGTCAGCGTGGTCGTGAACGACGAGTTGACTGCGCCAGCCGTCAGCAGCAGCGCCCCGGCCGTCGAATCCGCGTCGGTCTGCCCTTCCAGCAAGAAGACCGTGTCATTGCTCGACCCGCCCTTCACGGCCGTCAGCGTCGTGGCAGAGCCGAACGGGGTGAGCACGTTAGTCGACGCCACGCTCTTGGTGGCGCCCGACTGGGCCGTCACGATGAAGCCCAGCGGCTGGGCGATGACGTTGACAGCGAACCCGTCGCTTACCGTTACGAAGTTATCCGCTCCGCTGCTGACGACGCAGGTGACGACTGAGGAAGTCGCCGTAGCTACGTCGCTGAAGGTCTTGAGGTCAACGCCGACCCCGGTGCCAGACAACGAGTTGGCGCTCGCCACGGCGGACGCAAGGGCGGGGGTGGCCGAGTACGTCGCCCCCGTCGTCGAGCAAGTGAGGGTGTAGCTGCCCCCCGAGGGCACGGCGTTCATGTAGACCTTGAGCGTGTTCCCAGAGCTGTCAGCCTGCCCCTCGAGGCGGTACACTGTGCCGTTGCTTGGACCGTTTACGACGGACACCAGCGCCGTCTCGGCGGTGAAGTAGGCGAGCTCGTTCGTGGTCTTGATGCTCTGAATGGCCGTGGTCTGGGCTTTGACGATGAAGCGCACGGGATCAGCGATGACCGTGAAGGTCACGCTATCGGTGGTGCTGAGCCCGCCAGCGGCCGAGCTGGGGGCGCACGTGACCGTGACGGACTTCTGCGCGCTGATGGCGGCAGCCGTGCCGATGGTAACGTTGACGGCGGTGGCAGTAGAGATGCTGCTGGCGACCGTCACGCTAGGGATGACCGTCGTGTCGCTGGGGGTGCAGGTGATGGTCACGGCAGCGGTCGGGGCCGAGTTGGCCTTGATTGTGACCGTGCCGCCCGCAGTGTCCGCCTGCGCCTCGATGCGGACCACCTGATTGTTGCTGGATGTCAGATCCGTGTTGGCTTTGAAGTTTGTGTACGTGCCATCGGTGTTGATGGACTGGATGGCGCCGTTGGCTGCAGTGATGACCAGCTTGAGCGGGGTGGCGGCCACGTAGGTTGACGCCGTGCTGTAGACGCGCCCGGCGGCGTTGGTGGCCGTGCAGGTGAGCAGGATGTTGGAGGCGGTGCTGATGGACTGCACTGCCGGCAGCGTGATGCTCGAGGCCGAGGTGCCCGAACCGCTGGCGATGGAAACCGTGTAGTCGGTGCTGGTCGTGCTGTTGGCGAGGACGGCGCTCATGGTGCTGTCGACCAGGCACGTGACTGTCAGCGCCTCGGGGGCGTTCTGGTCCAGGACCACCTTGAAGAGGCCTCCGGCCCCGTAAGCGTTGCCCTCGATGGCCTGCACGCTGTCGTTGGTCGTCAGCTTCTGATTGGTCAGGAAGTTGGCCCCCGTGTCGCCGCGCATGGCGCTCGTGCCGGGGACGATGGAGAGCACCAGCGGGGTCGCCGTGACGGTGGTGGTCGCCACGTCGGTGGACGTCGTCTTGGCCGAGGAGAGGTAGGCGCCCGTGACGTCCGCGGCGACGGCGCACGTCAGGGTGGCGTCCACGCCGGCCGGGATGGGGTCCACGACGTCAACCGTGAAAGCGTAGCTGGCGGCCGTCAGGGTCGTCGGGAGCGTGGTGCCCGACGTCGCGCTGAGGGCGCACGTGATGGTAACGGCCGTCGTCCCCGCCCCGCACACGAGCCCGGAGGCGCAGGCCGACCCGGACGTGAGGGAGGGGAAGGCGATGGTGACGGGGTTCGTGGAGCTCGCCGAGGCCAGCGTGTACTGGTTGCTGGCGGCAACGGGCGAGGTCGTCTTGGAGGTGACGGTGACCTTCGAGGCGCTGCCGATGCTCCCGGTCGTGCCCGACGTGCAGGTCAGGTCGAACGAGCCGCCGTCCGCCACAGGGGAGACGACCTGAAGGACGACCTGGGCGTTCAGGTCCGAGACCTTGGAGCCGCTCGTGACAACGACGGCGGGGCCGCTGACCAGGGCCGTGGTCGCGTCCGTGGTCGTGCTGCCCGTGCTCAGGAGCGTCGACTTGGCGGCGTAGAAGGCGAGGTCGCTTGCCGTCGCTTGGGCGAAGCCCGCGAGGCCGAGCGCCAACGCGCTGGCTATGATGAGAGACCTGCGCGGCGCGCAGAGGACCAAAGGCGCCGTAAGAGCGAGCGGGTGCGAGGGCAAGGGGTGATGACAAAACCTGTCCGTCATAAGGCGGGCTCGCGCGCGGAGACCGCCAAGAGTCCATCGGAACAGAACGGCATGCTGGTACGCACCTAAACATGACGTCGTTCGCTTCCGCTCGACGCCTCCTACAAGAGATAGACACGGAAGTCCTGCAGGTCATGAGGTTCACGCAATGGTTGCCGCACGCGACAGGCGAACGAACCAGTCAAAGACCGCGACAGACGAGCATTCACGGCAGTCAAGTCGCCACGGGCTGAGTGGGATCGGGCCGCGGGCCGCGGGCCGACGGCGACCAGGTGCGCGGCCAAAACAACGGTTCCAAGCGCCTGTGCGGGTCCCTGCTGATTTAAGCGTGCTGAAATTTACTCACTTGGCTAAGCGGGAGGGCCCCCGATCGACCCTGCAGTCCCTGCGGGCGCGCAGATGCCACCAGATGCGCGCGATCCGGTGCCCTGCGCAGCTGATGGGTTTCGCAGGACCCCGAAACGATGTGTGCTGGAGACGTGGCCGGCCTCGCTCCTTTCAGGACCGCCGAGTTGGCCAGACTCATCGGGGTGCGGGGCGCGGGGCTGGAACTCGCTTTCTGACACGAAATGGACGAGGTCTGCGGAATCCGATGCAGCAGGCGATCCTTGACAACGGCAGCTGCTTAGCCGCTGTAGAACTGACCATTCGCAATGATACGTGGCCCACGATTGTCATCTCATGGCTTGCCTCGCCAAGACAAAACGTGTCCGTCACACATTTTGAGTCTTTTGAGGCTTTGAGTTTGCAGTACTAAGGCTTAAGACATAAAAGACTCTAGGAAAATAAGCAAAGATTTTTCGGTGCCTCAGCGGGGATTTTGTGCATCGGAAGCCTTGCATTCGACGCTCGTTTCCACCTTGGAAATAATGTTCGTATGTTTTGATTTGTCTCAGCCAGACGGAAAGATTTGTTTGCCCCGGAGAGTCATGCATGAGAATGAAAATACGTTTTCTTTTTCATGCGTCTTTTTTTGTTGTTGTCGGTTTTTTTGTTTGTTTGATGAATAATTGCAGTCGGGGAGAAAATACCATCGTAGAAGACCGCTTGCTTTGAAAAAAAGCACGGGTATTTTCTCAGGTCGACGTCTTTTTGCGACGATTTCTTTCCTGTAATTCTATTATAAATAGTTCGTTTTTCCTGAGCAGTGCAAGACGCGAACCAGTGTAGATGATGCACTTTTAGTAAGCTTTTTTTCTTCAGACTCGTCCGGGCATCCTTGCCATGGCTCCATCGGGATTCCAGGGCCCTGCCCGAACTGCCCGAACCCGCCCTAACGCGCCCCAACTGCCCGAACTCCCCGACCCTTGGGCAGTTTGGGCGCCCAGGGCCGCCCCGCCCCGCATGGTCTGACGGGGCCCCGCGCGCGCGCGGCGCATCGGAAGAGCCCGCTGGTGGTAGCTAGTGGCGCATATTTGAAAGTTACGGAGCTCACCGCCTGTCTTGGCCACCCCCGGCCTCTGCGCGACGAGATGGCCGGGGGTCCCCGCGGCAGGCCCCGCTCCCGGCGCGCGTGCCGCTGCCGGGCGAGGTCCGGAGGGGCCAGCGAGGTTTTTGGAGGGTCATGAAGCCGTGGCTCCAGCCGCGTCCAGCAGTTCGGCCCATTAGCGGCCGGGAGCGTCAGATGTCAACAGCGGGGCAGAGCCGACGACAGGTGCGGTGTTCAAAGCCAACGGTTCTCTTCACGGCTTTTTCGTTATCTGAAATACGCGATGCGCCCGCCCTAGCTAGCTTTCCGGGCTTGCGCAGCGCTGGAGCAGCCCGCCTGGGCCGCGGGCCTACCCGGCGCCTTGCGTAACTTTCGTGCTCGGGAACCTGCCCTGACGAAAGCTTCATCTACTTGTGAAGCCTGCAGCTCAGGATGATCCAGGAGTGGTTGATCCGCGGCGGGGGACTCGGGCCACACAGGGCAGGGTGTCTTCGCGCCCTTCGCGCGGACGCCCCGCAACTCCGATGGGCGCGATGGCGGCCTAGGTGCGTGCGTTAGGTATCAATCTGTGCCGTGGCCATGTGATTCCGCACGGTCCCGCGCAATGGCGGCTACCAGGCCCTCCGCGCTCGCAGGAGATTGCCGCCACGCCCAGGGCAGACTGAAGGGGGTTTGGCGACCATGTTCCATGCCCGTAGGTTGCTGCTGTGCGACGCGCAACTCCAGGTCCAACCGCATCCGCACAGGACGACCAGCATGAGCCTGGGCAAGGTGAGCGACGCGGCTTGGCATCGCACTGAGCCCACCGATGCTGTGGCGGGTAGCGCAGGTGGGTGGCGTGGGTGCACAGCGTGGTAATGCAGGTGCGTTGCCCTTGCGCCGATGCATGCTTACGCTGCGACGGCAGCCTCGCTTCTCGTCACAAGTGCGAGTCCAGCCCTGTCGCGTGCTGCAGGTCGCGGTCATGGACACGGATGGACGCGCATGACCACTGAGGAGTTGTCGTGAAGGCCAGCAGCAAGTGCACCAGGTAAGAGTTTGTATTTGTGTGCGGGCGTCACAGCTGCGCCTCGCGGCCTGCGACAGCCAGTCTCAGGTGAGCAGCCAGCCGACGTGGTGCACGCAGTGTCCCTAGCCACGACCTTGTGCTGCTGGCTGTCCTTCTCGCCGTTCGCCGCCCAGCGTCGCTGCGCCAGGAGGGTGCCTTTGTGCCTGGCATGCCACGCCTGCCCCCGCCTGCCCCGCCCGGGCGTAGCCGGCAGCAGAGGTGCGCGCGCGTGCTGCATGTTGCCGCTGCCCGCGATCGCCGTACCTGACTCGGCCCACACTCTGCCGTGCACGCAGCGCGCTCGCGCCAAGTTGTGGCGGAGCGATATGGTCTCTAGGGGCCCGCAAGCGTCAAGACGGCTAGACAGGCCGCGTTCTCAGGTGCGTCACTCCTAGTCCCTGCCGGCTGCGCATGCCGGCCGCCCCGGGCAGCGCGCCTGGGGCTTGGGTTCTGCAGCGCCGTGCGCACACAAGTCCCCCGCGGCTAAGTCCCGCGACCATCTGCCATGCCCAAGCGATGAGAGCCTTACCATGTGCCATTTAATGCTATGCAGCGCACTGCTCGCCGCGCCAGCCAGCCCGCCGCCGCGCAGCGGGGGCTAGAGTGTGCAGCTGCAGGCGCTTGCAGCTAGAGCCGCTCTCGTAGAAGCGGGGACGGCCGCTCCGTAACGGTGTGCCTGTCTAAATGCGAGAGTTGAAGCCATTACGCGCGTCAGAAGCCCGAAAGCCAGCCGAACCGGCCCGCCCGGGCTCCCGGAAGCCGCCCTGAAACGACGAAATTCGGCCCGCCGCGCCGCGCAGCAGGTCGTGTGCACGGCGCAGGCGGCGCGATGGCACTCGTTTGGCCTCCCGATGGCCCCCTGCGCCCCGCTGGGGCTGCGAGAAGCCCGGACTCGAGGCCCGGTTTCTCCCAGGCCCAGGCATCGGAAGGCCGCGCAGCTGCGTCCCGCGCTCGTGGCCGATCTCGCGCACCTGCCGGACGCGTCGCGAGCCATAAAGACGGCTCTTTACCGTGTCCGGGGCCCCCGCCCGAACCGGACTGCCCAAAAAGGGTTGTAAAACTCCGAACTGGCGCAGTTCGGGCGTTTCGGGCGCGGGGCCGGAACCCCGATGTCATTTAAACAACATCTTCATTCGTTGCGTGGGCTGCAAGGGTTTCGCATGCCGAGGCAGGTGACAACCCGGGACACGTCATCTGATTTGGTGTCCATGACAGCTGCTGAGGCCGCGTCCGCACGACCGCGATGGCGCCGCCCTGGTCCACGACGTTCTCCACGTCCTGCATGCGCAGACCCCAGCGCCTTCCCGACCTGCACGAAGCTATGCACATTAGATTGCGATCGATCGCGCGACTTGAGCTCGCCTCCCCCACCGAGCGCGTTCGCCTCTCGAGCTCGGAGCTGTTCACACCCTCTATACGCGTATCACGAGCCGCACCTCGACCGCGCGCGCTTGCGGGAGCGCCAGTTAGCTGGACCGGGAGCCGTCAGGGTGCCGCCGGACTGCGCCGCCGTCACCAACCTCGCAGGGCGGATGCGCCATGCCGCGCCCACGGACACTTGCCGATGCGCAGGCTGCGCGAGTCAGGCCAGCCGGGGCACAGTACGTCTGCTGGCGACGGAGCGACCCGCCAGCGCGCGCGTCCCGAGGGAGTGCCGGCATGCCCACCCTCGCCCGCGCCGATCGCTTGCCGGACTCGTGCGCAGCTGCGACAGGCAGGCATACACAGCACAGCGCGTGCGTTGTTCAAGCTCTCCATAGCGGAAACGCTGCTAGCAAGTGCTTCCACCGAGCCCCCGTCGTCAAGCCGCAACTTACTGGTACGGGCGCTCGCAGCAAGCACGGTACGAGCCCGCAACAATCGTGCTCGGCAGCAGGCCGGCACAGCGACCCTGCAACAGACGCTGCGCAACATGCCCAAGAGCCCTCGCCGCACCCAGCGCTGTCGCCCTCACCCGCGCAGAGACCCCGCTCCACACCCGGACACCACGCACCCGCTGTGCAAGAGAGTCCCAACGTCGCACAACAGGCCTTCGAGCTTGCAGTCAGTGATCTCCACATCTCGCACCTCCGCCTGCCCGCCATCAAAACAATACACCCCACAGCCCTCCCTGCTCCCTGATATGTGGCCCCCGCGCACAACCGCCTTGCTGCCATACCCGCTAACGAACACGCCATTGAGCTGGCAGTCCGCAACCTCCACGTCCCGCAGCTCCACCCGCCCGCCGTCCCTGCAAAGCACCCCGTGACCATCCTTGGACCCCACGATGCGCCCCCCATGCACCACCGCCTTGCTGCCATTGCCATAAATCAGCAAGCCGCACAGGCTGACGTCGATGACCTCCACGTCCCGCAGCTCAGCCTGCCCACCATCATGGCAGCCCAACCCATGACCCTCCTGGGACCGCACAATGTGCACTCCCTGCATCACCACCTTGCTGCCCTTGTCTGAAATGGCAACACCGCACTCTTTGAAGTCGGAGATCTCCACGTCCCGCAGCTCCAACCGCCCGCCGTCCCTGCAAAGCACCCTGTGCCCATCCTTGGACCCCACGATTCGCCCCCCCTGCACAAACCCCTTGCTCCCATGACCCAACACCCCCAGCCCCGCGAATATTGTCTCCGTCACATGCGTGTCAATGAGCGTCACTTGCCGGCGCCCGCTGCACACGATGTTAGCCCCCACCACACGCATGCCCTCCAAACGCAGCTTCGCTTCCGTCATAACGGCGAAAGCGACTCTATCCACAACCGACACGCCTACCACCGTCCCATTCCGCACCGTCGCCTCCACTCCCGCTCCCGCCACCACTGCCGCGCGCGGCAGCGCCACCTCCCTGCCCCCCAGGTCCACCACTCCCCCCCTCTTCACCGCCTCCACCTCGTCCCCCGTCCACACCTTCGCCGCCCCGCCTGCGCCCAATGCCCCCGCAGACCCTGCCGGCCCTGCCGGCCCTGTCACTGCGGACCCGACCGTCCTCATCACCGCCCTCTCCGCCACCCGCACCCTCGCCTCCACGTCCGCCCACTCCAGCCCCGCCCCGTCCAGACCCACCCTCCCCACCACCGCCTCCCACGCCGCCCTGCGCCGCAGCTCGCTCGGCTGCCCCAGCACATGGCTGCACCAGCGCCACCCACCACTGCTCCTCCGCCCGCTCCCATCCCTGTCCGCCCGCTCCCGCCCCCACCCCCACGCCCACGCCCGCCAGCCCCCGCGCGACACTCTCCACGCTCGTGCACCCCTCCCTGCGCACACCCACACCACGGCGGCACATCAACACGCACTCCCGCCACGCACCCCGAGACAACACTGTCCATGACCGCCAACCCCTGCATTTTTCCATTCGGCCCCTCAACAGCACCCCTGACAGCCCCGCCGCCCCTCGCCTGTTCTCCCTCGCCGCCCTCAGCATCTCCGCCACGCTCGTCCGCTCCCCCGGCCGCCCCACCACCGCCCCCCGCAGCGCCGACCGCAGCGGCTCCGGCACCGACTCCGCCACCTCCGGCAGCCGCCCCAGCGCCACCACGTCCGCCATCACCTGCTGCGCCAGCTTGCCCCCGAACGGCGCCCGCCCCGCGCCGCGTGGCTCAGCGTCACCGCTGCCGCGTGCGCGTCCGACGCCGCCGTCGCCTGGCCCAGCTCCGAGTCCCACTGCCCCGGAGCCATGTACTGCGCCCCGACCAGCCCCCCGCGCACCCCACCGCCCCCCCCCCCCCCCCCCCCGACTAGCTGCAGCTGCAGGCCAGCCACGCAAACGGTCCGTCAGGCTTAGCACACCGCACGCAGCCTCGCTGGCCCGTCCTCTGCGCCACTGGTTGTCCGGCATCCACCCATGCCCTAAAGCCATGCGCTGCCTTAGCGCCCCGCTCGCGCCCCTGCACACCCCCGCTCACCGGCACCCCCATCCTCTCCGCCACCGCCCCCAGCCTGTAGTCCGCCAGCACCACCCCGCCCCCCTCCTCCACCAGCACGTTCGCCGGCTTCACACCCCCGTGCACGATCCCCCGCTCGTGCAGCTCCCGCAGCCCCTCCAGCACCTGCACCGCCACCTCCGCCACCTCGCCCGCCGCCAAGCCCCCGTTCTCCGTGATGCGCTGCGCCAGCGACCCCCTCTCGTACACCGGCGTCACCACGTGCAGCCGCCCGTCCCTCACGCACACGCCCAGCACCCTGCGCGCAGGGTGGCCACACAAGGCGACGGTGGGTACCCACTGCTTCGCACGCGCACACGAACTGACGCCATCCCATACCATGTACGCACGACACACCACCACACCGTGCTGTCACATCATCCACCGCATCGCAACCCCTCCTACGAGCTCCTCATGCATCCACCACGCAAGCCACACCGCGGCCCCCCGCCTCACGGGCACACGTGCCGGCTGCCCTCGGTCGCCGCCGCCATCCGCCGCAGCTCCTCCAGCCCCCGCTCCAGCACCGCCCCCTCCGACCCCGCCGCCACGCCGCTCATGTCCGCGTCCAGCCGCTTGATCGCCACGGGCCCCTCGCGCCCCCGCCACCGGCCCCGGAACGCCGAGCCCTGCCCGCCCCGCCCCAGCGGCTCGCCCACCTCCACCTCGCCCTCTGCGATCATCCGATCCCCGCCGCCGCCGCCACTGCCGCCTCCGCCGCCTCCATCCTCTTCCCGCATACCCTCCCCAAGCATCTCTGCGGGCCGTCCCCCGGGGCGTCGCTCGCTGCCCACACATTGCCATGGTATGAATACACATTGCTGCACCTCATCGCACTCCTCGCGTGCGCTGCCGGGGGTCCCGAGCGTCTGCTGCACCTCCGTGCCTTTGCTAGGCGGAACCAGCCCCCGCGGACGCCGCCCGCCCCCGCAAACGACTCCCGCACCTGTCGACGTCTCGTACGGCATGCATGCCACGTAATGAACGCGGCCCGCTCACCTCCCTCTCCGGGAAGCCCGTCCCCGCTCGTTGCTCAGGGTTGCTCAGGGTGCCTGGGATCGCCGCGAACGCCCGCGCCGTCGGAACGCGCGATCGGCCCGATCCTGTCCCAGGACCATCGCCGGTGTCTTGTGGTCGCCGCGTCATGCTGCTCGCGGCCCTTCCAGGCGGGCCCAGCTCCGCCAGTCAGCCTGCCCGTGCCGGCAGGGTGGCGTCGCTTTCAGGCCGCCGCGCCGGCGCCGCCGTTGCCGATCTCGCACCAGGGACACTCGCAGACGCGCAGGGTCCTGCCTTTCTTGCGCTATGATGGCTTGCCCGATGCGGCAGATTGAGTCAACATGTCCCAGTCTCACAGCGCCAAGGGCTGCCAGCACCCGCTTCCGTCCGTGCCAAACTTCGCGATGGCGTGCTGCAAGCTCAGTGACAGCGGCGGGCCCCCACTCATCCAAAACAGCGGCAGCCGTGACGGCTGCGACGACGAGACCAGCTCCATGTGCTGCGGGGAACAGCGGTGCAGGCTGGGTGGGCCTTGCGAGGAGACAGACACCCAGCCAGAGAGCCGCAACAGCTTTGATGATGCAGGAGCACGCGCAGAGGCCTGATGCGGGTCGACCGTACCTTGTGTGTCAGACGCATCGTGCTGTCTCTCGTGTCCGCCGAGCGACCCCGCCTCGACCGGCTGCGGCCCGGGCTCCCCAAGCGGGGCTGACGGAGCGACGAGGCCGGCAGTCGGCTCGCACCCCTGCAAGCAGCACTAATGATTGAGACACTTGGTACTTTGCCCGGCACACGCTCGCAGCCCTTGTGAGGGCCTTCCAGCGCGGCCCTACCCTAAGCCAGCATGTCCAGCACCTGAACGCAGGCATGGAGACGGACGGCACTGCCTCGGCCTCCTCTGCACTGCCGTGCAGCCGCTGGGGCGCCCGCACGTGCAGCCCCGCGTCCGCTCCTGGCGAGAAGATGTTGCGGACGCGGCGCAGATGCTCGTCAGGGTCCTCCAAACTCGATTTCAGCGCCGCCCCTCGCGAACTCAGCCTGGATCCCAGCCCTCCCGCGTCCCTGGCGTCCTGGCCCTGCCCCGCCCGGAGTCCGTCCGCACCTGCCACCGCCAACTCGTCCACCGCATCGACCCCAGCAGTCACGGCGCCGCCGTCGCGGTCGCTCGCCGCACCTGCATGATCGGGTGACGCCCCGCCTGCCGCAGACCGACTCGACCGTGAGGAGTGCGCGCCGCCACGTCCGCCCGCGCCCGCGTGCATTGCCGAGAAGGACAGCTCCTCCCGGACCGACTCGCGCGCGGAATGCGGCACCGCCGAGGCCGACGGGGGGCGCCCCGCCCTGTCAGGCCCGCCGCCATCACCATCCTGTGCTGCAGCAGGTCCAGGCAGGGGACCACGCCCGTCTCCCGCAGCTGCCCCCGACGTTTCTGGCTCCTGGGACCCAGCAGCGGCCCCACGCGTCCTCGGCCCATGGCCCCGACGCCGCGGCGGGCTGACGGCGGGCGGCGGTTTGCGGGTCCGCTCCAGCGGATGCACCTCTCGGGCCAGCGCGATCGAATCCCCCTCACCCAGCACCGACGATCCCACCGCTCTCTTCGCCTCCGCGCCCTCGTTCCTGGGCCCGGATGCGAGGTGGGAGTCGCCAGGCCTGACAGGCCCCTCCTCAGGCGCGTCCTCTGCGCCTTGGCCCCACTGGGCCCTCGCGGCAGACAGAGCCGAGTCGAGAGACCGCGCAGACCTGCTCATACGCTTGCTGGCGTTGACCCAGGGTGCACCCGCCAGGAACGGGGGCCGGACCTTGGCCACTGGCCCCGTTCCCGGCAGCCCCCCGTCGGCCGCGTCCAGCGCGCTCGTCCTGACGCCGGGAACCTTCGCCGGGGGCCACCCAGCGTCCGCGCGAGCCTCGCCCGGAGCCCCGCGACCCGCGCCGACCCCGTCGCGCCTGCCGCTGTACCACCCTCCGCCGGGCCCCATCCCATCGGACGCCGCAAACGCGGGCAGGCTGCCAGGGACCACCACAGACGGCGACGTGGCCCTGGGAGACCCCTCCCCGTCGCTTACAGAGCCCAGGTCTGGGATTGGCACGGACGGCAGGCCCACGCCCACCCACTGCGTCCGCCCGTCGCCCCGCCCTGGGACGCGCCCCGAGGGAGCGTGCTGACGGGGCCGCTCTTTCTTGGGGCCGACGCCCCAGGGCCTGCGCTCGCGGCTAGCGACCCCCGCCCCTGCTACCTGCCTCGCGCTACCCTGCAGCGCCTCCCACGTGCTCGCGCTACCTCGCTTTGTCGCGGACCGGTCTTCCGTTGAGTCGCCACCTCCGTCCACCAGCAAGCGCGGCTGCGTCGCGCGCGGCATCGTCAGGCGCCGGTCCGACGCCCTGGCCATGGCAACAAGGCTCGGGCTGGGGGGCGCAGCTGCAGGGTCAGCCACCGCAGCACCGGCGGTGTCCTCTCCGTCATGCGCGGGCGTGGCAGCCGCGATGGCCGGGTCGGCCAACGCATCCGCCCGTCCCTCGGAGTCTTTGGCTCCGATGTCATGGACCCTGCCCTGGCTCGCCTCGCGCCCCTCAGCACCATCGCCACGCACCCCGACCGTCACCGCCCCGTCCGCAGCCCCGCCCGGTGCCTCCGAAGACAAACCGTCCCCGGCCACGTGCCCCGTGTTCTCCCTTTCCCCGACCGCCGCCTTTTCGTCCGCAGGCTCGGGAGCCGCCGCCCCCACGTCCGTGCTGCTGACGGCCAGGTATGACCCAGGTATGCTGTGCTCCGGCCGAGGTGGAAGGACGTCATTCAGGGTCGGCCTCTCTGCCTCGCCCCGGCCCTTGGCCGCACCGCTGTCCACGGCCTTGGCGGTGGAGGTCGCATCGGCGCGGCCTCGGCCACTCGCGCGCGCGTTCTTTCCGCGCGCGTCGCCCCGACGCCGTCGCGGGGAGGTGGCGGGCGGGTGCGAGGGCCAGCGTTCGAACACCCTCGACTCGGGCACCGGCGGCCCCAGGACGTCTAGCTTGGGGACTTTGATGACCAGGGAGGGTGCTGGGGTTGGCGCGGCTGGCATGCCCGGGGAGGGCAAACGCGAGCCGAGGGGTGTTTGGAGAGCCGAGTCGATGAGCGCGCTGCGGAGGCAAGGAAGTGCTTGCAACACTGAGAAGGCTGCGACTGGCAGTGCACAAGCAGGGTGGGCGTGCGGCAGTGGGCTGGCCTGGGTCACCTGACAGGGTTGCGCGTCGCCGTGTCTGGGGACGCTGGGATGTGAGGATCAAAGAGGATCGTGTTGGGCATGAAGGGCAGGCGGTTGGAGGACCCCCATGGCCCGCCGTGTACGGTCTTGGGGCCCATGGCGACGTGTTGGTGGGGGGTCAAGCGGAGCGGCGGAAGAGAAACCACCACACGAGGAGGAGGACGGTCGTGAACCCGACCACGAGATACAGGGGCCGGATGGACAGGTGACGTTTCACTTTCTTCTCGAAGTTCTGGACGGTCTGTGCGAGCATGCCACGGGTGTTGGCGAAGCCGTCCGCCTGCGTCAAGGAGCCCGGGATGTCAAGCGTCACAAGAGAGCTCGAGAACTAGAAAAGGGGTTCCGGCAGCACGCGGCTCGCGGGCCCGCACCATGCCACGAAGGACGGAGTTCTGCGAGTCGGCCTCCGTGTGCAGGTTATGGGTGAGGTTCTTCAGCAAGGAGACCCTGTCGCCGATGTCCGCTATCTCGACATCGTTCTGCTTCTCGAGCGACTCCGGATCCTGCGGGCGCGGCGCGGAGCCAGGGCCTTGGCAGGGCGCCCGACCTTGGCAAACGCCGAGAGGGATGGCAGAGGCGGCGAGTCGTCGCCAGGATGGAGCCTTCGGCATGGAGTGAAGTGCTGTCGCGGAGCTGCTGTCGGGAGCGGCGACTGCTGGCCAGAAGCAGCACGGCGAGGGAAGCAGGCCTGCGCTCACCGCGCGCTGTGATGAACTTGTCCCGGGAGCCCCGCCGTCGTCTCCGAACAGTGCTCCCCTGCGGCCTTGCCGCATCGCTGCGACGGCGACGAAGCCGTGTGGGTAGAGGGTCCACGCGCCACCCGCAACATGCCGCTGCCCCAGAGACGGCCGCACCGCCACATCCACGAGCCGCGGCGCTTCCTCAGCAATGTCTTCAAGGCATCCTTCTTGTTCCCGACGCACCTGGCACGCCCTGGCCCCGCAGGATGGCTGAGCTCTAGTCCGTCGGTGCAGGGGCACCGCGCTGGCTCGACACAACGACGCCCCTCGCAATCTCCGTCTGAAAAGGAAGGCAGTGGCGTCGCAGTGGAAGCACACATGGCTTTGGGTATGCCCTCACCCTCCCCGCAAAGTTCCATTTCTGCCACGCGGGCGCTGGGCCGGCAACCAGACCAGTGGAACTCATCACTTCACACTGCTGATTCATGGCTGCAAGTAGCATGAGGAGCGCGTCTGTGTCGGTCGCGAAGACGGCCTGCGGGCCCTCGCGGCAGAGGGGTGAGGGGCGCGGAGGCCTGCGCGCCGCGATGGCCGCACGAAGGTCTTTCCTGCGCGCTGGGGCCGGGGGGCAGCGCGTGGCGCCCTCCTCGACCTCGGGCGGGACCCGAATGCGTGGGAGCCAAGAGGCCCGGGGTCCCGCGCCCGGGCCGCTCCGTGGCCGCGGGAGGGGACGGACGCGCTCTTTTCGACCCGTGCGATCTGTCTTGCGATGTCTGATGCCCGGGATCTGGCCCCGTGTCCCCGCAGGGCAGGAGGCGAGGCGCGGAGTCGTGGCGTGCGTTGGGAGGGTGAGGCAGCGCTGCGGGCCGTCGCCGGTCACCCATTGGTTGACTTGGATTCCAATCTAGACGTCGCGATGCCCGGGACGATCTTTGACTGGTCCGCGGGGGCGCCCGGCCGCTTTTACCGGTGGTCGCGGGCTGGCCGGAGCCCCCGCGCGATCCGCCCCCTCCATCCCCCTGCCGTCTCGAAGAGATTCCGATTTCGCTTTCGATCGCAGAGCGATGGCGGCGAGGCGGTGTCCCGGAAGCAGGTGTTCCAGACGTGAGTGCCTCGGCGAGCCTGGGCAGGCGTCGCGCCCGTGCGCATGCTTTCAAGGTTCTGGTTGCTCGGCTGCGGCTGCGGGCTCGTCGGGCAGGGCGGGGAGGCGTCCTGCGCTCCCCGGGGCCCCGATGGGAGGGGCGTGTGGTGTGTGGGGGCCCCCCGCGATCGGGGCCTCGCCGGCCCGCGGCCGCGCGTCCTCGCTCCAGCCCCAACGCCTCGCTCCCCTCGCTCCCCTCCCTCCGCAGCGCCCTCGGCCTGGCCCTCGGCGCGTTCCCGGCTCTCGCGGCCCGTGCGGATGACGCCGTGAACGTGGCGTCGTCCCGCATGTCCTACTCGCGCTTCCTCGAGTACCTGGACATGGGTCGCGTCAAGAAGGTGGATCTCTACGAGAACGGGACGATCGCGATCGTCGAGGCCGTGTCCCCGGAGCTCGGCAACCGCATCCAGCGCGTCCGCGTGCAGCTCCCGGGCACCTCCGCGGAGCTCCTGCAGAAGTTCCGCGAGAAGAAGGTCGATTTCGCCGCGCACTCCAACACCGAGGACGGTTCGGGCGTTTTCCTGAGCCTCCTGGGCAACCTGGCCTTCCCGCTTCTGCTGGTCGCGGGTCTCTTCCTCTTGTCCCGCCGCCAGGGCGGGCAGGGCGGCGGCATGGGCCCGATGGGCGGTCCCGGCAACCCGCTCGCGTTCGGCAAGTCCCGCGCCAAGTTCCAGATGGAGCCCAACACGGGCGTGACGTTCGCGGACGTCGCGGGCGTCGACGAGGCCAAGCAGGACTTCATGGAGATCGTCGACTTCCTCAAGCAGCCCGAGCGCTTCACGGCCGTGGGCGCGCGCATCCCCAAGGGCTGCCTCCTCGTGGGCCCGCCCGGCACGGGCAAGACGCTCCTTGCCAAGGCCATCGCTGGCGAGGCGGGCGTCCCCTTCTTCTCCATCTCTGGCTCCGAGTTCGTCGAGATGTTCGTGGGCGTGGGCGCGTCGCGCGTGCGCGACCTCTTCAAGAAGGCCAAGGAGAACGCTCCCTGCATCGTCTTCATTGATGAGATTGACGCCGTGGGCCGCTCACGCGGCACGGGCATCGGCGGCGGCAACGACGAGCGCGAGCAGACGCTCAACCAGCTGCTGACGGAGATGGACGGGTTCGAGGGCAACACGGGCGTCATTGTCGTCGCCGCCACCAACCGCGTCGACATCCTCGACCCCGCCCTCCTCCGCCCGGGGCGCTTCGACCGTCAGGTGAGCGGGGGCGCATGGGAACTAGGAGGGGTGGGATCAACGCGGTGTAATGAGCAGTACAGCGTGTTGTGATAACGAGACTGACGACACTGACGACTGTTGCACACCACTGGCCGTTGCCTATGCGCTACTTGCCGCGCCGCCTGCCACCCCATGCAGCTTACCAACCGCATGCCTCCCTCCCCCAGGTCACGGTGGACGTGCCCGACATGAAGGGCCGCATGGAGATTCTGAATGTGCACGCCCGGAACAAGAAGCTGGCGGAGGACGTGGACCTTGAGACCATGGCGCTCCGTACGCCGGGCTTCTCGGGGGCGGACCTGGCGAACCTGCTGAACGAGGCGGCCATCCTGGCGGGGCGCAGGGGGCTGCAGTCCATCTCGCTTAAGGAGGTGAGGGGTGCAAGCGGCGGTGGGATGGCTGCTACTAACCGCAGGTCTCTTCTGACATGGGAACCTGGGCAAGTAGCATGGCTCCCATGACACCTGTTCACATCAACCTCCTAGCCCCCTACTCAGGTGGACGACGCGGTGGACCGGATCGTGGCGGGCCTGGAGGGCCGTGCCATGACGGACGGCAAGGTCAAGTCCCTGGTGGCGTACCACGAGGTCGGCCACGCGCTGTGCGCCACGCTCACGCCGGGGCACGACCCCGTGCAGAAGGTCACGCTCATCCCCCGGGGGCAGGCCAAGGGCCTCACGTGGTTCCGACCCAACGAGGACCCCACGCTCATCTCCAAGCAGCAGATGTTCGCGAGGATCGTGGGGGCCCTCGGGGGCCGCGCGGCGGAGGTGAGGGGGCAGGGCGGCTGCGCATGCGGAGTGGTGCGAGGCTGGCCAGGTGGGGATGTCGTGAGTTGGATGCGACACTGCACGCTGCTTCTTCAGCTTCAATGCAACTGCATGTGCAACCGCATAAGTCGAGGGGTGTTGCGTTAACTTCAAACGCTTTCGTGCGCGCAGGAGGTGGTGTTTGGCGACGCCGAGGTGACGACGGGCGCGTCGGGCGACCTGCAGCAGGTGTCGGGGATGGCGCGTGCCATGGTGGTGAACTACGGCATGTCGGACGTGGGCCCCTGGAGCTTGATGGACCAGGGCAACCAGGGCGACATGATCATGCGCCTCATGGCCCGCAACTCGATGAGCGAGAACCTGCAGCAGAAGATCGACGATGCCGTCAAGAAGCTGGCGGGCGAGGCGTACGAGGTGGCCCTCAAGCAAGTGCGGTGAGGATGGAGAGGGACTTGCATGCCGCAGCCAGAGAGGGCTGGGATCACGCGCTCGTGCGCTTGCGACGCCTACGGACATGGCATTGGCTGGCGGCGGGTGCGATGGGTTCGAGCGGTCACTCGCATGGTGGCGGTAAGAGCACCATGCTCTGCGCCGTCTTTTGATGAACTTTGCCCTGTTTGCACTTCCCGCAGCGACAACCGCGAGGCGATGGATTCGATCGTGGAGGTGCTGCTGCAGAAGGAGACCATCTCGGGCCACGAGTTCCGCGAGATGCTCGCCAAGTACGTGACCATCCCGGCCGGCAACATGCCCGCGCCTTCGGAAGAGGGGTCCTACGTCCCCACGCTCTAGAGCGCTGCGTGATGGCCTAACATCACGGACGCACGGATCAACTCTTCATCCCACGCCCTCCCAGTTTAGATCATCTTAGGTCGCACAGGCCCCAGCTCTTGCTAGGCGACCATTGAAACTGTCGAAATCCACTGGGTGGACCCGGCGGGAAGCGCGCAGCGAGCTCTGGAAGCAATGTGCGCCAGACAAACGTCAGGGAGCGGGTCGCGCCAAACCCAGGCGCGGCAACCCAAGGGCTGCATTCCGCGGATCGACGTTGCCAAGTTGCGTGTCGTGCGGCTCCTGTACTCTACAGCTGAGGAACTCGACTGACGGCTGCAAATCTGGGCAGTGAAGCGCGCCTGGTTTCTCCCGCGGGTCAAATCGCCTTCCCCGCCCCCGCCCGGCAGCGAGCGCGAGTCAGGGCGTAGAGCGCTTGTCGGCGCCGGCACCGCCATATCTCACCGGATTGGGCGAACGCGATGGACCTGCAGCGGGTGCAGAAGGTAAGGGCCAGCGCGCACAGCGGGGGCTCGCGGGGCGGCGTCCATGGTCGCCTCGCGCTCGTGTGACGCGACTGCACCCGCTACGTCGCCGCTGCTCGCCAGCGCGAGCAGATTGGCGAGCCGTTTGGGTCCGCCTCGTCGTGTTGCGTCCCCGCGTCGCTCCCGGCCCCCTCCGCGCATCTAGGCGCGCGACTGCCTCGGTCGCAGCGCATGGCCGTTCCTCGCCCGCCTCGCGTCCGACGCCCCGCGCGTCCGAACTCCCGTCCTCGACATCACCCGCAGGAGCTCAAGGACATCCAGAAGGACGGGAACAGCGGCGTGAAACTCGAGCTGTCGAGCGGTGGCAACTTGAAAAAGCTGAGAGGGTACATCGACGGCCCCACCGACTCGCCGTACCAGGGCGGCCTGTTCGAGATCGACATCGAGCTCATGGACGACTATCCCTTCTCGCCTCCTAAGGTGCTTGCCGGCTCCTGCTCATACGAATCGATCCCGCTCTCCGGTGGCTGCGTGAACCAGCGCCCGTCATCCGTCGGCGAGCCCAGCTTGGCCCGCACCGTTCGACGCGGCCACCTTTGGCTGCCGTCTTGGTTCTGATCCTCCCCCGTCGTCCCACCTCTTGCAGATGAAGTTCATCACGCGCGTGTGGCACCCCAACGTGTCCTCCCAGACCGGCGCCATTTGCCTGGACATCCTGAAGGACCGGTGGTCCCCGGCCCTCACGCTTCGCACGGTGAGAACGACTGGGCATCAACTCAGCTTCAGCTGGGTATCTGTCATGCTTGGGGCGCGCGGTGGGAGCGGGTCTACGAGCGCTCTCAGCCCGCAGTTCGATTGACCAAGGTGTTGTGCAGCACCCAGCACCAACATCGCGACGTGACCTCTTGGCTCACAGGCGCTCCTGTCCATCCAGGCGCTGCTCATGTCTCCGGAGCCCAGCGACCCGCAAGACGCGCAGGTCGCTCAGATGTACATGAATGACCGCCCGCGCTTCGACCAGACGGCCCGGTACTGGACGGAGTCGTATGCCATGGGGAAGACGCACGCCGACAAGATACGAAACGTCGTGGAGATGGGTTTTCCGGAGGTGAGAAGCGGTGGAGAGATTCGAGAGAGGGTGTATGTGCGCATGGGCTGTGCTTTGCTGTGCGGCAGTGGGCGGGTTGGTGTGGACTGAGCTGCCGTTGGCCATGCCCACCCCTCACGATCTATCTCCGCTTGCAGGCAGCCGCCAGGGCCGCATTGGAGGAGATGGTGTGGGACGAGGCAGCAGCACTCGAGAAGCTGTTGACCGGGGCTTAGGGTGTGGGTGATGCCAGCCGCCCATGCTCCTTTGGCGGGGGTGTGCTGTGATGTGCCCGCGTGGAGCAGGTAGCCCGGATGTTGGCTTCAAATGCATCTCCGCAGTTAGGCAGCGTCCATGGCGAGAACGAGGCACGCCAAAAGAGTGGGCGACTGCCAAGCACGACATCCTTGGCAAGTCCTCGCCAGTCGCTTCCCCTCTCGTCAGCCCCGTTTCGCCTTCTTCGAGGGTGGGCCACCCTTGTGCACGTTCTTGCCGACTGCGCGGCAGAAGGGGCGTGGTAAGAACGGATGCGCGCGTCGTGGCACAAAGCAGACCAGCGTCGCACATGTGCATGCTGCATCCGCACCTTGCGCAAGGCTCATGAGGTCCCCGAGGTCCATCAAAGCTCCCGACGGCTTGGCCTGAGCTGCTCCGGGCTTCTTCTTCTTCCCATGCTGTCCTGTGCCACCTGTCAGCCCCAACACCCTCCCCAGCGCCTGGCCGCCACTCGCACCCGCTCGGCCAGCCTCAGAGCCAGCGCGAGGCCCTCCACCAGCCGAAGTCGCCGCAGTGGCCCTTGATGCGCCCTCTGGTGCCCTCGCAGCACCCCGGCCAGGCACAGGGCCCAGCGTGCGCATCCCGGACTTGGTGAAGGCGACAGCGTGCACAGGGCGACGCGGCCCTGCCTCCTCGATCCCTCCGCGATCCTCCGGTCCCGAAACCAATTCCCTGGTTTGAGGAACATCGCCTGGATGACCCCCGCGCCCGCCCCCATCACTGCAGGGGCCTCGATGTCGACCCCCGTCGACCTGGCCCAAGTCCGACGCAAACCCGACCTGCTCACGCCTCATCTCAAGCCCCTGGGGAACCGACACCCCATCAACGGCATAATTGGGGCGATCTGAATGCCCCTGCCCGTCGTTGCTGCCGTCGTTGCCATCGTCGACCTCTCGCGTTGCCTCTCCACACTCGCGGTCAGCAGCGGCCCCCGTCGCCCCGTCCGTGCCCGTGTCAATGGCCCTCTCCGACTGCTGAGCATCCAGCCCATGACCGACGTCCTGACTGTTTTGCAATACACCGATGGAGGACGGTCTCGCGTCGCCAACGTCACGCGCGTCGGCTTTGCCTGCGCCGCCCGCAATGCCAGGAAAAGCCCTCCCCGCGGCGTCTCGGTCGGAAAAGGTAAACACGGTCGACTTGCAGCACAGGTTGCACTCCCGGAGGGCACCCACGCTGTGGTGTGCGGGCGAGGCACCTGCGAGGGTCCAGGGACGTGCGCATTGCCATTCACTGCGCCGCCCCGGCTCTCGTTGGGCCTACAATGGGCTTGCGCCATCACCAGCGGGAAGTTTTCGGTTCTTCTTGGACTGCCGCTTCCGGAATGACCGCTTCAGGGCCACGAGCCGGACCGGCGCGATGGTCCCGTAGGGCTTGCCGCAGCTCCCGCACACGGTGTTGAGGCGGGCCTTGGAGATTGGCACGCCATGCTTGTCCGCTGCCCGGAAAGCATAGCGGGACAGGTGAGCCGCCAGCTGCGGGGGCAGGGTCGAAAACCGGCAATGAGTTGCAGCACACGCCGGGCCCAACCAGCGCAGCGAGTGAGTTAGAGTGGCGCACGCACCCGCTCTGTGTATGCTACGTCCTCTCTCCGCACGACAGCGGCCGCGGACAGGAGGTAATGCACAGCGTTGCCCTCGGGAGTGGCCGCAGCCGCGCGCTTTGACTGCACGCGCAGGACGGGAGGCATGAGGGTGAGGGAGGAACGGAGCAGCGTTGACTAATCAGGTGTCGGAAGTAGGACGCAATGGAAGAGTCTGAATCAAAAGCAGGCGTGGGAAATGCGCGGACGACTGGCATGCGGGACTGGCGCGCTGCTGACCGCGACCATTCCGGACACTGCGGCGTTGTATTCGCAGAAAAGCACGTGGTCTTCCCTCGCGTGTATCCAGGAAGCAGGTCGTCGCCATCGCAGGCGCTCACGACGCATCCACATCTGCTGGTGGACTCCTGCCGCTCCCGGCGCCCCTCGATGGAAGCTGTCGGTCGAGGCGGCAACTAAATTAGCAAAGGGGCGAAGGGCCCCGCGGGTGTGAAGGGCGGGGAGGCCATGACGGCGCTGGAGCAGACCGACATGCTGAGCAAGGTGGGCGCCTCGCGCCACCAGTGGGCCTCGGGCGTGAGGTGCGCGCGCATCCTTGAGACATCCATGTGACTGCACTCTCGCAGGCACCGTCGGAATGGAAGCCCTCGGATCGGCTGCGCTTCGCCCCTTCCAAGCACTCCGTGCGCTTTGCCGGTGAGCCCCGCGGGCCAGGAGGGGCATGCGGACTCTGTCATGTGGTGAAGGGACTACATAAAAGAAACAGAATGCAACGTCGACGCTTCTGGCTTTCGCAGACGACGTGGCGACCTCCACGCAGTGCTACATCACTGCGCTGATGGGGTACCTGCGACTGCTCGACGAGGGCTCGCTGACGCGCAATTTGAGCAAGTCCGGGCGCAATCCTGACTGCCTCGCGTGGTCTGACAACCAGGTGCGCACATGGCGGCGTTCCACGTCCCACCCGAGGCACACCACCCCTGCCGCAATCTCCTGTGCCGCAACCATCTGTGGCTCACGAGCGTTACATGCCCCTCGGCGTTCGCAGAAGTACCAGCGGTTCAGCATGCCGTGGGTCGAGGGCATCGACAACCCCATCGTGCACCGCCGGGAGCGTGCACGACCTCAGCAGCTCAAGAGCCTGACCAAGGGGACGTTCCGTAAGGCCCAGCGGGCTGCAGCGAAAGAGAAGAGCGAGCCCCGGTCTCTGAATGCCAACCACAACCTGGGGAACAGCCTGGCGGGCAGCCTGGGCGTCAGGTGACACATGCTGCAGCAGTCGATGCGCGCGCGGGCCGTGTGCATGTGCTGGGAAGCGTTCACCTCAGCTCTCCCATCCTGTATGTCATCGCGCTACCCACGCTGCGCCCCGCAGCACGGCAGCCCTGGCGATGGAGGTGGTGTCGGAGACGTCGGGCCGCCCCCGCGACTACACACGTGACGAGGTGGCCAATCGAATTCAGCAAATCTTCGACGAGTACTCGGTCGAGGACGAGAGCAATGTGCGGGCGCCGAGGATGATGACGCTCAAGTGAGGGCGCACAGCGTATGTATCAGCGCCGCGTTGCTCCAGCTTCCGTGCAGCGTCGGTGACCCAACCTTTGCTCCGTCGGCCTCTCCAGGCGCTTCCTGAAAGCGGTCGCGGATTTGGACCTCCTGGACAACGCCTTTACGCACCTGGACGCTTTCCTGGTCTTTGAGGAGATTCGAACCGACACCAAGAACGCCCAGGCCGGCCTTGGCTCGCGATTGGACGCCAAAGACTTCCGTATCGCCATGGTGAGGACCGTCCACTGCGCTGGTCTGCTCGGTTCATGCTGCGCCCTGCGCCCCGCAGCCGGTGATGAAAAGCAGCCCCGCGTCTGCGTTTGCGCTTGCGTCCCCGCTCGCCCCGCAGTACGGCATCGGGGACCGCAAGTACCCGCACATTCCCGAGCCCAGCGAGCGCCGCTCCAAGCTCATGGGGCAGTACCTGGCAGACTCCCGGGTGCGGTGCGTGGACAACGCGAACGACGAGCTCCTCGCGCGGCACTGCATGGAGGAGCTGGCCAAGCTCGACGGGCCCTTCAAGAAGATCTTTGCGCGCTACGCCTGCCTCGACATCTTCGACCCGCACCAGCTCGGATGGAGCCGCGTGAAGCAGGTGCGAGCTGCTTGCGCCGCTTGCGACTGCAGTCGGCTCTGCAGCGCCAGCGGCATGGCAGGACGCTTATGTGGCGGTTGGGTGAGGAGCGCATCGTGTTGTCCCACGAAGTCGCAAGCTTCCCCGCCTCTGCAGGCCCAGCGCACGCTCCCGGACGAGTCGCTGGTGCTGATGCTGACGAATTTCGACGTGGTGCCTCACTTGGTGACGCGCACCGAGGTCGAGGCTTGCGTGAAGCAGGTCCGACGGCAGGCACGCAAGCAGGGCATCCGCTTCTGCCTCACCCTCCCTGCCGTCCTCGACGTACTGGCCCAGGCGAGCAAAGCTTGGCTGTCAAAGCATAGCGATGCTTTAACTCGTTCGCGCCCCCTGGTAACCTTACCCTCGACACCTGCGGGCGATCATGAAGCGTCGCATTCCCAAACCACACCTTGTGGCGCCTGGCCCACCGCCCCCGGCCACCGCCCCCACAGATCGCGGTGCTGGTGGAGAGTACGGCGGTGCAGCGACTGCTGGCGCCCGGGTGCACTACCAACGAGACGCGTGCTCTCCGCATCCTCATCTCATTGGTGCCACTGGAGTTTCAGGAAGACTGCCGCAAGGCATTGGCGCAGCGGGGCAGGCTGTTCGAGCTCGATGTGGCCAGGGAGGGCATGTTCGCGCTGCCGCCCAAGCAAACGGAGGAGTTCTACTCCTCGAGGACGCTCAACCTGGACGTGAGGACAGCCCAGGGCTGATCAGCATGCAGCACCGCATCGTATGTGCAGTGGGGGCGGTGTGGCCAGTCGCGCTGACCTGCGGCTGTGTTTCTGGCGCAGAGGGCCGCGGAGGAGCAGGAGGCGCAGGAGAAGGAGTCTCGGGCGCTGTTCCACGTGCACATGAGGGCCATGGACATCGCGCGTCTCGAGGACAGGCGGGCCGAGCGGCAGATGCTCGAGTCGACATCGCGGCAGCCCGTGCGGGGCGCGGGGGTCACGTTCGGGGCGCCGCCGGGTGAGGAGGCTGTCGGGCTGCGCAGCGATCCAGCTGTGTATGTACTGACCAGGGGCGTGCATGTCTGTGCGTGATGACGCAGAACAAGGGGGTGCTGTCGTGCGTGCAGGGTCCTTCGCGAGCCGTAGCTCGCTGGTGGATGTGGAGTCGAGCGCCCACTTCACGATGAGCAGCCTGCTGGCGCTGGACGGGGCCATGGCGGGGGGGCGAGGGGCGGGCGAGGCGTCGTGGCGGTCGCAGCACGTTCCGTCCAAGGAGGAGGCGGACAAGGAGGCGCTGGAGGCGATGCGGGAGATCCGCCAGTTCGAGCGGGCGCACATGAAACGCATGGAGAACGCCAGGAGGTGCGAGAAGTGCGCGTGTTCATGGAGAGATATGCGCGGTAGCTGCGACGGTGTGGCTAACTGGACCTGCACGCGCTGCCTGTGGCATGCAGGGTGCGCAAGATATCGACCGACGCCGAGCGGGCGCGCTCGGGCGTGCTGACGCCGGACCTGACGCAGCTGGACCTGGGGCCCCAGCGCAGCTTCGGGCAGCGACACAAGTCCGAGTGGGAGAGCGCGGCGTCGCGGACGAGCCGGCGCAGCCCCAGCAAGGACGAGCTGTTCACGAGCCGTCTGGGCTCACAGGTCTCGGCCCGCGGCTAGGAGGTGTCGGCCCGTGGCTTGGCCCTCGTCTCGTGCCAACCGCTTCTGCGCTGCGGTGAACGACTTTGATACGGCGGTGATAGGGGTGGGTGAATTGCAGCGTTAAACTCTGAGAGGCTTAAACCTAGCGAGGACTTGCAGGGCAACGTCAACGAAGCCAGTCTTTCGCTTCCCTCGTCAGTGAATGGGCGCGGAGAGCACGTGCATGTTTGTAGCGGCGGATGCACCGCTGATTCTACGCGAAATCGTTTGCTTCTAGCCCCCACACTCAAGGCATCCGCCTGTTCGTGGGAAATGGACGCCGTCCAGCCCATCCTCCGTCGAGGGATGGACGCGCTCCGCCCCCTGGCGCAGGTCCTGTTCACGGGTCCGAGAACGTGGCCGATCTTCCGCGACGTGGTTTTGGTGCGGCCGCGGCCTGGCCAGGGCAGCGCGCCAACGAATGTTTGGGGCTCCCCCGCCGCGCGCCCGCGCTCCGATGAAGCGGCAGGACAAAATCGTGCATACATTAGCTACCGATGAAGCCATCTCATTCGTACTTTCAGGCGATGGGGTCCGCCGCGCGCACCTTGGACTGGCGCAAGCTGCGGGCGCTCTCCACGGGGTCTGGGGCCGGCGCCAACGTCGCCTTCGCGGTCCTCTGCATGGTCGTCTGTCTCGTGACCGGGGAGGTCTCGGGTGAGCGTCCGGCAGCCCCGGGAGGCCACGCGAGCGTCCGGCGCCAGGACGCATGCAAGCCAAGCAGTTGGACCCGCCGGGACGCCCGCTGATGCTGCGCTGCCGCCCTGTCCCTCCCCGGCGTGTGTAGCTTTCAAACGCATCTATCGTTGCTTCCATCCTCAGGCAACTTCTCGCAAGTGGACAAGCTGTGGACGATTTACCCCGTCGTCGCCTCGCTCCTCTACGCTTTCTTCACCCCCAACCCCCGCGTGCTGGCCATGACCGCCGCGATCGTCATCTGGGGTCTGCGTCTCTCCTACAACTTCCACCGGTGCGTGGAGATGGAGGTGGAATCTCTGGGGCCGGCCTCGTTGCGGTGTGGTGATGCACGCTGCTGCTGGTTGGACCACGTTTGAATGCGTCGCCTCCCGCAGCAAGGGCGGCTTCGACGGCCTCTTCCGCGGGCGCCCCTGGGAGGGTGAGGAGGACTACCGCTGGCCGGCGCTGCGCAAGTGGCCCGTCCTCAACACGCGCATCGGGTGGCTGGCCTTCGACATCGGCTTCATCTGCATCACCCAGGTGCGTTGCCACGGTACTGTATGCCCATCGCCTTTGCTTTTCTGCGGGCGCCCTTGTTTTGCCTTGGTTGTGAACGGCCCCGTGGGCTCCTCGCCCCCCCGCAGATCACGCTCCTGGCCGGGCTGGCGTTCCCGGTGGCGGCTGCGGGCATCAGCTACTCGCCGCTCACCTTCAACGACGCGCTCGTCGGCCTCCTGTGGCTCTCCTTCTTCATCGGGGAGATGGTCGCGGACAACGAGCAGTGGGACTTCCAGACCGAAAAGCACCGGAAGATCAAGAACGGCGACAAGCTCACAGGGGACTACGCGCGCGGGTTCAAGACGACGGGCCTGTTCGCGGTCTCCCGCCACCCCAACTTCTTCTGCGAGCAGGCCATGTGGGTCTGCATGGCCATCTGGGGCTTCGTGGGGACTGGGCGCCTCGAGGCGTGGTATGCCCTCCCGTGCCTGGGGCTCATGGCTTTGTTCCAGGGGTCCACGTGGTTCACCGAGACCTTATCCGCGAAGAAGTACAAGGATTACCGGTGAGGATACGATGTGGTGTGGCGTCTGCAAATGTGCTTTCATTACAAAGCGTCACAAGCGCACAGTGACTTGGGTGCGACGTGGGTGACGGCATTTGCCAGTCTGTCGGGTATAACCGCTTCCCTTTTGCGTTTCGTCGTCGCAGGGAGTACCAGCGCCGCGTGCCGATGCTGGCGCCCAACCCACTTAAGCTGGCGGCGTACCTGATCGGGGTCAAGGTGCAGGCCATGGGCAACTGAAGGCTTTGACGAGATTTGGGAAGAGGGGTGGGCTAGCGTATGGAGACGACAGGGCTTGAAAGGGCCAAGTGGGCAGGTGCAGCGCCGAGCTGTGTTTGCGCGCCGACGGCTATGCCTAGTACACTCGTCTGTTCATCGGCGGCCAGCCTGGCCCATGTGCCCTCACAAGGTAGCGGCAGTCAGGGTTCGTATGGTTTGCATATCTCAAGGCGTAGCGCAACTCGTCTCTGGCACAGCTCCATTCTGGCGCTTCACGCCACAGCTTGAACGGCGGCGGCGTTCCTGATGACCACGATCGGCGTTCGCTGGTCGCCGTTCCCCGCTGGGTTGGGCGCCAGTGCTCGCGCCACGGCCTCGGCATTGACCCCGGCAGAACGACCCAGGATGTCCACCTTGCCCAGGTCATTCGCATCCACCACCACCGCCTCGATCCCTGCAAGCGACGGCAGCCGCACGAACGCTCGGCGTTCATCCTGCCACGTAACCTCACGAAACACTCATCACCGTCACCCCCACACCGCCCCACCTGTTCGTTGCCGGATGGCCCGGCACAGCTCGTCACATCGTTCCGGACCCATGACGATGTACTGGTCGAACGGCGGGACGGTTCCTGCGGAGCAGAGAGCATTCTTGCCCGTCAGTCGCGCCCACCGCGCAATGTCACCTCGCCAGCGCCCCACTGCCCACGCATTGTCTTCTAGCAGCCCCACTCTCAGTCACCCGACACATCGTCGATGGTCTTGGCCTGCACCCCTGCGACGCGGTAGAACCCCCCCCGGATGCCCAGCAACCGGCAGACGATGCCCCAGGCGATCGCCAGAAACACACGCACCGTCCCCACGCAGTCGATGAGGACTTGCAGCCCCGGGGCCGTGGCGACGCTGGACGTGGTGAAGAAGAGCCAGCAGGCCGAGCGGGCCAGCCACCCGAGCCGCACGTTGGCGGGGTGTCGGAAACGGCCCTGCATGACCGCCACCGCCGACTCTGCCAGGGCCACCACGTCGCCAGGGCGCGCCAGTCGCGACGCGTACGTCTCTACGACCGTCACGGGGTCGTCCAGGTGGCTCAGCAGGTGCGTGCGGACCGGCAGCACGTCACGCTCCGCGTCTGGCAGTGGCACGCTCTCGTCCACGGCAGTAGCAGGGAAGTGCGTGGGAAGCACGATTTGCTGTGACCGGGTGCTCAAGCCCCGCCGGCCGTAGGTCCCGTACTGGACGTCGACCACCAGGGCCTCCACATCCGCGAGTGCTTGAGGTTCGTCAGAAGTCACCCGCACTGCGACACATATGAGTGGAGCGTGCTGGTGCCAACACGACAGACACACGTGCTCATGCAATTGGATGATCTCCATGCATGCATCCAGTCTCTGCGCCGTCATCATTGCAACTGCAACCATGGTTGGCGTTGCGCGGCTGCGTGCGAGCTCACCCACCACGTCGGCGCTGGTCCTGCTCCCCGGCGTGAGGATGAAGGCACTCCAGTAGCCATCTGCGATGGGGCACTGCAGAGTGGTTCGCTGGGGTGCATTCGTGCGCAAATGCACGGGAGATCTTTGCTCGCAACACAGTTGGTGCAAAGTGAGGCCACCCTTGCCCGCTCGGACTTCCCACGCGCGCGCCGCAGTCACCCTTGCGCTGAACGCTGTCTCTCGGAGGCTCCAGGCTGTCAGACAGATCGTGACGAGGGAGGATTTCCGCCTCCACGCGGACGGCAGACACGGAGCCCTGCGAGAGTGCCCGCGCCGACACTCTCGCCGTCGGTATGAAGAGCTCCTCCTTCTTCGATAGATTCTGGAAGGTACAAGAAATCGCATGCGATTCAAGGATTCGGCATTCCTGAGCCCCCGGCGCGCCGGAGGCTTTCAAAAGACGCCAACGACAACGCGAAGGTTCTTGAAACCCAGCCCCGCTTTGGATCTCTAATGCCGCTGAGACGACCGAGCCTGTCGACTTTTCGTACCTGGAAAAGCAATCGCCCGTCGAACCGCCAGCTGCGCTCCCCACGCTCCGACCACGACCAGGTGCCCCTCGTGCACACGATCCCGTCCCACGCGCGGAACCCGGCGGCCCTCGTGCAATTCACAAGACGACTGAGCTCCTGCGCTCCCCAAAGGCACCCATGCCCGCGGAATGTTCGCTCGTACACATCTGCATGGCACGCCTTGCAGCCACGCGGCTCCCGTCGCCGACCGAGACCCCGGAGTGCAGAAAGGTGGCGTATGGGGCGCAAGACGAATTCTGCTTCGCATCGCGGCGACGGCCCGGCCACGGATGCGCCTCTCGGGCAAGGGAACGCGGCCATCATGAGCGCTTAGGCGGACAGCAGGCGAATGAGCATCGAGCACTGCTGTACGCGCCTCTTCACGCTCGCTGGGCTCATGCAGATCATCGGCTGTGTCAGGAGACGGCTTTGTCCTGACGTATTTCTTGCAGGGTTCGCTACATCCCTTGAATTATGACTACTATCGAAGTGTGATGCGCAAAAAGGATTTATCCGAACAAAGTCTACGCAACCATCTTGCGATCTATCAATCAGTGCATCGGGCTTCCGTGCGCAGAGGCGCTGCGCTCGAACCCAGGCCCGAGCGGCTGGTGCACGCTCGCGCTGTGCTGGCTCTGCACACTCAAGTCCTGCGCCGGTGCGTGAACCGGGTTCGAGACAGGTTGGGACGGGCGGGGGTAAGGGTAGTACGGCGCGGCGAGGCGGGTGGGCGGGATGCCGCCCGCACCGCCCATGCCCTGCATCCCCGGTGGGGGATACCCGCCCATGGCCTGGCCGTACGCGGCAGGTCGAGGGGCATACCCACCCTGCGCGCCGTGGTGATATAAGGACGAGGCGCCCAGCGGGCTGGAACCGGGGATGCCCTGCCCCGCGTACCGCCCTTGGGCAAGCGTCGGTGCCCCCTGCATTTGGAAGCTCGGGCGAGAAGGGCGCCGTGGGCCGTGAATAACCACGGACCCTGGGGCACCCGCGAGGGCCATGGGCTGGTAGGCGCGTGCCCTGCAAGCATTGAGAGCGCATGGGGTGCGTGTTGAATGGCCACATCGCTGTTCGACCGTCCCACGCAAGGCACGCTGTGCTGGCCACAACTGAATAGGGTGCGTGAAAGTGCGTCACTCGCCCGATAGGACGAGGCGGCCCGCCCATTCCCGCCGGGACCATTCCAGCGGCGGTGGGGAAGGCGCTGACGGGGCCGGCATAGGTGCCCAGCAACGACGGCGGCTGTGCTGCACCTGAGGAGGCAACAGAAGAGTTGCACTAACACTATCGACCTTACATGCTCACAAATGGTATTGCGCGCATGCACTACATTGATGAATCATCAATAAAAAAAATCACACATGTCGGTCATGTAATCCTGTACTCCTGGCCCCACCCTGTCCGCTCACCTGGGCCCTGCACGCCCTGCGCCGCGATGCCCAGCCCACCTCCCTGCCCCATCGGCAGGTTAGCCTGCGCGTGTGCATGCCCCGCGTGCGCCTGGCCCGTCGCTGCGTGCCGCCCCTCCTCTCGCACTCCCGGCACCGCTCTCTGCGCGGGCCCAGGGCTAATGCCCCGCATCCACGGCGAAGGGTCTTCAGGAGCCCCGCGGACCGACCCCGGGCTGCCCAACCCCAGAAAGGCAGAGTCATTCCAAACATCACCCAGACCGTCAAAGAGGCTCCCCAGGCCAGAGAAGGCCGAAGTCTCCGGACCCTCCCCGTCCAGGAGCGCCGACAGGCGACGGGCCGTGGGCTGGATTGGGCCACCAGCGTTAGACACCAGCCGAGAGCCCACCGCCCCACGTGCAGAGTTCGGGTGACTGCCAGGGATCGCAGGTGACGAGGAGCCCAGGGCCAGGCGTAAGAGGTGCGGGGACTGTCGCTCCATCCGAGGCGCGTCCTGGTTGGCCCCTGCCCCCGCTGCAGACACAGACACCCCCGCTGGGCCCGCCGCCACAGTGACGCCCCCCGCGGCAGCCCCAACACCCCCCGCCGCACCGGCAGCCCCGCCTGCGCCCGCTGCGACCTCCGCTTGCGACGCGCGGACGGCCATGGCGGCGACGGCGGGGGTCGACGCGCGGCTGCCCTCTGAAGAGTGACTGGCGGCCTGGCGGCGTGCGGGGGGTGCGCGACGCACCGACCGCTGCTGCGCTCCTGTCGAGGGACCTACCATGGCCCCTCCCGACGGCCGAGGGCGGCGATGCCCTGCAGGGTCGCCAGCGGGCGTGGGTGGGCTCGAGGTGCGGTGCACCTGAGGCGACCGGGAGCCCGGCCCCGCGACATGCGACCCAGGCAGCTGCAGCTGCAGCGACGGGGGCTGGTGCCCCGCCGTCGGCTGCGATGCCAGGCCGGGAGCCGGGAAGGAGGCTCCCGCGCCCACGCCACCCATGGGCACACCCGGGGTGTAGGGCAAACCCCCGGCACCTCCCGCCATCGCCATGTAACCCATCGCATGCCCCAGTCCCAGCCCCGTGCTGGTCCCGGCCGCCCCTGCTGCGTATGCGTTGCGAGGGTCAATGGCTGGCAGGGATCCCGGCATCCCTGGCCCCATCTGCCACCCGTACCCCGGCCAAGCGACGTTCGTCGGATAGGCAGACGCAGCTGCGAGGCCGCTCTGACCCTGGGATGCGTGGGGTTGCGATGCGTGGGGTTGCGATGCGTGAAGTTGCAAGGCGTGTGCTTGGCTCAAAGACGCGGCTGGGGCAGCGGGGCGGGGCATCGAGGCAGCGGGAGCTGCCACCGCGGCAGGCGGCGCACTCCAGGCCGCGATGTTGAGACTGGGCTTCCCCGCTGCCACCGTCTGGCCTGCTGCCACTTGTTGCGCCACACCCTGCACTGCCGCCCCCCCAAGCTGCCCTGCGATCTGCGGTGCGGCCACCTCTCGCTGCGAGCCCCCAGGGCCCGGCAGCCCCACCACCGCCGCCCCCGGCTGCCCTCTCGGCGCCACGCCCGCGCCCCGCGTGCCAGGCAGGCGGTACGCGCTATGCATCGACACATTCTGAGAGCTCGCCCCCGTCTCCGAGGGAGTGGACGACATGCGGGGTCGCGTGGGCGCCCTTCCGTACGCCATCGATGCTAGCTCCTGCATGCCCGTCGGCATCAGCGACCCAAGCATCGTCCACACCCCCGCGCCCGCGCTCACCAACACACCCCCCGCCGACCTGCCCGCAGACCCGCCCTTGCCCCTCCCGCCCCCTTCCGCGTCCTTCGCCCCGTGCTTCTTCCTCTTGGTGCGTTTCTTGGCGATCTCGTCGAATATGGCGGCACCCTCGGGCGTCTCCCGCAGCCGCATGGGGTCCGCCGCCAGAGCGCGCAAGTAGAGCGACATCTGCTCGTTCCCGTGCCGCGCGGCGTAGTCCGCGTAGGAATGGAGCTCCGTGCTCACGCGGTTGGCGTCCTTGATCCCCTTGTAATGACCCGACACCGTGTCGCCATCACGCTTGCGCTTTCCCGACGCGCCCCTCCCGCTGCCCTGCCCGCCCCCGATCGAAACCGATGCGCCGAAACCAGTCGCTGCGTGCGGCGCTGGCCCTGCCTGCGATCCGCACCCCACACCTGCCTGCGATCCGAAGCCCACGCCCGCTTGTGACCCAAACCCCACAGGCCCACCGCTCCCGCCCCCCACCGACCCTTCCCAGCCAGACCCGCCCCCAAACGCCCCACGCGCCCCGTCGTTCGCTCCCTCCCCGCTGCCACCTTGCAGCTGACCCACGCCACCCCCCTGCACCGCTCGTGCGTAGCCCCTGTGAAAGCCCTGGGCCCCCGCTACCTGCCCCGCGCCTCCCTGCTGCGCGTGGCCCTGACTCATGTCAATGCCCCCGCTGTACGCGTCACCCCATGCGTCCCCACCGCACTCGTCGCCACCCTCATCCACCTCATCCCGACGCTCTGCTGCCGCTCCCTGCTCTGGCGGGGCCAACGATCCAGGCACAGCCATCGGCACAGGCGCTTCAGCACTCTGGTGCGCGGGTAGCGGCGTGTTTGTGCCCGGGGCCTGCCCAGTGGCAATGAGCGCAGCAGCGGGTGCGAGTGCGCCTGACGAGTTACCCTTATCAACCGCCTCTGTCCCTGCACGGTCCGCCCCGTCGCGCCCAAACACGCTGCCCGTCGCGAGCGCTGCGCGGGGCAGCGGGGGAAGGGCAGACAGGGGCGGCAGGGACGCAGGGGTCAGCTGGTGTTGCGTGTTGATTCGCGCAGTGGGGACGAGCGGTGGTGGCGCCAACGTGGCTCCAACCGGCGTCGCCTTCATGTGCGCGAGAAGACCGTCAGATGATATGGGAAGCTGCTTGGCCTCGACGTTTGCCTCGGCCACCCCGATTGGTTGCTCTCGCTCCCTGTCACGATCGACCGCCGTCCGCCCATCTCCTTCCGTGCTGTTGGCTTGTCCCTTGAGCTCCGCAGCCATCGCACGGAACACGGCGCGGAGCTTCCGCCGGCGCAGGAAGCGCCGCCAGGTGCGTTGGAGCGTTGCGGCGGCCTGGGTCACGAGGGCCCAAGGGGCTCCGAAGGGCGAAGGGTCGGTGGTGTTGGTGGAGAGGGGCGGAAGGCTCTGGGCCCGGTCGCGGACCTGCGAGGGAGGGACAACGGGGCTGATCAGTACCTACTCCAGTAGTGCAGTGGCTGGGCTAGGGACGGACAGGTAGGGAGACACACTGAACAATGCTAAGGGATTTGCGCTGTGACGATCAAGCATGGACGATCCATCTTAATGCTACTGAACGCAGCAATAGGAACTCGCCTGGGCAACGCGTGTCCACGGAGTGCGCTTGCGTCGGGGCGTGGCTGATGAAGGGCCACGTGATGTGGGGGTGATGTCTGCAGCATGGCTGTCTTGGGCCGGCGGCTGTTGTTGGGTCGGCGGCTGTTGAGGCCCGGTGTGTGCAGCGGCGGAATCCGGCAAATGGGGTACTGGTGTAGGCACGGGGTGCGGTGCTGACACGGGTGCTGAGGTGGGTGCAGAGACGGGCGTCGAGATGGGCGCCGACACGGGTGCGGAGACGGGTGCTGATGCGCTTGCCGGGGCCGGTGCCGAGATAGGTACCGACGCAGGCGCGGCGTCCGCAGTGGCAGGCGCAGAGGCTGGCGGCGTGCTTGGCACATGACCTGGCGTCGCATGTCCACCTGAAATGGGCAACACGGCGGGGTCTCCTGCAGCGCCACCCGCGGCCATCGAAGCTGCACTCACGGCAGGCACGCCCCCGCCTCCCTCCACCCCAGTGCCACCCACAGCCGTCGTTGCAAGCGTAGCGGCAGCTGCAACGCCCTCGCCTCCCTCCACCCCAGCAACGCCCGCCCCGTCCCCACCTCCCCGCCCCGCATACGCCACCTCATCGTCGCCGTCCATCGATGCCCCGTCCCCCTCCACCTGCGTCTCTGGCACCGACTCACTGGCAGCGTCCACCGCCAGTGGCGCCGTGTGCCCCTCCGCTCCGCTCGCCACGCCATCCACTCCGTCCACTCCCACGCCGGGTCTGTCGCTCAGCGCCGTCGCTGGCTCCCGTGCATGCGGCCCCCCTTCCCTCGCCCCATCTACCACCCCATGCATCTTGCCCGTGTCGCCCCCACCGTGCACCCCCGACCCCGCTTGGGGTTCGCGATCCAGCCCAACAACTCTCCTGAGCTCCGCGGTGAGTGAGTTGATCCCAATGGCAGCCCATAGGCGCCTCAGGAGGACGTCTAGGTCCGACTCACGCCCCTCGACACCGTCCACACTGACACCGTGCGCCTGACACAGGGATGCCAGAGACGGCACGGACACCAGCTTCACGGCCTCGATCAGCTGCGCTACGACGGCAGGGTCGGCGGCGGCGGCGGCCACAGCGGGATGAGACGCGAGCCCTGGCTGCGTCTGGGCGGGTGCATTGGTGGCTATCGCATCTGTCGCGGCGACATCTGTCGTGGCGGCAGTGGCGGTTGAGGTTGGTTGGGTCGGGGTGGCAGCGGTGGGCTGCGCGTCCGTCGGAGCGGCCGAGGTGGCGGGAGCTGAGAGCTGCGGGGCTGGGCCCGGAGGTTGCGAGGCCGCGAGTTGCGGTGGCGGTCGTGCGGGGTCCTGGGCAGGGGAGGGGCCCGCGTTCGCTGGCGACTGCGATGGGGCCTGGGGAGGTGCCGTGGGTGGAAGGGAGAAGAGGGCTTGTGGTGCGGTTGCGTGTGGGCCCCTCTGTGGGGACTCGGGGGCTTGGGGCGCCAGCGCTGTGGTCAGGGCGGCCGTCAGCGGAGGGAGGGACGCTGGGGCCAGGGCGGGGGTTGGCAGGGGTAGCGATGCTTGGGTAGGGGTGGCTGTTGGCGGGGGTAGCGATGCCGAGGTCGGAATGGCTGTTGGCGGGGTAAGCGATGCTGAAATTGGGGCGGCAGTCAGGGGCGCAATTGATGCTGGGGCCAAAGCGGTCGGCAACGGTGCCGACAGCGGCATCGACACCACGCCTGCCTGGCCCGGCAACCCCACTATCCCTGCCACCCGCGCTGCCCCTTGCAACCCCACCCCGACCGTCGGCATCCCCTGCATGACCATCTCCCAAACAGCCATAGGCAACCCCTCCAGCCCCACAAGGGCTCCAACAGACGCAGCGCCCCGTCCCCGCCCCCGCCTGCCCCGCCCGCCCCTCCCTCTCCCCGTCGCCGCAGCCGCGGGCGCCGTACGCCCCGCCCCCTTCCCCCGCCCCCTGCCACGCCCCCTGCCCCTGCCCTTTGACTCCCCTCCCGCTGCTACCCCGACTAACGGAGCTGACACCGCCACAGCCTCCGAACCTTTCGTATCCCCCAGCCCTGCACTCGCAGCGGCCCCTTGTGCAACCGTCTCGCCACCCACGCCACCTATGCTGCTACCAGCACCCGTGCCCACTGCAGCAAGGGACTTGTCAACCCCAGGAGCCAAAACTTCAGCAGTTGCCGGATCGGTGAGAAAAGAACCCCGTCGCCCGCGCCCTGGCCCAGCGGGACGCCCTCGGCCCCGTTTGGATGGCAAAGCAAGTGCCGGGTTTGAGTCCTGCCAGGGCGCCGAAGGGCGCGACGGGCCCGGAAGGGACGCGGCTGGCAAGTGAGGATCGACGGGGGCGGGAGGCTGGGCTGCTAGGGCGGGGAGAGGGAGCGAAGGCAATGACAGGGTCGGCGCAGAAAGGGCCGCAGAGTGCGAGGCGGCAGAGTGGGCGGCGGGGGCCGAAGTGGGGACCACCGGGGCGGAAAAGCTGCCTGGAAAGGCCTGGGCCAGCAATGGCGGCAGGGAAGGTGGCAGGGAAGAAGGGTGCAGGGACGACGGCAGCGATGCCGGCAGCACCAGCGGCACAGACGCGATCTGTGAGCGCGCGTCCGGTTGCGAAAAGGCCACGGCATTCTGCGCCACGGGCTGAGGGGCGACGCCGGTGCCATGGCCCGCAGGCGGGGCTTGCGGCCCTTGCAGAACGAACACCGTGCTCCCCTGGGCCGCCCCCAGCATCGCCGGGTTTGTTAGAAACAGCTGACCCGTGGTTGGGTCCCATCGCAGGCCAGCGCCCTGGAAATGAGAGTCTATAGGCAGGGACTGGGCGGCAGGGAAAGGGCCGACTGCGCTGCCGTGAGCCCTGGGGTGAAAGCCGGCCCCGCCACCGATGTCCTGACCCATAGCCTGCACCCCGCCCTGCGCCATGACCGGCACCTGGCTCAAGCCATGACCCGGCATGTAACCCGGCATCTGGCTTTGCATATGACCGGGCACCTGACTCAGCCCAAGGCCTGGCGGCTGGCTGGGCGTCTGCGTCTGTGTTTGCGTGAATGTCTGCGCCACGCTCGCCTCCAGGGCGCCTAACGGCATGCCCCCGACCCCACGCACATCCCCCGCCGCCCCTGCAGCTACGCCCCCTCGCTCCTCATGCCCTGCCACTGCCGCGCGCCCCACTCTTCCCGTCCCTGCATCCACCCACACAAACTCTGCCCGCGTGCCCTCCCGTGACCCCTCGTGCCCCCCGCCGCTCTTCGCATCTCCACCCAGTCCCATCTCACGCGCCCCATCCCCACCATCCTCCCACCTCTCCCTCAGCAATGCCCTACCCCCACCGACAGACTGGGAACCCCCCCCGCTTGAAACGGACGCACCACCTGCCATCGCCCCACCTGCCACAGCCCCACCCATCGGCGCTGTGGGCGCTCGATGTGCAGCTGGCATGGCGGGGAGGTCAGGGAGGATTTGCTGAGGCCATGGCAGGGCACGCCCAGGCACACCGGCAGACGCATCTGAGCTGCCCCGCACCACGCCCGCTGACTTCCCATTGCCCGGGGCGAGGCCGGCGTGGTCGTAGCTGCCGTGGTTGGCGAGGCTGGGGTCCGTTGCTGCGTAGTGGGCGTGACGTGGGGCGTGGTCGTGACTACCTTGGTTGTTGGCAAGTCCAGGATCGCTGGCGGGGTGGTAGTTGGGGTGATCGTGCTGTGCATCGGGTGCGACGATCGCGTGTTCCGGTTCGAGTCTGTTCCTGGCGAGGATGAGCGTGATGCGGCCGAGGAGTGCAAAGATGTCGCGATCGTGCAGGCGCACGCCCACCGACGCCGCCACGGCATGCACGCGGTCTGCCCTGTCCACGTGGCCGCTCTTGATGCCGTCCGCGATCCAACTGCGGGGTGTAAATGAGGTCAAGCGAGGGGTAAATGATCAGCGAGGGTACAGTGATCGTGGGGTGATCATGGGGTCACTCGCACTCAACTCGCACAACACCCAGCCACCCAGAAGTGACCCACCACGCAACGATGCCCACCCAACACCATTTCCGCAACACTCACGTGAGCGTCCCCCTCTGGTCTTGCGACAGCGGCTGCCACCCGTCCCCGCTCCTCTCCTCTCGATCCACCACGCGCCCCTCCACCCCTCCCGCACGCCCCTCCGTGCCCCCGCCCCTTCCCTCCAAAGCCCCCTCCGACCCCGACATGCTCCCACCCCCAGACGTCCCGGGTTCGAATCCAGGCGCGTTCCCTACTCGTCTGTGACCCCCTCCCCGCCCCCTCAGCCCCCAACTCTGGTCGCTGCTCCCCCCGCCACGCAACCGCAACACCGCCCCGCCCGCATCGCAACATCCCCCCCTCAACACCCCAGCTTCTGCCCCGCCAGAACCAACTGCGCCATGCAAGCTCCACCCCGCAACCTCCGCTTCTCCCCACACACCTCCATCCCTGTCGTGCGGGTCAATGCTATCGCCCTTCCCACCCCCCCGCATCGCTGCCCAAGCATCCCGCCGCCGCACACGCTTCCTCGCCACACCATCCACGACGCCCTTTCTTTCGCTCTCCCCGAGAATCAAACCCCCGCCACGCACATCCCCAAGCACCGGCGATGGAGTGGCTGCCCCATGCTGCATGACAGCTGCGGTAGCCACCCCAGCAGCCACCGCACGCTGCTCGTCCGCTGCAGTGGCCGCCCCGCCTCTCCCGCTGCCGCGGCGGCTCACGCTCGGCCGGCCCTGCGCAACGAGGGAGGGACTGATCGTATGACCCCTTATCCAACGCTAGCGCATGCAGATCGCACCCATCCATCACCACCACGCAGACCATCACGATCACCAACCATCACTCTCATCAATCAATCATCATTCTAGCCCATCATCCCTCGCCTTCTGCTCGGGGAAGGCCCGCCCCCCTCGGTAAAAAAAGCCGCAGCGTCCGCCTCCGCCTCCGCCCCACCCTTCCCCGCCCCTGCACCGCCACCCACCGCCCCCTCCGCCCCACTCCCACCCTCGCCCTTCCCGTCCCCAGCGCTGCGCCTCTTCTTACGCCCGCCCTTACTCCCAGATGCCTCGTTCACTGCGCCGCCACCCCCAGCCCCGCCAACGCCCACGCTGCCACTCTCCCCGCCACCGCGCTTGCTCTTCGTCCCGCCCGACCTCGCTCTGCCCTTGCGCTTGCTTGCACCCGCACCCGCATCTGCGTCGCCCGCAACCCCATTCACATCCCCATCCACCTCCATCGCCCCTGCAGCCCCGTCCTCCCCTTTCGCGCTCGCACCTCCGCTGACCTTCCCATCCCCGCCTTTCTGTGCCTTGCCACGCCGGCGCCGCGGCTTGGGCGCCCCGTCTCCCTCGCCCTCTCCCTTCCCAACCCCCTCACCCTCACCGCCACCCTCGCCGCCACCCTCGCCACCTCCCTGCTTGCCCCGCTTGCCACCCTCCCCACCGCTCTTTGCCCTCGCGCGCTTGCGGGGTGCCTTGGCATTCTCTTTCGGCTCGTCATCGCCTTCCTCGTCTCCCCCTTTCTCATCTCCCCCTTTTCCCTCCCCAGCCTTGCCAGTGCCCTTGCCCCGTCGCCGGGGCTTCGGGGTTCCGTCCGCATTCGGCGACAGCACCCGGGCCTTGCTGGGCGTGAACTCCTGGTCACTCCCATCTGAGAGAAACGAAGGGACCAGCCGAGTTATTAGTAATAATAATAAGATTTGGAACAGCAAGCATCGACAACACAGCGATCGCCAAAGAAACATTGGCATGGAGCACAACGCAAGCCGTCACCACTGCATTAGTCTTCCCCTTCCCCCTTACCTTCCTCCCCCAGTTCCCCAAACATCTCCAAGGCCAGCGTTGCGTAGTCCACCCGGGCCCTGCGCCTTCCCACCCCCAGCCCCTCCTCCGCGGCAGCAGCCCCTTCCGGCTCCAACGTGACACCGCGGCCACCCTCTGCGCGCGGCGACGAACCCGCTGCCCCTGCTGCCCCCTTGGCACCTCTGGCGCGGCGCTTGCCGGATTGGAACGCAGAGCCTGCCAGGTACTCTTCGACCAGCCGGTCGTGCCTCCTGCGAACGAACGAGGCACGCAATGATATGATTACTGGTCCAGTCTCTCTGATAGATGGTGGCGTCCAGGCGTCAACCGGCAGCACCACTTTCGTTCTCCCCATCATCATCACTATCACTGCAACCATCACTGTCACTCACATGAGCACCTCCCTCGTCTCCGCCCCCGGCGTCCGCAGCTCCCCGTCGCCCTCCCCCCCCGTGCCCTCGTCCCCTGACGTCAGGTCTCCCGTTTCAAACGATGCGCCGCTGCCAGAATCCCCGTCAGAGTCACCATCGCCATCGTCGCTGCCCGTCCCGTCTCCCTCGCCCGCCACGTACTCGCTGTCGTCCTCATCGCTGCCCAGCTCGCCGAACAACAGAGCCGCGGCGCCAGACACCGCCGTGCTCTGCATCCCCGCGCCCACCACCGCACTGTGGGGGGAGACAGCACAGGCGGGGCCGGGTTGACGCAAGTTAAAGCAAATAACGATGGCGGGCAGTGAAGCTGATGCTCGGGTCATTTTAAGTCATACATTGTGATCATGACTGCCATCCCTCTCACCCCACCACTCCACATCCATCTGCCGTCACACATCCCCCCCCCCCTCCCCCCCTCCACTCACCCCGCCACCCCCGAGTCATCTGCCGTCACCGCCGGCGCCCTGGCCGCCTTCTCTGCCTTGGGATCGAAGTCCTCTCGGAAAACATCGCGCCACCCTGTGTTGGCGTCGAACTCCGTGCCATATGCCTCGTTCAAGAGGTCGAGGATCTTGTCGCGGGTGATGCAGGGGGTGCAGAACCATTCTGTGGGAGTAGACAGGGGATGGGGTGGGGCTGGGGTGTGATGGGGATGTGTGTACAGGTGTGTGGGCCAGCGGTGGCTGGGCAGAGTAGTATCGTCCCCGGCCTCCCAGCGCTGCTTACCCTCGTCTTCGTCTTCCATCTGCTGCGCCGTGGGCGGATGCGCGTCGCAGCTGGCGTGGTAGAGCCTTCCGCACCCCGACAGGTCGCACAGAACCAGGTCACCCCCGGCCTCGTCCTTGCTCCCGCACATGGAGCACACGGCGTCGGGATGCTCAAAATCCATGCCGTCGTCGTCCCACACCGACTCGGGCTGCGGTGCGAGGCGAGAGAGGCAGATGGAGGGGTCACCGCACACGTCGCCCAACACCGACCTGCCGCTGCTGCCGACGCAGCCCGCGATCCTGCCGGTGACAATCGCGTCGCGCGATGCGTTATTAGCAGCTGCGGCGACGCGTAACCCGAGCTGCGACGCGGGCCACGCACCAGGGGCTTGTCTCCGTGGTGGTTCTCACAGTACCGAAGGGCGGCACGGATGATGGCCTTCGACCGGTGCACCTGCCTCCCCGCGCGATTCATCTCCGCTGTCTGCGGAAGACGCAATCACAGCTGCACGGTCCGGGGCGACGCGGACGGCGCGGCATCGCGCGGCGCTGCTGTGGTGAAGTTCAGTCAGCCTTCGCTGACTGAGGCGTGCTTCCATGCCCGGGGATCGCGACGCGGCCGGCAAAGGGGCCGATCGCGGGCGCGCGCATTCGGAAAAGGGACTATTATAATGCGATTTACCCATCGCGCGCGTGACTGCGCTCGCCTGCTTGACGCGCTCGATGCCACGGCCACGGAAACCTTCGGCGGAGTAGGTGTTGAGCGCGTGCTCCTCGAGCAGCAGACGGCCAATTTGGTTGGCCGCGCGAGTGAAAACAGCCTTGCATTCCTGCGCGCGCTCGAGGGCCAGCTCCCGGCGCCGGGAGGCGCTGCGGGGGGCAAAGAGACCAGCAATGGCGACATCGAGTCAGGCACAGCTCCGCGGCACGGGCGCCCGAAGCTGGCTCGGGCGAAAACGGCTCGCGTGGCGCGCATGGTGCGCTGCCCAGCTCGCCGGAGCCCCCGCCGCTCCCCACCTCATCGGCTTGCCGGACTTCCCCTTCGGCTTGGGCGGGCGTTGCACCGGCTCTGCAGGCAGCGCGCGGCGAGGCTCGTTGCGGGGCACGCGCACCGTCATAGTTCGTGCCGAGAAAGGACGAATGACCCTTGCGTGAGTCGGAGGCGGGGACACAAGGCCGCATGGTGCTGCACAAGAGGCTGTGCAGACGTGGCCAAGCAGACGACAGCTCGCGTGCAGAGGGCGGGCGGCACGAAGGGACGGGTTGGGCAAGAAGCCTTGTCGGCGTGCGCACAGGAAGAGCGCTGAGCGAAACGCCAGGCAACGGCACGGACCAGGGGCTGTGCAGAACTGGGAGCTTTGAAACACCCAGCCAGGCGACGCGCCTCGAAGGGGGCCATCGCGGAAGCGCAAGGACCGAGGCGTTTCATAAAGTACGAGAAATCTGTGAAACGAGCATGAGGGCCCCAGGCTGCAGGGGCCGCCCAAATTCGCCCGGGCAATGTCGCCAGCGCGTCACCTGACTTGTCGCCCAGGAGCAGTGCCACATAGTCGCTGTCCTCATCCAGATGGCGTGAGGGAGCCTTTACATCGCCCGACCGCCCTCCGCCGAACCCTTTTTGCCTCATGGTTGGCGGGGTGCGGGACCAGCTGCCTCCCTCGGCTCTCAGAAAACGTGCCGGGACTCTAGAGGGACATGACGCGCTGAAAGAACAAATTTTGATCAAGAGGACCGCTTGCGACGGGCTGCTAGGCGCGGGGGGGGCCGATGTCAACGCGCTCGCGACGTCTCCGCTGCCTGGATCCCAATCGCAGCGACCGACTCGGACCCTGTGACAGGCCTGCAGGCTCTTCTCAGAGCGGCAGTGGAAGCAGCAGCAGCCTTGGCCAGCGCACAGCCAGTGTCTGACGAAGGTGCGTCAGTGCTCCAGTGTGCCCCTGGGCGTCGCTTGGCCCCGTTCCTCCCGCGGACACGGCAGTTAAGCAGGTGCTAGGCACGAACCGTGGGCGGGAGGGCACCCGCGACAGTCTGCCCGCACGCAGGTGGGCTTTAAATGTGGCGCCGAGCATACGGCCGACCTCAGCGCCCCGAGAGCCTTGTGCTTCTCGTCTGCAATCCCATACTCTCCTCGCGAGCCGCGTGCCGACGTTTGGATGCGCTCACGCCGCGCATGAGTGACAAAACACGTCCATCCTTTGCTCACCACTCAGGGCTCGATGTCTACCCGCAGGGTTCCTGTAACAGCATCTTCTCGACTTGCAGCGAGCGCGTGACTTCCTGCGCATCGATTTTAGCGGGTGAGATGAGCAATGGGCTCGGTGGGTGTCTGCAGCTCGGCTGGTAGGGCGTGGTGTGGGCGCGACCCGCGTGCATTCATTGTCATTATGACATCGTTTTACGAATAGCCACTCAAGGCATCCTTCTGAGGATCGCCGGCTGCCACTGCGCGGGGTGACATGTGCGCGCCTCTTCCGGCGCCCTGAAAATTCGCGGCTTCCTGTTCTTGCCCCAAACTTATTCAAAGCTGTTGCTTGTATCTCCCCAGGTGGCCCGAAGAGGGTAGGAGGCGCTCCCGGCGCGGGGCGCCAGGCGTGGCGGGGATGGTTGGACCCGGACTGCTCTCCACGGCGGACCATGGCCTGCGCACAACCAAGAAGGTCCTCATCGAGAATGCTATCGAGTACACGGACACGCTTGGGTACGTCATGGGCCGCTGCGCGCTCGCCGGGCGCGGCTGGCCAGATGCGTCACCGCGGCTCAACCTCTCGCGCGCCCCCGCCGCAGTTGGAAGAAGTGGCAGCCCGGCGCCGAGCACGTCAAGCACATCCTGGTGCGCAACATCTGCCCCGATGTCATCAAAATCAAGTATGGCCTTCCTTCGACCAAATACTTCCGCATGGACTTCCCCGAACCCATCAAGCTCTCCCCCGGTGCGTCGTTTGCGCCGGCTATTTCGTGTTGCACAGCAAACGCACCTAGATGATTTATCCTTGCTTGCAAATCCACGTCCCGGTCCCCATCGCGACCGCACAAGCGCCGCGCATGTCGACCCCGACCCCTTTCCCCGCGCAGGCATGTCCGCGAGCATCCCTGTGACCTTCTGCCCCACTCGCGCGATGCCGTACCAGGACCGCGTCACGTTCCAGTGGGCGCGCGGGGAATTCACCGTGTCGCTGCGTGGCCTGATGCCCGAGGTGGACCTGGAGGTCCCGCCGCTGGTGGACTTCGGCTATTCGCCGTGCCTCGAGCGCCGCTCGCACCGCGTCTCCATCCGCAACGTCGGCCGCGCGCCCGTCGACTTCGCCTGGACCGTCCCCGCGCCCTTCGCGGTCGAGCCGGCCCAGGGGTCGGTCCCGGTAAACTCTGAAGCAGTGCTCACGTGCTCCTTCCTGCCCACCTCCGCCTCCGTCTTCACCGCCTCCGCCGTCTGCAACATCACGGGCGGGCCCTCGATCACCATGCGCATGCAGGGCATCGGCAAATACGCCTTCTTGCGCCTCGATGCCGACCGCGTCAACTTCGGAGAGGTAAGGCACGGGGGGTATGATTGAGTCATCGACAGTGCTGGCCCTGCCGCATTCCCTCGCCTCCACAACGCCCCTCAATGCCACCGCTCACAAGCGCGACAGTCTCCTCGACGCCCCCCGCCCTCCGCCCTCCCTCGCAGGTCCTCCCCAACTCCGTCGAAGAGCGCATCGTGACCCTGCACAACCTGTCCGCCGTCGAGGCCAAATTCGAAGTCACCGGAGATGGCGATCCCGAACAGAGCCCCTTCGCCATCGTGCCCGCCTCCGCCACCATCCCGCCCTCCTCGTCCGCGCCCCTGCGGGTGAGACAACCCCGCGCTTTAGAGAGCGACAGCTGTGCTGATCCCGGTTCATTTGTGCGCATTGCATCTGTGCTTCCCACCTCCTCAGCACCCACCTCGCTCCCAACCACGACCCCTGACCTGCCTGCCACCTACCCACCCTCATTTGCAGGTCAGATACAGCCCCACGACTGCGGACTCTGCCATCTCTGAGGTCTTTAGCGTCGTGGCCGTGGGGGGCAACACCCTCACGCTCACCGCCAAGGGGGCGTGCGTGGGGCCGGAGGTGTCGCTCTCCACGCAAATCCTCAACTTCGGATCCGTGCAAGGTGCGTGCGGTGCCAGTGCAACTGCGAACTTCGCAGCACAACGCTTGCCTTGCAGTCAAGCGCCGGCCGCACCTGTATCCGCACCCGCACCCGCACGCGCACCCACAGCCCACCCGCGCCCCCCACCCCCGTCGCTCCCGCAGCCGGCAAGCGCGCCAAGCGCGCCTTCATGATCTACAACCGTGCCCGCGTCGACGTGGCCTTCCAGTTCACCTGCGAGGGTGCCGGGGCGTTCGAACTCGACGCCGTCCGCGGCGTCCTCCCCGCCCTGGGTTCGACCCTCGTCAACGCGACTTTCACCCCGGAGGTCCCCGCGCAGTACCGCCGCCGTGTCTTCCTCCTCGTCATGAGCGCGTCGGAGGTCACGGCGCTCGACCTCATCGGAACGTGCTTCACGGCTGACCAGCACCCCGACCCGCTGCAGGAGTGGCACCTGCACCAGCACCCGCCGGCCATCGCGCCCACGCTGCCATCACAAGCGCTGCTGACGGGCGGGGACGCCGTGGAGGCCGCCACCCCGCGCGTCAGCCGGTGGGTGGGCGACGGGGGCGGCACGTTCGCGGCACCCACACTGGGGCCCGAGGGGTCGCCGCAGAGCACCCTGGCCGCCCGGCGCGCGACGCTGGGGTCCCCGGGCCAGGAGTCCGCGATGCTGCGCGAGGCGGTGGAGATGGCGGACATGGCGAGCCTTGCCGACTCGCGCCTGGGGTCGTGGGGTCAGATGCTCGCGCAGGCGCAGAGGGAGGGGCTCAGGGCAGGCGCCGGTGCCGCACAGGCCCCCGCGGCTGTGGACCGGTCGCCGTGGCGGGAGCTCTTCTCGATGACGCAACGCACCCCGGACGGTGGGCTGTCGGTGGACGCGGGCGCGCTGGATTTTGGGGCTTGCTCTCGCCTTCGCCTGGCGCCCAACAAGACGGTCACGGTGACCAACCACACCAAGGAGCGCCTGGTGGTGCACTGGGCCACCACGGCTGCTGAAGCCGACGTCGACCCTAAGGGTGAGAGCTACGCTGTGGTGCCATGTTGTGCTTGCCTACAACGCGCATCCCTCCCTCGCACGACTGACTCTCGTGTTCAAATGTAATACCTGCCGTTGTACATTGTACACTACCACATATAAAGCTGACTCCCTCCTCCGCACGACTGTTGCATTCAACCAAACCCACCCCTCGCACCGCCCCTCCGCAGGCCGCGTGTTCCCGGTCTTCCCCAACCAGGCCGAGGTGGGTCCTTCCCAGTCGGCCCAGTTCCGCGTGTCCTTCCGGCCCAAGAGGGACAACGCCTACTACGCGGCGCAGCTCGAGTGCTTCGCGGTGCGCAAGGCCGCCACGCACAGCTCCCTCGAGACCGGGCGTGCCAGGAACGCCGAGCAGCTGGCGGCGCAGCCCGTGCCGCTGCCGTGGGCGCTGGTCGTCGACGCCGTCGGGCACACGTTCCAGGGGGCGCAGGAGTCGCTGCCCATGGTGGCCATGTCAGCACAGCAGGTGAGAGGCACGAGGGGTGGGGGAGTCTGCACATGTCAGCAGGAGTTGCATGAGCTGGTCTCCTGCATGGCTTTTGTAAATGTGATAACGAATAACACCGCTTACGCTGTCATGCAGCCTGACTGTTCTGCTTCAAGCCCCGCCTCACCTCATTACACCTCTCGCCTCGTCACGCCTCTGTTCCTCTGCCCCTCCCAGGTGGAGTTCCCGGCTGGCTACGTGGGGTCCTCCAGCAGCCAAGTCGTGTCCCTCTTCAACCAGGGGGCCACCCCGGTGACCTTTGAAGCCTCCGTGACGGCCGGCGCCGACGACGCGGGCATCGACGCTCCCTTCGCCGTGTACCCCTCCTGTGGGGTGGTGCCGCCCGCGTCCCGGCAGCTCTTGGCGCTGCGGTTCTCCGCTAAGGAAGCGAGGGTCTTTGCCGGGAAGCTCAAGGTGAGCAGCAAAGCGTGGTGGTCGCCTGGTCTCAGCAGCGACGGCGATCGCTCGCCCGCAGCTGCTGTGGCGTGCATCAGTTGCTGTCACCACAGGTGCTGCGACCATAGAAGTCACCGTGCCATGTATATAATACCGACATGCCCACATGCGCACTCGCTGACCCCATCGCACACGCTTACTCGCTGACCCCTCTGCAGGTGCTGGTCAATGGCCACGGTGCGCAGTCGGTGGCGCTGCGGGGCGTCGGGTGCCGCCCGGCGCTGCGCCTGGGCGACTCCGGGACTCTGTTCTTAAAGCCCACGTGCGCGGGGGCGTCCTCGACGTGCCTCCTGCCGTGCCGCAACCCCACGCCCGTGCCCGTGGCCTTCCAATGGGAGATCCCCGAAGCCGCCAAGTCGCTGCTGCGGGTGTCCCCGGAGGCTGGGGTCATCCCTGGGGGCGAGTCGCTCTCTGTCGAGTGGACCTTCGCCCCACGAAAAGCCAAGGCGTACTCTCTGGCCGTCCCGGTGCACATGGGACCCCCCAACGGCTCCCACTTCGCCGCCAGCCGCGGCGTGAGCGACGTCGCGGTGCTGCGGGTCGTGGGGGAGGGCACGGCGGGCGGGGTGGCCGTGACGAGCGGACCACTTCAGGCCGGGGTGGTGCGCATCGGGGACGTGGGGAAGGTCGCCGCCACGGTCGTCAACCAGTCCCAGGGGGTCCTGCAGTTCCTGCTAGTGCCCTACCGCGTGCGACACGACGGGACGGAGGAGATCGAGACGTCCGGGCAACTCACGCTGCCCCAGCCTCGGGGCACCCTGGCGGCCCTCACCGAACACAAGGCAAGTGCCGTGCAGGGAGGACGATGCTAAGGGACGGTCGGGCATCTGTTATTCGATTTCCTCGAACAAAGAGTGGCAGCAAATACCGTGACACAGTACCATATCGAGAGTGCTCGATGCGCAGGTCTACCCTTGCACCATGCGCCTGGAAGTGCCCTCGCTTCACGCTTCGCCGCTTTTTCCTGACTTCCCACGATGTTTGTCCGCAGATCCCCGTGGACTTCGCCCCGCGTCGTCGCGCGCTGTTCCATTTCCGCGTCAAGGTCTTTGCGATGGGCGGGGGGAGCGCCTCCGCAGCCCCGCTTGTGCCCGAGGCGATTGATCCAGCGGACCCCACGGGCCTGGGCCTGCCCTGCGCGGCGCAGTTCGACGTCATGGGCTCTGGGCAGCACCCGATGCTCCAGATCGTGGACGTCGCCAGCAGCCTCCAGAAGAGCGTCGTGTGGGACATGTCACAGGCTGCCGAGATCAACCAGGTGAATGCGCGACTGCGGGACGGTGCGCACTTTCCATTCACTGCTCAATCTCTCTCGTTTTCCCACCACCCTGCCCCTCACTCACCCACCCCTCGCCGCCCCCACCCATCCCCTGTCACCCTGTGTTTCTCTCACCCGCCCACCCCCATCCCACCTGCCCCACCCATTCCAACCCCAGGCGTTTGGCGCGGCCATGACCATCGACGAGCTCCACCGCGTCGAGGCCCTGGCCATGGGCAAGACATCCGTCACCGACGTCATGCGGCAGCTCACGCCCATCCCGGTCGACCTCCCCTGCGGCGCGCCGGGCGCCGAGGACGCCGTGCTGCACCTCTTGCTGCGGAACGTGTCGGACTTGGACGCCGACTGGAGCATCTCCCTGCCCAACGAGACCGACCTCGACATGGAGTCATGGGTATTGCCTCGCTTCCCTCCCGACGCCGTGGCGCAGATGGAGCACCTGTTCGAGGTGCACCCGCGGTCCGGCAAGGTCGCGCCGGGTGCCGAGCAGCAAGTCACGCTGCGCTTCCGGCACGAAGCCCCCGCCGTGCACCGCCTCCCGCTCCTCATGTACATCGCGCACGGCAAGTGCCTGTCCCTGGAGATCGTCGGCCGCACCCTGGAGCCGGACGCCGCGCTGATGGCTTCCGGCGACGTGCACCACGAGCTCGTGGCCGTCGAGGTCGGCCGCCCCGAGCCGCCCCTCCAGACCGTCACGCTCTACAACCGCGGGCCCGCACCCGTGCAGTTCGAGCTCGACACGGCCGCTTTACAGGACCTCCGCGCCGCCTGCTGGGACTTCGAGGTGCTCAAGCTCCTGTCGCCATCCCAAGGGACCATCCCTGCCAGGGGCCACCTGGTCACGTGGTGGAGCTTTTCGCCCCTCGAGGCCAAGGAGTACGCGGTCACTGTCCCGGTGCGCGTGGACGGGGAGCCGTCGCACAACCTGGTGGTGACGGCACGCGGCGTGGCACCCACGCACGTGCCGGGGAGATGGGACGCGATGGCGGAGGCGGAGGGGCTGATTGCGGGGCACCGACCGCCGCCGGGGTCCCTGGGACTGCTGTCCGGCGAAGTGGACCCGTTCAGTGGGAGGGGCGCAGAGGCCGATGCGCCCATGCCCAGTGGCGATGCGGCGGGGGACACAGGGCGGTCGCGGGCGGCGGGGCCGAGCGCGGGGGCGGAGGCGAGCGCGGCGGGCTCGCCGGGGGCGGCACGGGAGCGGGAGCGGGAGCGGGAGTCGGGCCCTGCGGAGATGCCGCGCGCGCTTTTGCGGACGGCCACAGCGCGGCCGGGCACCAAGGACGGTCTGAGGGGCCCCGAGACGCTGGGCCTGGACGAGCGGACGGGCGAGAACATGGGCAGCGTGGACCTGCCGCTGTTCGCACGCCTGCGTGACCGGGCATCGCACGTGGCCCTGAGCCAGGATGTGCTGGACATGGGCAGCGTGGCGTGCGCCGAGACGCGGTGCAGCGTGCTGGTGAGGGCGGGGGGCAGATGGTGGCGGAATGCGCGGGGGGGCTTTGACTGCGATGGCGAGCTTTGCGGGGGGCTGAGGAGGGCTGGGACGTGCAAATGCGGTCATTTGGATGGGGCACCGTTCATCGGGGTACTGATCGCACCCAACCGTCGCTCACCTCCCTTGGCGCCCGCAGCTCGTGCACAACCGCCACGCGCACCCCATTCGATTCAAGTGGGCCCTCGGGGACTACGAAAAGGCCAAGGGGCGGGACGCTGGGCACTTTGGTGAGTCCTGGACAGGCAGCGGTAGGGGTGCACGGTCAGACATGCTTGGTGCCAGGGTGCTAATCGGCGGCACTAGAAACGATGCCGCGCATTGGCTCACTCTGCCCTGCTCTGACTCTCTCACACAGCCGCACCCCAACTCTCTCGCTCTGCCTTGCCCTAAGTGACTCTCACTCCCCCATACACCCTCTGCAGACGGGTCTCTGTCGATTGAACCCATGGAGGGCGCCCTGAAGCCCGGCGAGCGTTGCCTGGTAAAATTCGAGGTCCGAGGCGGTGGCCGCGCCGTGCTCTTCGACGGATGCGTGGTGCTGACGACTGAGGAGCAACAGGACTCGGTATCACCGCGTGACGTGGCGCGGTGGACCATGGAGCGCACCCAGGGCGGCAGGGCGGTGGCCGAGGAGGCGGCCAAGGCGCTGCGGATGAGGCCGGGAGTCACGGGTGAGCGCACGCGGCGAGTTAGGGTGCAAGCGGGGCTTGCGATGGACCGGATCGTGTTCTCAGCAGGTACTACTGAGAACTACCCATCGCCTTGGCCGCAGGGTTCGTGGCCAATGAGCTGTCTCTGGACGCCATCACTTCGGTCGACAGCGCCAACAACGAGTTGGACCTGAATGCCATCCAAAAGCACCGGGAGCGGCAGCAGCAGCAGGCGCCACCGCCGCCCCAGGTGCGCGTCCCTTCTTCAACGTCACAACATCGAAGGCAACGTGCTTCTATTAGTAAATGTAATTGTTGAAAACTTCGTTCTTGCAGGTCCGGCCTCTGAGAGTGATTGGGGAGGTGCACACGGGGGAGCCATTGCTGCCGCACCTGGCGGTCTTGCGGAGGCTGGCCGTGCGAGAGATGGAGGAGGCCAGGAGGTGAGAGAAAGGAAGAGAGAGAGGGGCTTATTGAGTGCTCATCTACATACGTCGTACGCAAGTCATGTTGGGGCTGCCACAGTCCCTGCCAAAGTGCCAGCCCTACCTACCCAATTGCCTCTAAGGTTTCATCTCTCTTTATGCTAACCCGCGTCCACTCATGCGCGTGCCTTTAACCACCCCCGCAGGTCCCTGTGGGGCGGCCGCGACCCCGAGCAGGCCACCGGTGCGGACGACGACGGAATGATGGCGTCGATCGTGGGGAGCGTGCTCGAATCCGCACTCGAGGCCCTCGCCTGCGACCCGACCGTCTTCGTCGCCGCGCTCGTCCCGCAGCCGGACATCCCCGCGCGGCAAGCCGGCCGCCGCAACGCAATGCCTGCGTCGGTGGAGGCGGGGGTGGGCGACGAGGAGGCACGGCGGGCACTGGCGGAGGCGGAGGGTCGAGTGGTGGACTTGGAGGCGGAGATGTTCGCCGAGTACCTGCTCGAGAGCGCCATCTTCAGGTGCGGGTTGTGCAGGGATTGGAAGGGGTTAAGCATTGCACGGGGCAGTCGTGGGGTGGCACTCTGCACCACACTGCTGTGCCATATGCGCCTTAATGATATGTTCATGACCCATCCGTACACGACATCGATATGTATGTCCCTTTCCTGGCCCCCGCAGTGTGCTGCAAGAGTCCGTGGCCCCCGCAGCGCAGAGGGCCGCTGCGCACGCCACATCCACGTTTGAGCCATTCCGGCCATCTCTGGTGAAGCCGGGCGGTTTTTGATTTGTGACGAGCGCTGAGTTGACAAGCAGTTCGCTGTTGTATCTGTAGATTGTTTGAGATCGGTCACGAAGCGTTGAAGAGACGTCCGGCCGCCAACTAAGGGAAAGTGCCACTGGCGGCACCGTGCTAACGATCTCCCGCATGCAATCGCACATCCCGCGACGGCTGCCCGCCTGAGGGGAATAAACAAACACTCCAAGCGGCCGCATTGCGAAAGCGGACACACGCACAACAACAAACAAGCTACGCCACGAAACGCGACAATGTCTCGGCTCTCTCCCAATCACCCAGCCGCCCTCACATCGCCTTCCTGCGGCTGTCGGCCCTCGCGGCCCACCGCTTGCTAGGACGCGCGTCGCTGTCGCTGGGGAGCTCCGCAGGCCCCGCGAGCGCATCAGACAGCGCCCCGGATCCCATAACATCGTGCATTCCCCTCGTCTCCATGTCCTGGGACCCCAGGCCCTGCCCGCGGCTCGGCTCCCAGACCCCCGCCATCGCTCGCCGGGCGGCGGCGTGGAAACCCCGACCGGGCCCGCCCGCCTCCGACCCGGCCGCACTGCGAGGGGGGGCGATGGGTGACAGCAGGTCACGATATGATCATGATCCAGGCACTTGTTATGTAACATAACCCAAGACGAGACTGAGCGGATCATGATGTGATTGATGGTACACCCACCCCCCACCCATCCCCTCTCAAGCAATCACCTGTCCGGCTCCATCACCGCCGCCGGGTCCCCGTCATCATCCACCGCCCCCCGGTCCACCCGCCGCCGGCTCAAGCTCCCCCGCAGCGCCGTGCGTATCTCATCCAGCTTCCGCGACACAGCGCCGTCGTCGCTCTCGCCGCCCTCGCCGGCCCCGGGGCTCCCGCCGCCCTCCGCGCCCCCCGCCCACCGCGCGACTCTGTCCTGCACCCTGTCCAGGCTCCTTCGACCCAGGCCGGCGTTGGGCGACAGCGTGCTGCTGGACCCGATGCGCCGGATTGAACCCGAGCTGGACCTCTCCCCGTGCAGCAGCATGCGCCCGTCCGCCACCGATGCCACCCTGCGACGGTCCAGGGGCACACGGCCGTCCACGCTGCCCTGCGCCGCCGACCCCGCCTCGCTCGTGCGCCCCGGGCTGCCGCTGCGCATGCTCGGCAGCGTGTTGCGGCCACTGAGGGAGTCCGCACGGTCGGGGCGGCGCGAGTTCCCACGCAACCCGCGCCGGGACGCGTCCCGCCGGCCCAAACGGTATGCCTCTTGTATGGCCATCACGATGGAAGGGTCCGGCGCGCCCCCGTCGCCCACCCCCGCGGCCCCGGGTGACACGCTGCGCTCCCGGCTGAGCCGCCCCGTGCTGCCCGTGCCCTCTCGGGTCATCGACGAGGTCGCCAAGGGCAGCGAGGCGGAGAAGGCCCCGGTGCCAAATCCCCCGCTCGCTGTGGTGAACTCCCCAGACCCGCCTCTCCCGTTCAGGAGCGGCGAGGTGGGTTCCGTGCCTGCGTGTGCACGTGACCCCGTAGCGCCTGGGTTGATGGTCTCTCGCACGCGGGAGGCCAGGAGCTGGATGCGCATGTCCTTGCCGCCCTGTGCCGGGAGGCTCTCTGTGGAGGCGGACAGTGGGCCCAGCCAGCCGGGGCCCGCGGAGTTGGGGGCGCTGAGGCGAAGGGACTCGGCACGGCGATAGACCTGAGGGTGAGGGTGAGGGCGAGGGTAGCAGTGAAGGTGGCTGTGAGGGTGGCAGTGAGGGTGATAACTTCGGTTGGTGTCAGCACCCGCAGTCACACACCGTAAATATCGTCATTTACACCACTCGCCTTCATCAGCCTCTCGGAGGTCTGCCGGCTCATGTCCCGCGCCCACCCGGCCCGCCCCATGCCCTCCGACACCCTCTTGTGGGCCATGACTGGCATGGGACCTGGCGTGTCGTTGCCAGAGGTCTCCGTGCCAGACTCCTCCCCGCTGTCCATGCCACCCATGCCGCCGTTTGGGGTTAGCACGCCCGTCGACACCGCCTCCCCTGTGCGAGGCAGGCGTGATCAAACATAGGCAAATTGGATTCACCCTAGCTGATGACGAAGCAGCAATCGATGTCATGAAATGCTCACATCACCTGAGAACATGACATGGCCGATGCTCGCGCCCCTCACCTCTCCGTTCTCCCGACAGCACCATCCCCAGGTGTGCGCCCCACGCCCCCCGCGCCTGCCGCGCCCCCCGCGACAGCGCAGTGACGGCGGAGACGAGGGAGGAAAGGTCCTGGGACATGGGGCCATCGGGGGCGCCGCTGTTGTCCGGGATGGCTGCGGGGCAAAGGCGAAGGCGAGCTCAGTTGGGGTATCGTCAGCGCACAAGGAATGGAGCCCGCACTGAGACAAGGGCTAGTGTGACGGTCATTGCGCACGATGCTCATCCAGCTATGTTCACCTGAGAATGGCTGGAACATGAGCTCCCTTCGGCTGACCACGCGCCCGGCTGCGCCGAACGCCGCCCTCTCGTGGCCCTCGCCGCCACTCGCGGGCGCCTCGGCCAGCGCATACAGCGCCTCGATCAAGCTCTCCATGTTCTCCTGGTGTGTGTGTAGGAGAGAGGCGTGCAGCTCGCGTGGTACTGCCTGTGCCTGTCCCAGGGCCGTCTTGACGCGCTCCAGCCGCGCGCGGACCTCTGAGGATGCCTCTGGGGGAGCAGGAGAGAGCAGGAGGGAGTAAGAGAGGTTATAAGGGAGTGGGTGAGGTGGAGCGGTGACGGAGCGAGGGAGGGACAGAGCTGAGGGGACTATGGGTGATTGGGATGGGCTGAGCGTTCACCGTACTATGCATCCCATCGCCCTTGCCCCTCCCTCACCCGTCGGCCCGAGGGCCGTCGCCAGTTTCTCCAAGTCGTCCCGCATCTCCGCCAGATCCGATGCGGCGTCCACGGCGCCCGACCCCTCCCCGCGGATGATACGCTCGGCACGCTCCGCCAGCCGCGGCACCACCGTGCTCGCCAGACGCCGAAGCTCGTCCGGGGACGGAGAAAGCGACTGCCTCGCAGCGTCAGCATTTCCACTCCCACCCGCACCCGCAACCGCACTCCTACCCGTCCCTGCACCCCCGTTCGCACCTGCACCTGCACCCGCACTCGCGCCCGCCCCATCCGCCCACAGTCCCCCCCGCCCCTCCCCCCGCTGCGTCACCTCCCCTTCCTCCTCACCCTCCTCCAGCAGCCCCTCCGCCCACGCAGGCCCCCGCCGCCCCTGCCGCAACGCCCCTGCCCCAGCCCCCGCGCTCCCCCACACCCCCGCCCCCACATTCCCCCACTCCCCGCCACCCCCCGCCCTACCCCCCCACGACTTCCACGTCATCCCCGCCATGTCCCCCAGCATCCCGCCCTTGTCCAGCATCTGCCGCTGGCTCGAACCCCGCGCGCGCTTCAGCATATCACGTCGCGACACCCCCGCGCTACTCGCACCCGCCCCGCCCTCCATCGTGGAACCCCCGCCCCGGCTCGTCGCGTCCAAACCCTGCGCCGCCCCCAAGCCCATCCCAGCCAGCTCCTCCTCAATCACGTTCGCCGGCACCGGCTCGCTCTTGATGTGGACCAGCGCCTTTAGGTTGGCCACCGGCGGGGGTCGCACGAAGCCCATGGGACCCTCCGCATCCCGGGAACCCCCCGCATACAGCCCCGCATTCGACCCCCCGTCACCCCACTCTGACCCGGACCCAGCCCCCGTGCCCGTACCAAACCCTCCCGAAGGCGCCTTGCTTGGGCCGTCCGTCGCAGTCGCAGGCGCCGTCACCCCAGCCGTCGATGCGCCGCTCGTCCGACGGATCACCGTCCCCGCGTGGCTCGCGCCGCTCTGGTCCGCGTCGCCAGTGTCGATGCCAGTGTCGCTCGCTTCGTCGACGCCATCGCGGCGGCTCGGCCCCGGCGACCGCCCCGGGCGAGGCACCGCGGCCGCCAACGCTCCCCCGCCCCCCCGCGCCACGCGCCGCAGCAGCGTGGGCGACTCGGACGCCCCAGGATCCTCTGGCATTGGGAGGTCTTGCCACGCACCCGTCTCTGCCTTCGCCTCTGCCCCCGCCGCAGCCGCCGCCCCCGAAGCCCCCTCCGCGTCCCTCTCCGCTCCCCGCTCCCCGCGTTCGTTGCCCCGCGTGCCCTTGCCCCACCGCGCCGCGTTGCCTCGGCCCACATCCCCAGTTTCCGGCCCATCGTCACCCCGTGCCGCCATATCCACACGGTAGCGCTCCGCTGCCGCCGTGCGCAGCGCGCCGTCCCCGATGCTCCCGAAACTCCCAAACGACACGTCTCGCTCCTTCTCTCGATCCAAGGGACGCGGCAGCACGGATGATGCCGGCCCAGCACTCTCATGCACACCAGCACTCGACCTCCCACCTTCACCCCACCTCGCACCAGCACCCGCGCCCGCCCCCCGTGTCTTCCGCGCGCCCACTTGCCCCGGCGCCGTCTTGGTGAGCCGTTCATCGTTTCCCTCCACCTCATCCTCTTCACTTGACAACACCACATCACCCCCTATCCCCGCCACACTGACACCACCCTCGCCCTCCCTGGTCGTCACCACCGTCCCATCCGCCTCAGCACCCTCAGACGCGCTGTGACGCGAGCTGTCATGCTCGCTAGGCATCACCCACCGACCCTGGGACCCCGCCTTTGCCACCCGCACCGCTTCACCACCAGACGCGGCCGCAGGCAATGACCTCAAGCCCTCGTCTGGCTTTCCAGCCACGCCAGTATCCACCCCCTCGCCCGATGCCCTCTCCGCCATACCCACCGCAGCACTGCCTGCCTCGGCGCGCCCGGTCTCACTCACGGATGCAGCCGCGTCACCGCCAGTGGCCTCGCCAGAACCCCGCCGCGCGCCTCCGTCCGCGTGCGGCCCGCTCCCCGCCTCGCCGGCTCTCCCAGGCAACCCGCTCTCTCGGAACCGACTCCCCGCACCCGCCCCAGCGAGACTGCGCACAACGCCGCTGCCGCCACCGCTCCCCTTCCCGACCTCCCCTTCGGCAGCCAGACCCCCATTGACTTCCGACCAGTCGCTCTCCGCCATGCTGCCCTTGCGTGCCACCCCGGATGGCGCACCGACCACCGAGGGTGCCGGGCTTGCGGATGCATCGCTGCGTGCCGAAGCAACGCTGGCTGCACGGCCCCATCCGGACAGGAGGGAGCCGAACGCGGATAGGAACGTGGAGGACGGGGCGGGGTCGTGGGAGGACCCGAGGAGGCGGCGTTGGAGGGAGGAGAGGAGAGACGTGGACGAGCCTGGGGGCGTGGTAGAGCGGGGTGGGATGGGTGGTGCGGTGGGGTGGATGGGTGATGACGCGCGGAGGGTGGAGTGTCACGAAGTGTGCAGGCCAGGCTCACCGGAAACGGACGAGGGTGCTTTGGCGGGAAGGGGCTTGGCATCCAGGCGCGCCGCGGGCTTGTCCGCCACCGTCATCGATGCCGCCACTATGCGCTCAGCCGGCCCCGCCCCCGCTTCCATTCCACCCATCCTCGGTGCTGCCGCATGTCCAGCTCCCGGCTCGGACCCCGCCTCTGCCTCCGACTCAGTTTCAATGCCGTTTGCCGCCTCGCGCCCCGCCACCGCCGCCGACGCCAGCCCTGCCCCAGTCCCCGCTCTCTCCGCCCGCTGCGGACTCCCATCACCCTTATCCCCCTCTGTGAAAACCATTTTGTCCGCACCCTCCACCGCCCCGTTCGCATGCTCTCTTACAGCCCCACCCTCACCCGCAAAGTCTGCAGCACCCGCACCATCCCCGCCCCCCGCAGTCACCCCACCCTCCGCCCCGGCCCCGGCCTGCACCCCCGCATCCCCCACTCTACGCCACCGGGGCGCTGTAATTACCCCAGGCACCCTGGCAGCACCCGCCGCCGCCCGGCCGCTGTCCACACTAGCGCGCCTGCCCCCGATACCACTCAGCACAGGGGCAGCACGCTCCACGGCACTCCCCGACCCCTCGTCCCCGCCCCTCGCACTCGCAGCCTCGCCCGGTCCCCTCGCGCTGGCCGGCGCGCGATCCCCCACAGTGACCCCATCGCCCGCCGCCCCCACACCCCGACTCAGGCTGGGCGTCTCGCTGGCAAACACGCCCTGCAGGGACCTCCGGACCTCCCGCGACCGCGCCCGGGCCAGCGCCTGAATCTTTCGAATCAAATGGACGTCCCTATCAGAGAAGTCCGTCAGGGCTGGCAACTCCCCACCGTCGCCCGTACCCGTCTGCCGTGCCGAGGCCCCAGCCTCGCTCCCCTCCTCTGCCGCCTCCCCAGCCCCCGCACCGCCTCGGAAAAGGCTTGCGCGAGCGCCCTGGCCCCCGGGAGCCCCCCTGGCCACCCCCGCTGTCTCCACACCACCCTGCCACGCCGCGCCCGCGCTCCCCGCCGCCCTGGCCCCGCGGGGGTCCGAGGCAGCGAAGGCAGAGGACCTCCCCGAGGACATCTTGACGCTCGCGTCCCTACTGGGCTGCCGAGAGTGCCGTATCGATGCGCCCGGTCCCGGCGTGGCGGCCAGGGAGGGGACTTGCGGCGTGGCGAGGGCCTCTGCGGCCAGGTCTGACACGAGGGCGCCCATTCCGACGGACGACACGCTGCGGCGCGCCACGAGGTCTCCGCGGCGGGAGTTGCCGGCGGAGGGAGACCGCGAGGGGTACCGCATGCCCAGACGCATCGCCTGCACTACAGCGTCGTAGCTGCCGGGGCCGCCCTGCTGGAGCGTCCTGAGAGACCGCGAGGCGTCGCGCGTGAGCATCGACACGCCGCCGTCCGCCTCGTGCATGCTGCTGGACAGGCTGGCGCGGGATGCCGTCACGTCCGTCCGGTCCCCCGCCCCCACGCCCTCCGCTGCCGTCCCATCCCGGGCCGCCTGAGTCGCGGCGCGCACCACGGCGAGGAATTTGCTTCCCTGCGACCGCTGGCTGTTCGTGCGGGCCAGCGCCAGGCCTGGGAAGGCGCTCGTCGACCGCGCCAGGAAGGGCATAGGGGCGCGGGTCGTGGTGTTGTTCCACGTGGGCAGGTCCCTGCCGTCCACGTCCGGGCCCTGGGAGCCGGGGGCAGCGACGCCGTCCAGCATGTTCTGCGGAGGTGGTTGCGATTGGGATGGGTGTGCGTGGGCATCCTGGTGCAGGTGTGTTGGTGCATGTTGTTGGAGCAGTCACCACGTGGGGGGCGTTCATCGCAGCATTTCAGGCAATCGTCGTGCAGTTTCCTCACCTGCGCCATCTGCCGCATGAGCAGTCCCTGCCAGCGGTTGGGCAGCTCCGAGTCCTGGCGTTTCATGGCATCCTCGACCCGAGTCAGGACCGACTGGGGGATGCGGCGGCTGGCGGAGAGACCCCGCAGCTCCGTCATCATGTTGCGCAGAGCAGTGTCGCGGACTTGCAGCAGCATCTCCGCCATGCGGGCCTGCGGGAAGACGCAAGCGGGGTTGCGGGTAAGACAAGTAGACACGTTGTGAGCCACTCTCAGCAGCTCTCACAGGTCCTATCGACAACAACAACTATCACAAGCCCACTCAATTAGCATCGCACTCATCCAACACTTTCCCACCCCCCTCCCACTCGCCTTCTTCTCCAGCCGATCGATCGCCTCGACGTGCTCCTTCTTCATCCGCTCAATCTCCGCCCTCAGGCCCTCCAGTTCCTTCGTCAACGCCTCCTCGCTCTTGCCGGACATGCCCTTCCCCTCGGACTTGTAGTGCAGGCGCACGAGCGTGGCCCACAGCACGTCCGCCCCAAACGCCTCCAGGTCGGGGATCGTGCCGTCCCTCATGCCGTCATTCTCCAAAAACTGTTCCAAATTTTTCATCTTGAGCCGGAACTCCTCGGAGCCCATCATCTCGGCCAAGTTACGCTTGGGCTTGTTCTTGATGGCCGCAGCACGGACGGCGTACTTGAGGGTGTTGAGTGACTCGTCGGTGTTGACGTCGGCGCATGACACGCAGGCGATGAAGAGCGTGCGGGAGGAGCCACCCAGGCTGTCCTGGAGCACGCGGGTCAGCTTCGAGTCCCTGTGGGGGAGCAGGAGGGGCAGGGGGATGTGGGAGCGACGGTCGTGGAGAGCGCGAGCGAGGTGTCTGCAAGTCGTGTGGACCGACAGGGAGCGCCAAGGCAGCGGTCAGGCCCGAGCATGTACAACAGAGCTTGCACAGCGTTGTAGCACTCGCCGGTAAGGCACATGGGACGCTTTCTTGGAGGAGAGGGCCTCGATGACGGCCCCGAGCACCAGCAGCCCCTTGTTGATGTTGATGCCCTCCTTGGCGCGCGCCCCAGTGGCGTTGGTGCGCTTGATGCGCTCGGATCCGGCCAGGTCGACCAAGTGCAGTTTGGACTCGGTGACGGTACCCTTGAGGACCAGGCGGACGATGACGGTGAAGATCGCGTGGGAGCGCGACGAGTGCACGTTCAGGTTCGTGCTCCCCACCGTCCGCGCGCGGAGACCGTTCTCGAACGCCGCCATCATGTCGGGCAACGAGTCCGCCTGCGGGCGCGGGGCTCGCAAAACGCCGCTCCAGGTGCTATGGTCAATCAGCGGCGTGTCCGCCAACCGGCAGCCAGCCGGCTGCGACGTGGGGCCCTTGCGGCCCAGTGCACGGCCGCTCCCCGCATCCTCGCCTTCGTCTCGAGCACTCCGTGCAGCACGACGCTCCCCTGCTCCTCGCGCATCGTGATGGGGGCCCTGGGCCGGGGCCCCTCCAGCGCCACCGCCAGCAGGTCCCGGAACTCCTCGTTGTAGATCTCCACGAAGGTGCAGGAGAGCGACAGGCTGTCGAACTTGTCCGGAATCGGCTCCGCCTTGCACCTGAACAGCTCCATGACCACGCGGGGCAGGATGCCCAGGTCCTGGGGCGGCACCTCCCCGATGACCTGGCCCGTGCCCATCGTGTACGTCTTCCCGGACCCGGACTGCCCGTACGCCAGGATCGTCGCGTTGTAGCCCTCCAGCACCGCGTCCATCATCGGCCGAACACAGTCGTCGTACAACGCGCTCTGCTTGGACGCCGGGCCGTACACGCCGCTGAAGCTGAACTTGCGCGTCGCGCTGCGCTGCGTGACCACGACCTGCGTGTTCCCCGTCGTCGTCACCGTCATCATCGACCCGCCCTGGGCGCAGTGGGATGGGCAGATGTGGCTCGGGGCGAGGACGTCGCAGCTGTGCCGCAAGCGCGCTCGGCAGCCGTGCGACGCGGCTGAGGAACGCCCGTGCACGCTCGGGAGGGACTCACCGCGATCTCGTACTGGATGAGCGGCCTCACGCGGCAGATGACCTGCACGCGCGTGCCATCGTCGTCGCCCTTGAGGGGGCTGGCCCCCGGGGAGCCCTTAAAGCTGTCGTCCAGGCCCATGCCAGGAGAAGACGCTTCCATCGACGTGTCGCCGTTGGCCGTCGCCGGGGTCCCTTCGCCCACAGACGCGCGCATGCTGCCCGAGGGGCCCGGGGACCACGCCTCGCGCGGGCCGGACCGCACCGCCTCCGGCGTGGATTGTCGCGTTCGCGATGTCATCACGCCGCCCCGAGCATCCGCCGCCGAGCCGCGCGCGCCACGCGGACGGTGCCTCGCAATGCCTCACGTAGAAAAGGCTTCACGCGCGTCTCCAGTCCTCTGGTAGCCTAGCCCCGAAGCACGCGGTATGATAAACAACAAGAGATTCTCCTGCGGCGGGGACACAGGCGTTTTATGCTTGAGAGCGCAGCCAGGGGACTTCGCATGGTCGTTGCCCTGTCTCGCGCCTGAACACCGGAGTGCACGCGACGATGAGCTTATCGCAGAGACCAGGCGCGAAAGACCTGCCAGTGCGATGGCTGAGGACGCGCTCCGCGGCAAAGGGAGGGGCGCCCAGCTTGATGTGGCAGAGCGGCAGGGAAGCAAGAAATACCGGCGCGTGCATGGGCTGAGGGCACGCGCGCATGTCCTTTCGTGTAAGACGACAAGCCCGCTGACCCCAGAACACCACCATCGCGCTCGACAAGCTCGCGCGAGGGACGTGTGCCCAGGGCTCCCCGCCAACCGTAGGGCTGCCAACAGGCTCGGCGTTAGCCCCCACATCAAAATCTGTCAAATCATTCTGTTGTTGCGGCCACGCTCACCAGCCACTGCATGCAACTAGATGTCCGGGCCGCTTTTGCGCCTAAGGTGGAGTTCTACGCCCCTAACATGAACCTAATCCGCATACAAACAGCTCTCAGTTCCGCATGCTCTCTGTCGGCGGGGCAGGGCTCAGTTCTTTTCGGCCTTAGGGCGCCAGCCCGCGTCAGGCTGTCTTCTTTAGTGCCTGGTATCATCAGGCGGCCCCAAAGCGCTGCTTGCGCACAAGAAGCGCGAGAAGTGGTTTCGACGCGGCCTTCACCTGCCATCGTCGCTTCCACTCATCCTGTGCGCTTAGAGTGCTTACAGTGCTGGGCCTCCCCGCCCAGGCGTTGCTCGACCATCGCGAACGTCTCATTCCTTACCAGAGGCACCTGTTGAGCCACTGAATTACGCCATCGCGTGACTACATTCGCCCTCAGGGCCACGCATCATTTCGAGACCACGCCCTCGTGCGCCTGCCGTGATACCGGCGCGATGAAGCGCGGCGCAGTCAAGAACATGGTGTTGTGGTGTGCGAGAGTGACTCGAGATGCGTCAGAGTCGCTGCCGGCGTCGGCTCAAGCCCGGCACACGTCGCACCAGTTCGCGAGCTCAACGGGCGAGGCAGATGCGTGGAGAGGGGGGTCCTCAGCTGCCCTCCTATCGCGCTCGCTCCGATGCGATCCTTACTTTCGCATCAGGACCGCTGCGCACGTGCGCCGTCAGTGGTGCGCTGCGGCAGTCGGCGTCCGGTCCTTTTCCAGCACCGGGCCAGCCCAGCCCCAGCAGGGATCGAACTCGGATGCGAAGAAGGGAACCCGGCCCGCGGAGTCCGTCGCGGCTGACCCCAGCGCCCTGTGGACCTCCCCCGTCGACGCGGTGGGGGAGCGTGAGATCGTGGCCACGCTGGGGCGCTACCTGTGGCCCCACGAGGACGTCACGGGCACCAAGCCGCGAGTCGTTGGGGCCCTGGGACTCCTCGTCGGGTCCAAGGTGAGAAGGTGGCAGCTGGCAGCTGCGTGACCCACACTCACAACCGTCGCAGCGGTGGCATCCTTGACTCTCCCTCAAGCGTGCGGGCGGTGCCTTTTTCGCAGTTGGTGGGCGTCGCGGTCCCGTTCCTCTTCAAGTGGGCCGTCGACTGCCTGACTGGGGTGGGCATGGCCGATGCCCCCGCCATGGTCATCGGCCTCACGCCAGTCGGACTCATGGTCGGCTACGGGCTGGCCAGGGCCGCACAGGTGACCGCAGCGCCCACGTTTGTACCGCTGGGCATTCACAGCACCTCCACCTAAGCTGTCAGAGGGCCGATGTGCATGTCGCTTGCTGCCCTGGACGCATGACGCCCCTTGTCCTCACACCCACCTGACCCGCTCGCCTATCCCTTCGCTCGCCGCAGAGCGCGCTCAACGAGGGCCGCAACGCCCTGTTCGCCGCCGTGACCCAGCGCATCATCCGCCGCGTGTCGACCGAGTCGTTCCAGCACCTCCACTCCCTTGACCTCTCCTTCCACCTCAGCCGCCGCACGGGGATGCTATCCAAGGCCGTCGACCGTGGCACCCGCGGAATCTCTTTCCTCCTCGGTGCCATGGTCTTCAACGTGGTCCCTACCGCCTTCGAGGTCTCTCTCGTCGCCACCATCCTCGCCATCAAGGTGCGGGGCTGTGTGGAGGAGTGGGGTGCTGACGTCATGGCGAACGTGGCGCATTTCTCTCGACTCTAGACACGGTTCTCTCACTCCCGGCGCATCACAGTGCGGACCGGCATTCGCTGCGCTGACTGCCGCGACCATCGGGGGGTATACCTGGTACACGTTCGCGCTCACATCCTGGCGCACCAAGATCCGCCGGGAGATGAACCGATTCGACAACGAGGCGTCGGCTCGATCCGTGGACTCTCTGGTCAACTACGAGACGGTCAAGTACTTTGGCAACGAGCGGCACGAGCTGAACAGGCGCGTGGGTCATGCGGGGCAGCGGGATGCGTACTTGCTTTGACAGACGGCCTGAGACGTGGTGGGAAGGGAATATGCTAGTAGGAGCAAGATGATTGATGATAGAACACAGCTCGTGGCTCTCTGCAGGTACGATGAGTCGTTGGCGGGGTACGAGCGGGGGGCGGTCAAGACGCAGCACTCGCTGGCCCTCCTCAACTTTGGCCAGCAGGCCATCTTCACGGCGGCTGTGACGGCCGCGATGGTCGGGGTCACGGGGGGCATCCAGGCCGGCGAGCTCACAGGCGAGGCACAGCGGCACGCGATGTTGCCACGTTACGTACTCCTCCCTTCAGGCCACTCTCTTACGGGCACGAGCATGTGCAGCTCTCCAGCCAGCACTGTGGCCTTTCGCGCGATCTGCCGAGATGCATGCCCGTGAGCGTGTCACATGCTCTCACCTGGCCATCGACCCCCGCCGTGCTCTCAGTGGGTGACTTGGTCATGGTCAACACGCTGCTCCTGCAGCTGGCCATGCCGCTGCACTTCCTCGGCACCGTGTACCGGGAAACCAAGCAGAGCCTCACCGACATGGGCCACCTGTTTGCCATATTCAAACTCAAGCCCGCCGTGCAAGGTGCCACCACGCCTCTCTGCACTCCATGCGTCCCGATTCGGGATCGCCGCCGGTCCTCTCGCAATACTGCTAGCATTTCACGCTGCAATACGCCATGCTTAGCTTCAAGAAGGCATGCCAGCGACGCTGGCCACGGGTCGCTTTTGTGCCGCAGACGCCGCTGACGCCGTCGACCTGATTCCCTCCCCCGGAGCCCACGGTTTGTCCCTCACGCTTTGCGACGTGCATTTCGGCTACCGTTCCGACCGCCCGACGCTCCAGGGTGTTGATATTCACGTTCCTGCTGGCACCAGCTGTGCTCTGGTGGGCACGAGCGGGAGTGGCAAATCCTCTGTGCTCCGCCTCCTCTTCCGCTTCTTCGATGCCGACCAGGGAGCCGTCCTGATCGACGGGCACGACGTCAGGTGACACCTGACCGCCCCGTGCATGCGCATCATGAGACGCATGCCGCACATCACGACTCATGTCTCTGCTGTCAGGAGAGACGGCCAGGTCTTGTAACTCAGTTCACATGCCGAGTGACTAACTGCGCGCCTCTGCGACCCACATCACGCAGGGGACTCAAAGCCGAGTCCTTCCGCCGGCGTATGGCGGTCGTGCCGCAGGACATCGTCTTGTTCAATGACACCATCTTCTATAATATCCACTACGGCAACATGGAGGCGACGGAAGAGGACGTCTACCGCGCCGCACGGTGAGAAGCCCGCTGTGCGTCCAACACCCACACTTGCCAACCCCCGACCTACCGACCCTCCCGTGTGCGCCGACCGCCCCCACCCATCCCCATCCCGTAATCCACTGTCTCTGCGGTCGCTTAGTGAGTGGGCCCATCACGTGCATGACCGTTGGCCCTCTTCCCGCGTTCCCCAGGATGGCCGACATTCACGATCGGATCCTGTCAATGCCGGACGGCTACGCGACCGTCGTGGGCGAGAGGGGCCTCAAGCTGAGCGGGGGCGAGAAGCAGCGCGTGTCTCTCGCGCGTGCCTTCTTGAAGGACCCGGATGTGCTCCTGTGCGACGAAGCGACGTCGTCGCTCGACACGCGGACCGAGCGGTGCATCATGGATCGCCTGCTGGACCGCCCCGGGGCCGCACAACGCACCACCGTGTTTGTCGCACATCGGCTGTCGACCGCGGCCAGGTGAGGGCGGGCAGGGCGCTCACCCTGTGCATCCCAGGTGTGTCACCATGGTACTCGTGCGCTCTGCAGCACTGGACACTCGCTTGTGCCTGGACGCTTTGTGCAAAATGACAATGCCAGCGCGTCACGCACCACATTGTCCATTCGTCCCCACACCTGGCTTCCCTCCCCGCAGATGCGACCAGATCATCGTGCTGGAGAACGGGCGTGTGGCTGAGTCAGGGTCGCACTTTGAGCTGTTGGCGCGAGGGGGGCGGTACGCGGAGTTGTGGGCTAAGCAAGCGCATGTGGATGATCTCGACTCCTTGGAAGGCGGTGGTGGCAAGGCAGCGCAGGGGAGCGGTGGGGCAGGGGCCGGGAGCAATGGTGGAACAGGGGCGGGGACCAACGGGCATGGCGAGGGCGAGGGTGCGAGTTTGGGTGAGAGGATAGCCTAGCGGTCATGGCTGCTGCGTGCTCCGAAGGGCGCGTCACTTGCGGGGGCATGTCTCGTGGCAGCTGTGGGTTGCTGTTTCAAGCGAGGGCTGTTAAATCATGTCTGTTAAAGGAAGTAGGCAAAGCAGAGGAGGCGGGACAGCGTGCAAGCGGTGCAAGCGGAGGCAGGCGTGGGTCCATGGTGGGTCGCGACAGGCACAAAACGCAGGCGGCGTGGCATCACCAAGGTGCGCGGGGAAAGGGCATGCCATCGCGAACGTGGTAGCAGGGAGGGAGGAACGAGTGGGGACGGCCATCCCGTGGCAGACTCAGTCCGATAGGAATGCGGGCGTGAACAGGGACATGGCCAGGGCCATGCTGCAGAGGCGGGCGTCGACCTCGCAGTCCAGCTCCCGCTGCAGCGCGAGGAGCCTGTCGTAGAAACCCTGGCCGGCCGGGTTCGACCCGAGCGGGACCAAGTGCACGCGTATGAACTCCCCGTCGTCTAGATGCTGCTTCGGCGCGCAATTCCCGTCGGCGTCCCCGTCGATGTCGATTACGACCATCTGCATGTTGGCGTCGCTCATTCCCGGGTCCGCGTAGAAGATCGGGCTCAGGTGGACCACGCGGCCGCTGCGGGAACGTCAGCACGCGGACGGTCGTGCAGGAGGAGCTTGCTGCCCATGCATGCGCGTGCGCGCGTGTCCCAACGCTCACCTGAAGCCCGTCTCCTCATGCAGCTCGCGCACCGCCGCGTCCTCCGCCTTCTCGGCCCCGTCCACAATGCCCGCGGGGAGCTCCAGGCAGACTTTCTCCAAGGGAGGGCGAAATTGCGAGACCAGCACCTGAGGAGAAGGACTTGGGTTCACTCGGGACCAGCGGTGGCTTGCCAGGACCCGCGACAGCGGCCGAGAGCGTGGAAATGGGCAAGCATGCAGGGCTGCCCCAGCGACCTGCCGCAGCCCCGCACCACGCAGTCCTCGTGGCCTTTCCGCCGAAGTCGTCCGAACACGGCGACGCCATCGACGTCCCCCCGTCGCGTGCTCCTCGAAGCGCATTCCCATTGCCGCTCCGTGCCCTTGGGGTCCACCCAGCGCAGTTTTTTCAGCTGCGATGGTGCGGTGCAAGTCATTGTCTGGCTTTTTTCGTGCTGCGCGGCAATGTGCCGGCGCAAACGCGCGTATCGGCGCTGTCCGGGCCCACGCATGCACGCATCCCGCGCCCTCGCCTGCAACCACCGGAACCCTGCGGGCGTGTGATCCTCCGTCGCCACGACTCGAGACTCCCCAGACTTCGGGGGCCCCTCCATCACGACCGGGGTCCTCGGAACGACCTGCAGCGCAAGCGAAGGGCTTCTCGAACCGGCTCCCCGAGACGCGGTATTTCCGTTTCCTGCAGAGCCTCGTTGGTATCCGACACGTGGAATGTCGCACCGGCGACGCTTCGCGCCATGAGAGCTTAGTTGCGTCAAGTCAGACCGACGAGTCACCGCTGGAACCCCGCCATGCGAGCCCCATATACTCCAAGTCTGCCAGTCATCGATCCATTTTCTTGCCCCACACCACACGCGTGCCTTCCCGGGCGCACTCTCAGCGGCAGCAGGCTCGTTGCGAGTTGTTCGGCGCGCCTGAGGCTCCGTTGCCGCCACCCAGCGATCTATCACGATGCAGGTGATGGCTGCGAGCGCGGAGGAGCCCGCTTGTGGCTCCGGTGTCGCTCTCGAGAGCTTTGACCTACAAAGGTGGCTCTCTGCCCAGGCGGGGCACATCACCGCCCGCACCGTTTCGAGGAGCTAGACATGATATCGTTTGCCACGCGGAGGGGCTGTTTGCAGCCCGACACCCAGCGATCGAACGGGCCGCGGGTCTCGGAAGTCACAGAAACATGGCCGCAGCTCGCCGGGGCGGACCGCTTCTCGGAGTGGCTGACAATAACATTGCAATTTACCTATGAGATCTGTCCATCAAGAGGGAAGCCGGAACCGTTGACCGCTCTGCTTCTATATCTGCAGCAATCCCTGCCCTGGACGCCATCCCAGGCACTACGTCCTGCCCGATGGCATGCCACGGCATCCTCGAGATATCGAGCGCGTTTGGCCGTGGCGCGGGCCGTGTCCTTCCCCTCTCGGCGCGCCGAACCCCTCGCCCCTGCGGACGCGGTGTCCCACCCTCTGCGCGACACGGAGGGCGCCTTCCCCGTCGCCAAGCATCCAGCCAAGCGCGTCTCTTCCCTGGCTTTCACGCGCGGGCTCCGGATCCTCTTCTTCGTCGAAGCACATAACGGGATGTCCCAGGCAAGGCGCGCACATTTGCCCTCGCGGCCAGTGTCTTTCAATCACCCTTCTTGATTTGACTCTTCTGCTTCTCCCTCCCGCAGCGCCTGAAGCTCGAGGCCGAGCGCATGGGCCACCGCGTGCACGTGGAGCTGGCCCTGTCCGCCGATTCGATGCTGCACGCCTACGACGTCTACGCACCGGACCTGGTCGTGTGTCCCATCCTCAAGCGCCCGGTCCCCGAGGCCATCTGGGAGGCCACGGCCACGCCCGTGTGGATCGTGCACCCTGGGGTGGCGGGCGACCGTGGGCCCCACAGCATCGACTGGTGCGTGACGCGCAAGGACGCACGGTGGGGCGTCACGGTCCTCGAGGCCAGCGCAGAGATGGACGCGGGGCACGTCTGGGCCACCGAGGACTTTGACGTGCCCCCCGATGCGACCAAGTCGTACATCTACCGGTGCCTCGCCGTCCCGGCCGCCGCCCGGTGCCTCGCGAGGGCACTGCGGGCGCTCGAGTCCGGCGCAAGACCCACCCCGCAGCACCCCGGCATGCCCGGCACCCTCCGCCCTTCGATGGACTCACGCCGCGACCGCTCCGTCGATTGGGCCGCGCCCGCCATCGACGTCTGCCGGGTGGTGCGCGCCTCGGACAGCGCTCCGGGGGCCCGGTGCGTCCTCGGCGCCCCCCACGCACCCGACGCAGAGTACTTCGCCTACGGGGCCATCGTGGAGTCGGCGCCTCCCGCCGGCCTCTTGGCAGCCGTGCGCCCCGGGGACCTCCTGGCCCAGCGTGACGGCGCCGTGCTGGTGGCGGCGGGGGACGGCACGGCTTTGTGGCTCTCGCATTTGCGGCGGCCCAAGGCCCCCGGGGACACCGCGCGCCACATCAAGCTCAAGGCGACGGCTGTGCTGCCGCCCGCGGTCGCTGCTTCGCTGCCCACCCTCCCGGCACCCCCCCTGCGCGTGGAGCCGTTCGGGGCCCGCCCCGCGACGTGGCAGGAGGCGTGGTACGGCGTCAGCCCGGGCGGCGCGGCGGTGGTGCGGTGGGAGGTGCAGGGCGGGGCGTTCGGCCCCTCGCAGTGCGCCGGCATCCGCGAGGCCATCACCGCGGCGGTGGCGGACCCGGACACCCAGGTGCTGGTGCTGGCGGGGTCCCCGCAGGCCTTCAGCAACGGCATCGACCTGAACGGCGTGATGGCGAGCGCAGACCCCCCCTCGGCGGCGTGGGATGCCATCACGTCCATCAACGACCTCGTACGCGACATCTTCTCGGTCTCGCGCGTGCCGGTCGTGTCGGCCCTGGCGGGCGGCGCGGGGGCGGGCGGGGTCATGACGGCGCTCGCGGCCGACGCCGTGTGGGCGCATGGCGACGTGGTGCTGAATCCCCACTACCGCACCATGGGGCTGACGGGGTCCGAGTACTGGACCTACTTCCTGCCCCGCAAGTGCGGCGTGGCCATGGCCAGCGCCCTCACAGACGCGGCGCAGGTGAGGGGTAGTTGCAGGGGCTGGTTGGAGCTGGATGGCGTGGGCATGAGAGGGAGCGCAGCGGGGCTCGCTGGGTCCCTGATGCGTGCCGTCGCGTCTCTCAGACTTTGAGCGTCTGCATGGGCGGCGTGATGCGCTGGAAACCCTTACCCTTTGCGTCGTCCTCGCAGCCGATTCTGGCACCTGATGCGGCTGCCGTCCGTTTGGTGGACGCCGTGCTGACGCCGTCCCTGCCGGGCTTCATGGAAGAGGTCGTGCGGCGGGCCGAGGCGATGGCCGCGGGGCCCGAGGGCGCAGTTGTGGTTGCCAACAAGCGCGCGGTCCGCACCCCCGCATGGCACGCGAGCGTGGAGGAGCTGCGGGAGCAGGAGCTGGTGGCCATGCGGAGGTGAGAGTGGATGGGTGCTGATATGACTCCTGGTGCGACCGTCTTGGTGTGGCCTGGCGACGGCCTGGGTCGTCTCTTGCTTCTCTGACAGCCGTCGCTCGTGCTGACTGCTGCTGTTGGGAGCATGTCACAGCTGCATGCCTACCAATCCTGTCGCGTACCGTCACCCATCATGGTTACCCTCTCTGGTGCCGTCCTTCTCAGGTGCTTCTCTTCTGCTGTGTTCCTGGAGGCCGCCGACCGCTTCGTCCACAAGCACGCCGCCGACGCCACGCCCGACCACATCAACAGCGACCTGGCTGCGAGGCTGAGGGACCTCATCGCAAGGGCCAAGGAGCGCGCATCTGTCGCAGCGTCGCACGTGCGGCCCGTGTCCGTGACCCTGTCCTCTTCGGTTGAGTCTGACTGGGAGACGGTGCCAGAGTCCGACGCCATCGCCGGGGCCTTCGCGGCCGGGGCGGCGGTGCCGGGGGCCATGGCGGGGCCCTTCGAGGCGCCGCAGGACGCCTGAGAGAGGGAAGCGACACAGAGGTGAGCTGAGGCGCCGGTGGCAAGCATGCGACGCTGGGGCTGAATTGGGCTGCAGCGCTGTGCCACTGCTGCTATGCGATGCATGGCACAGACGGCACTAAGCGGGGGGTATGGTCAACCCCACACACATGCTGCACGTGCTGTGCTTTGCTGTGCTCTGTGCTTCCCGCGTGCCATCTTGGCCATCGCTGTCCCCCATCGCAGGCCAGTCGTGTCCGGTCTCGTTCTGGTCAGGTCCATGTGCCCAGTGCAAGCACACCGAGCGACAGGTTCGACGACGGAGGGCAGCACGGTGCGCCCGTTGTTTGGCAAGGTCAGGATCAGCGTCAGACAGCGGATATGGTCATGTCCGGTCTTTTGCGCGTGCTTGAGGAGAGAGAGGACAGAAGGGGCGGGGCTGCGGCGTGCGAGCCACTCGCATGTCAGCGCCCAACCGCTCACCCAAACCCATACGGCGCCCCAGTGCCGCCGCCACGCATTCCGTCGGACCGCAGTGCAGCCCATTGGCGGTGCTATTCATGCCGATTTCACACACCAGCGCGGGGCTAGGCTAGGCTAAGTTAGGCGATGTGTAGGGTTTGAAAGTGTATGGGTGTATGTGGTATATCTGACCACACGGTAGAGAAAGAGGCGCGCAAGCACGCGTGCGCTGCCCCGCTCACGGCACGTCCGCTCTAAAGTGCACGAGATAAGCCAGGCTACCAGCGGTTGACAGAGAAGGGGGCCACTCACCGCCAAGCCACTGGACTTCTCATCGACGGCCAGACTGCCAGGCCCGGCCAGCCCCGCCTCGCAATCGTGTCGGCCAGCCTCGCAACCATTCTCACGCCAGCTCCTCGGGAGGCGGCACCTCGGCGTCTTCCAGTTCCGGCAGCGGGAACCGCAGCACGGCCGCCAGCCCTGTAATCCTTCCCAGCTGCTCACCCGACGGGTGGGCGGCCGACAACACGTGCACCTCGCCCCCCGACCCCTGCACTTCATCCAAGAGCGCAAGGTACCTCCGCCGCGCCGGCACCGTCCGCGCGCGCAGCACTGCGTCGGATATCAGCAGCGTCTGCACGGCGCCCATCTCCGCCGCCGCAAACACATGACCGGGGCCGTAGAAGGCCCGGGACGGGTCGCGGGACATCATGTCGAAGAATCCCTGCAAGGCGCGTGCCTCCCGGGCCGCCTTGGTGTCCGCGATGCGCTGCTGCACGGTCGGGTCCCCCATCACCTCCTTCAGCGCCGGCTTGTAGCTACTGGACGCGTGCACTGCGAGGGCCGGGTCGCGGCAGGCGCTGTCCTTTCCGAAGCAACAAGACATGGAAGCAAAGTAAAAGCAACCAAGCAAGCGTAACTCCCGGGCCCGGAGAGGCCTACCACTGGGGCCAATGCCAGCCACCGACAGCCACCGCCACCGTGCCTTACCAGCCACGATGCGCGATCGGTTGTCCATGAGAGCGCGCTGGTTCGACCGCACGCTCTCCTCGTCGATGTACTTGCGGAGCTGGTCCTTGGTGAACCCCGGACCCGCCAGGACCAGGCACTTGACTGCAAGCGCAGGTCACGAGGTGCGGCAGCTCAGTACAAAGCACATTGCAGTGAAGAGTCACGCAGCAAGTCTCATCTGCTCACTCTCCATGCCCTGCACCGTGTACATTTTCACCGACTGGCTTTCGTTGCTTTGCCCTCCACACCGCCAGCAACCGGCACCCGCCACCCGCACGCATGCCTCACCGACCTCCCAGTTGACGTTACGCACGATCGCCTGGTAGCACGACTCCAGGAACTTGGTGAAGGCTTTCTCGAATCCCGCCGACGCCGCGCCCGTCTTGCGCGGCAGGTTGGCCTCGATCCTCGCTTTTTGCACCGTCACGCTGCCCCCGATGAGCTGCAGCACAGCGCGCCCCTCCTCGACCATCATGACGGCCAAGTCGGCTGAGAGCTCCGGCGACGACGCGGCCTCGAGTCGCTTGCGGTCCAGAGCGTCCCACTGGTCCTGCATTTTAGCACCAGACGTGCGAGGTCGGCTGGGCGTCGCAAGCGCCTAAGCAGAGACCGGCGCTGGGTGCAAAGCAAGAGTCTGGGTCGAGCGGGGCGGGCGTCGGGACATCAGACGTCATCCATCTCACACCTTGTGGATGCCCAGCGTCTTGAGCATGTCGACCGTCAGCGTGTGGTGGGCGCCCAGCTTGACGGCCTCGCACTCTGTGAGGTTGGCTCCGCCGAATCGAATCTCCTCCGCCTCCATGTCGTAGTCCACCGTGTCCACTCGAATCTGAAGCCGCACCTTGACCTTCTCAGATGCCCTGGAAGCCAGCGAGAGTCACGCCATCTTACAATAACTATGTTTGTAGCCAACGCCGCGGTGGCATTCGCACGACATCGTTATCGTCGCGACGGAAAGCGCCCCAGAACGCCGCAGCACGCACCGCCCGCTCCGAATCATGCCCTCGCGGTCGTCGTGCACTTTGCGGAACGTGGTGCCCTCGACGACGTCCCCTGGTCGCACGACATTGTAAATCTCCCAAAGATCCTCAGCCGCGTTGATGAAGACGACCACCAGGCCGGAGCCATCGGCCTCGAAGTGGCGCTTCCTGATCTGCATGGCACCCGCAGCTCACAGCTCGTCGCGCCCCGCGTGGTGTATGCCGTGGCCGAGGGCGTCTGGGCCCGGGAACGTGCCGTCCGCGTCCTCGTCCTCGAATATCACCACGCAGACGAGGAGCGTGAAGGCGACGAGGACGAAGAAGATGAGGGCGAAATTAAACGCCGCCCACGACTCTATCACCGACGACGGCCCCTTCTGTGATGCAGCGGCTCTCTCGTAACCGGCAGCGACCTCCTCTGTCACTCCTGCGGGCGCTCCCGGGTGCCATCGGCGTGCCACGCTGCGGAACGAGGTGCGGGGTCGCAGGGAGCGTCCCGAGCCCCCCACCTTGGCTGGACACCTCGTGCGCAAACCGTCCACTTTCTCCGTCTTCTCTGCCGCGCTGGGCATCCTGGTCCATGGGTTTCAGCCTCGCAAACGCAAAGACTGAAGCAACGACCGCGCAGATCACGCGAAAACATAGCGAATGTGGACCCGCAGACGCGTGGAACGGCGAAATCGGTGAAGCCAGCGGAAGCCAGAACTCGGTGCCCGTCCACTGGCGCCGACTGGTCGGGTGCGCAGCTGCTGACGACGTCAATTCGTCGCCTGTCGTTCGCTGCCGGTGGCCGCTTGACTCCCCAGCGAGGCCAGTGGTCTGGATCGCGTGCCAAGCAGGGTCCAGAGCTCGCCGTCAGTGGGCTCCGCCGCCGCGCGGTCCCTTGGGAGGAGAGGTGGAGGATGGCGGGGCGGCAGATCATCGCGGAGCACCCGGTGTTCAAGCCCATCAACTCGGACCCGGAGTGGCGCGACGTCGGTGAGGGGCGCGCCCGGACGCGACTCTCGCGCGCTGCGCGCGTTGCCCTTGCAGCTGTCCCCGTCCAGCGCGTCCCGGCAGCCGGCGCGGGGCAACGCACCGCCGCTGCGCAAGCGATGCGTGCACGCAAACCGCGCCGCGCTCAAAGCGGCGCGATGGCTGCGCTTTGCAGTGCGCGCCTTCCGGTTCGGGGACTGGATGTTGCTCCCGACGCTGGGAGCGGGGGGATGGCTGTACGGGTTCCTCCAGTCCGGCAGCTCCATGGCGTGGGGGCAGAAGTACACCTGGAGCAGCCACCCGCGCTTCATCTCCGGCACCCGCGTCGGCGTCTTCTCGGTATTTGGAGCCTACCTCATCTCCTTTCACACGAGGTGAGATGAGCTGCCGCCCCGCGGCTGCCCAGGCCTAGGCCCGCTGTCGCGACCCTCGCCCGCACGTCCCTCGGCTTCCCCCGCCCGCAGCAAGCTCCGGCTCCAGGGGTGGCTCGATAACGGCAACGGCAAAGCCGAGTGACCGCTGCTTCCTAGCCAGTCTAGCTGCCACTGCCACTTCAATCGCTGTCTGAGCCGTAAACCCCCGCCAGCCCCGCCAGCCCCGCACCCTCGGCAGGCCCGTCCCGCTTCGGCTCGCCAAGCCCCTGCCCCGAGTTTGTCGCGCCGGCTTTGGGCGCAGCGGCGACGTGCGACGCCCCCGGCTGCGCCCCTCCGGCAGGTGCCCGGACACGAGCCTTCACACGCACCCGTGCCTTGGCCCCTGCCTGAGACGCCTCTCCCGCGAACGCCACCGCCGCTGCCGACGCACCCGCGACTCGCCGGTCGTCCGCCCCGTCGCCGTCTCCGCTGGGCCCCGCAACCGCACCCGCACCCTCGGCATCGCCGTAAGCCCCGCCCCCTTCGTCCCCCTCGCCCCCGTCATCCAGCCGCCGCACGAACGCCCTCTGCTTGTGCGCCAGCTCTTGCACCATCCTGTCCTCTTCCTCCATCTCCGTCCGCGCCCTGCGAGTGCGGGAAATTCCGACCCGATCGGTTGGGTCTCGTAGCATGTGGGCGGCCTTGCAGGTGGCTCAGGCGCAAAGCACGTGTCACCTCTCGTCCTCCTCCGTCTTGGCGGCCTCCGTCGCGCGCGCGATGACGTCGTTGATGTCGACCTTCTGCTTCTGTGCGTTGAGCGCCCGCGCCTCGTCCAACGCCGCCAGCACGTCCATCTCGCGCTTGCTGTCCAGCGTGCGGTTCTCCAAGGCCTGCGAAAAAGCAACAGCGCTTCTTCTCTTGGCAACGCTCGTCTGCCGAAGGCGCTGTCATGGCGTGCGCAGAGGCGCATGCATCGACATCGCAGCCCAGGTGCTCACCTTCATGGCGTTCCCCTCCTCCTCCTCCTTCCTGGCGGCCTCCATGGCCGCGGCCTCCTCCTCCCGCGCTTTCCACGGCTCGTAGTGCCTCCGCATGCCCTTGTCCATGTCGTAATCGTGGTTCTGCGGGTCTGTCTTGAAGGATAGCTCCGACTTGCAGTTGGGGCACCGGAACGAGAAGCGGAAGATCTGGATGCCCAGGTAGTTTTGCCCGATGATGTCTTCCTTCCTGCAAGCAGCACATCGCAGGGCCAGGGTTGAGAAGAGGGAAGCAAACGCGGGCGGAGCACGGGGGAGAGGTTGGGCCCGACCGTGCGCCTCACCGCATGACGAACTTGGTGCCCCGGTAGATGAAGTTCCCGCACGTGAGACAGGTGACGGACATGGGCATCATCATCGTCACCGACATGCGGTTCGTCGGGTCACGTTTGGGCTTCTGCGAGAGGGGGGGTCGCAGTCGCAGATGGGAGTCGTGCTCCGACATCACTGCCGCGCCGAAAGACGCAGGTCCAGATAACATGCTTTGCGAAGGACAAAGGCGCGGATGGAGCCCCCGCTTGGCGCTGAAAGACCAGGCAATACTTTCCGTCCTCACAGCCGGTCTAAAAGAGGGCCCCTGGCCGACTGCCCACGCAGGTGACGTCGTGCCATACACAAGCAGCTCCTCACCTTCACGCGGGGCATGTTGTAAGGGTCGAAGTCGGGCGCGAAGTACTTGTTCAAGACCTTGCGCTCTCCCATGGTCTACCGCCGTCCCCTGGGCCGGAGTGTTCCGCGGTTGTTTGCTGGTCAACTGGCGGTGACTCGGCAGTCACCCAGCGCGTTGTTCACGCGCGACGCAAGTCCAGCGCAGTGATGGAAACCCAGCGGCGACTGCTCCGGGACGATGGGCTGTGCACTTCGCGGTTTGTCTTGCGAGGTGGCAACAGAGGGCAGAATTCTACCCATGATAGCGCGGACAGCCGTTTTTGGGAGACCTTCGCGCGCTTCTCCTGCGGCTCTCTGACGTTCCTCCGGCACAATCCCAAGCCAGCGCCCTCTTCCCGCTTGAGCGCTGTGCGACGACGAGCATTGCAGGTGCGGTGTCTGGAGCTTGCGCGGATGGTCTGAGCGCGACGCTTCAGCAAGAACGGGGGATGGACGCCAACAAGCCGTCCACGTCGGCGAGACCCGCGTCTCAGGGGGTCTTTAAAACATCGCGGAAGGATTTTGAGGAGCAGGTGGTGAGAGGCAGTGCCCTAACAGAGCTGCAAGCGTCCGGGATGGCGGGGACGAGCACTCCTATGACAGCCAGCCATCCCCGGCCTCCTGCTGCAGCGACAGGGGCGCATCGGACCAAGGCGGGTTGTCAGTGGCGGTGGGATCATTGCTGCGCGTCGACTGCCGAACTGGGTGATCGGCGCGGCCGTCATGGGCGTGGCTGGTGAGGAATGCCCCTCGCAAAGCAATTCAGTGAGCTTGGCCCGCTCCCCCGCGGCCTTTCACGCTTGCCCGTCGCTGCCGCAGGTGCGACGTATTGGTACACGGTCCGGCAGCTCAGCGGGGGACCCAAATCGCTTCAGGTGCGGGCTCGTCACATGGTCCGGGCATTCAAGGGCCTGCAAGCACTTTCTTTGCCGAAACAGGGCACTGGGATCTACCTATCTGCAGGTCGAGATGAAGGAGGTAGAACAGGAACTCAAGGCCCAAGGGTTTGGGCGGAAAGACTGATAGGGCGGGTCGCGGCGCGCCCCAGCGGGCCCCTGCGTCCGCCCCCCGTGGGCGCCGCGTCCTACATCAGCCAAGGCCACTGGATGCTCGGCACCTCGACGTGGGTGCCCAGGGGGAGTCCCACGCCCGGGCCGTGCTGTACCCTCACCACGCGGTAGCACGCCGAGGGACCAAAGCACAATGTGGATCCAGCGTGGATCTCTTGCGGCGTGTCCTGGCGCACCCTGCGTGGACGAAGCTGTGGTGTGCATTGTTGCATCCCCGAATACCGTTGCACCGCATACTCTTGCCCCTCGTGTGCCCTCACCTCTTGCCATCGACGTACGTGCCGGCGGTGCCCGCCAGGTCGTGCACGTAGAAGGCGGACGAACGAGTCTTGCCGAAAAAGGAGCCCCTTTTGAAAAGCGGCGGATGTTCTTTCTGCGGTGACGTGATGTCATGCTCCCATGAGCCGGCCGGTCACATACCGGCCACCGTGGCAGCACCACCCGTCCTTGCTGATCCGTCACACACCTCCAGGATGACGCCCTCGACCCTCGCATGCTTCCGCGCCACCTGGTCGTCGTTCACCTCGAAGTTGACCCCCGTGCAGAGGGCCTCCTTGGCCGGGAATGCGCGGCCCACCGTGGTCGTCTGCAGCCTACCAGGGCGCTTCCTTGAGAATCAGGCCAGCAGGGCATGGACCGCCAAAGCTGGTGCACTCAGCAGGCGCTCACCTCGTCCACTGCCAGGTGACGCCCTGAGGCAAGCGCTTCAACCAGCTCGCCCTCCGACCGGGGCTCGCTGAGCGCGTCCACCAGGTACACGTCCCCGTGCTTGAATTGCGTGGCAAACACTCTGCGACGAAGGTGGGTCGGGAAGCCTCAACGTCGGCCCAGGAGCGTGGCAAGCACTGCTAACTGTCTAACAGTAATTATGTGGGCATGTTGCCGGGCTCTGAGCTGCAGGGACCCGACGCGCGGTAAGCATGCGGCCTCCAGCCAACCATTGAAATGCGAATCGGCAGCGGCCGGGTTCGGATGTGCTTTTAGCGGCAGCTCACCGGTTCGTGATGAAGGCGACGCCGTTGCTCCACGCCTCGGACACCTCCGCGGTCCCCTCCACGCGCTTGCTATTGGTACTGACGCCATCGTCCAGAGGAAGGAACTCGTTCGCGCCGTCCCACGCCGCGCGCACGAGGGGGACGCGGACCCTAACGGTCGCCGCCTGCGCCGCCCGAGACCTGGAGCCCAACTTCCCCTGCCGCCCCCATAAGGAGGCGGTTCTTGTCACAGCACTGCCATGGTGAACAGCGTGCCGCATGTTGTGCGGCGAGAAGTCCGGGCAAGACGCGCTACGGGCAACTAGGTATTGTGGCGATGCTGTGCTACCGAACAGGGGTGCGCAGGTGCTCCTCGTCGTGCAGATTTGGCGCTCTGTCAATGCAGCCCGCGCGCTTTCAGCAAAGCCACGCCATGGGACACTCGACACTGGCGTCAGTCGTTCAACGTGGGTTTTTTGCAAAGACACTACTACCGTGCAGGGAGCGCTCTCACGGCCCTGCGTCCTCAGTTCACCACCATGGACGACATCTTGTCACGGATGTTGCACGCCTTGATGACCCGGTTGTACGTCTCGCGGTCGTTGAGGTACATGAACTGCGGGCGGTACCAGCTCAGCAACGCTTTGTGGACTGCAAACCACAGCCAGACGGGAACCTCGGCAAGGACGACGCAGGGCCAGAAGCCAGATGTCAGGGGACTTTGACAGGCCCCCACTACAATAGCAGGCCCCCTCGCACCCACCTTGAGCAGGTTCTTGCGCTTCGAGAGGATCCGCTCGAGGCCACGACGGGACGCAAAGTCCTTGGAGTGCGCCTGCGGGCGGGGAGCGTTTGGCAAGGCTTGGCCACAGCGCGTGACGGACGAGGCAGGCAGGCGGTGCTTCCAGGCCTAGCCCCGTCCCACCTGGAGGTGGCTGGTCAGCTGGACCACGCGGGCGCTGAGACGCGCGACCTGGAACTCGGGCGAGCCCGTGTCCTTCTCGTCGCGCTTGAACTCCATGGCCGTCGTGAAGTCGGCGCCCTTGCCCCGGTACCTGCGGGGGTGGAGGAGGCGGCGCGGACATGGAAATGGCGCACTGCGTCCTCGTCTTCGCGACCGTGACGTCGGCCCCGCCTGCGCCGCCCCGGAAACCCCGGCCGAGGCGGGTGGAGCGGGCCTCGGCTCCCCCGCCCTCCTCGACGGCAGCCACGCTGGCGGCCCCGACAACCGTGCGAATGAAATGCACTTGCGGCTGCCAGCGCCACGCGGGCCGGAGGGGAGCGGCGCGGAGGCCGGCGTCGCCACCAGTCGACCCTTACTCGCGCCCCCAGGCCCGCTGGAGGTCTCCCGCGGCCGATGACGGCCGGCATGGCATTATGTGGAATCGAAACATCGGATAGCGACGTCGTGGCCCGTGCCGCGCACCTCATCTCCACCACGACCCCCCGGGAGCGCTGGCAGACCACGCTCCGGGTCTGCGCGGGCATGGCCCGCCCCTGCGCGAAGGCAGACGACGAGGACTGCAGAGCCATCGTCGCCATCCCCTCCCCCGGACCCCCAGCAGCACGAACCCACGAAGCAGACGCGCGGGGTAGAGGGACGCGACGGACAGGGCGGTGAGTGGAAGCTCGCGCGAATATGTGAGGAAACGACGCGGCGCGCTACCAGCTGACGGCCGGGCAGGGACCCTGACGCGGGTCCAGCCCGACGGGGAACGGGCGTCACAGGTTCGCCTTGCCCGCCGTCGATTCAGTATCCGAAAGAGCCTTCAAGTTCGCATTTGTAGATATCAGACCCGCGCAGCGCTAGAGTAACCTCAATTGAGCTTGCTTGGTCACCTTCGACGCCGCTGCCGGCCTGACAGCGGTCTTCCGGGCCCAATAGCCGGCAAGAGGCCGGCGAGTACCCCCGGGCTGTCGCCCGCCCGCGCGGAGGGGGAGGGATGGTGAAGGTCAAGCGCAACACGGCCTACGGTCTCAACCCGGCCGACGTGGAGCGCAAGGCGAGGGTCGCAGGCCGCGGCGACTCCCTCGTTCCCGGCGGCGATGCGCTTGGGGCATGCGACGCGCTTCGGCGTGCGATTCGGCCTGGGCGCTTGAGCCTCGCAGAAGGCCAAGCGCAAGGAGATAAAGAAGAACCGGCAGGAGCGAGAGGACACGCGCGAGGGAAGGACGCTTGCCATGAACAATCCGGACACGCTCAAGCAGGAGCTCGACGGGCTGCTGGCCGTCGGTGAGGCCTCGCGCGCACGGGCCTGAGTTCCGTCGCCCGCTGTGGCTTGCCCCGTCACCATCCCGTGTCCGGTCCCCCCCAGATCCCTTGAAGCTCACGGAGCGAGAGCGTCTCCGCAAAAGGGTGCTCATCAAGGCGCTCGCGGAAGCTGTTCGGGAGAAGGAGCGGTGAGTGGGCGCACTTGTGCGCCCCGCTCGCAGGTCAGCTCGCAGGGGCCTGGACGGCATGCTGGGTTGCTAAAGAGGATGACCGCTGCTTCTTTACGCAGGAACAAAGTCTGGACGGACAAGGGCTACGACCCATTGACGGCGGGCCGGTCGGGGGGGGCGGGGCCTTCCTCTGCTGACGACGACGAAGATGCGGGGCCCCTGCCGCTCCCGGGCATGCCATCGCTGCCGACCGGCGCCGTGCCGCTCCCGCCGGGCCTGGCACCTCCCGGACAGCAGCCCCCCCTCCCACCCGACGATGGGGTCCCGCTGCCACCGCCGCCAGGACCTCCCCCGGGCCTGCTTCCCCCGCCCGCCACCCCGCCGCCGGCACCCAAGCTCGCGCCACCCCCGATGCCGCCCCCCGGCTTCGCCGCTGGCGCTCCCGTCATGTTTCACGGCGCGGTCATGCAGGCCCCCCCCGCCCTGGCCGGGCCCGCTGGGGCGCAAGGCGAGGTCCCCGCCCCGTCGCATGGCCCGGCGCCGACACGCGGACCCGTCCTGTCGTCCGCGCCCACCGTGGGGCCGCGGGCACAGCACGACAAGGTGGGGGCACGCGGCGCGGTGGGTCTGCGGGTGGCCAGGCGCGCCCTGGGTCCAGCGGGCCCCACCCATTGCTCGGCCTTGGTCCGCAGAATCTGACTTCCATGGTCCCGGCGCACCTGCTGGCCAGGAGGGAGGCCAGCAAGCCGAAGCCCCGCCCCCGAGTTCTTGCGGGGTCGTCCGTCGACGCCGCCGTCCCGCGCCCGGATGCGGCGATTGGAGCGGCGCCATTGATCGAAAAGAGAGCGCCTGCGAAGGTAAGCGCCGCCCGGCGAGCGCCCGGGCGGATGACCCACCTGTCCGCGCAATTCCCAGGGCACCTGCGCGGCCTTTGCGCGCAGAACACCGTGGAGCAGGTCGAGACGCAGTACGCGGCCTTCATGGCGGAGATTGCTAAGATGGAGTAATTTTTCTCTGAATTTTCCTTGCACAGATCACGCTGCGCCCCCTTCCCCGCTCTGCGTTCGAGCGTTTGCTGATTAAGGTCTGCCGGTCGCGCGAGCGGGCCCAGTGAGGTCGAACCCGGCATTGAAATGGCCACACCGACTTTCCGGCAGAAAAATTTAGAGGTCTTTGGCAAATCCAGCGGGGGCATGCGCGGGAATTGCTCGCTGCCATCTTCGTGGCCCCGCGGCGTGACGGCTGCCGGTCCCCCTGGGACGACTTGGCCCACGCGCCACACGGCGCCCCCCGTCAGCCCGGCTGCGCGGCGATGAAGTTCAGCAAGCTCCTCCGGGGCTTGTTGGAGGAGAATCCGGGCATGAGCGACCTGTTCATCAGCTACAAGAAGCTCAAGAAGATCCTGAAGAAGCTTGGCCATGTGAGCTGCTGCGGCGCCGCTTCGCCCGGCAGGTCCGGCGCGCATCCCGCGGCGAGGGGGTCACGGGCATGACACGGACGACCCCGTCGCCTGGCCGAATCCTTGCCTTGCAATCCTCCGGGGGGGCGCCGGCTCGACCTCCGGCATCTCGTCTTCGCCGGGCCCCGGTTTTGCGGTTCCGCCCGGGAATTCCGCGCTCGGGCGGCTCTGAGATCGGTATCGAACAGATTTCATGCCCGCCGACGCGATCGGGGGGCCCAGGTCCCCACGCGCCGCAAATATTCCCCGCCCGCAGGACGAGAAAGCGGACCGTGTCTCGACGGCCTTGCCCGCGGGGAACGGCGCCGGCGAGGGCGCCGCCGCCCCGCCAGCACCAGTGACGAGCCCCCCGGCCGACGGTGGCGGGGAGGAGGCGCGCGCGCAGGAGGTGGGGCCGCGCGGGGACCCGTGGCAAGGATTCGGGTAGAGCCCCGCGCGCGGCGGAGAGGACCGCCTCCCCCGCGCTCTTGGCCCGCAGGGACCCTCCTCCACGCACGCGGATGACTCGTCACGCCCAGCCCCGCATCTGACCCAGGAGGAGCGCGAATTCCTCGTCATGCTCCAGGAGGACGTCCACCGCTTCAACCAGTACTTCATGGACAAGGAGGAGGAGCTGGTCATTCGCCTGCAGGTGAAGATAGCGCGAGGAGGCGACCGGCGGCCCGGTCGCGCTCCGGGGAGCGCCGAGGATTTCGCTCGATGGTCCGGGCAGCAAGGCGGGGCCTGAGACCCGCCATTTTGCCCATAGCGCGGCCTGCCCGGGGCCGCCTCTGCATAGATATCTGCTCGTGGTCGCTCGGCTCGTGCCGACTCTCCTGCAGCGTGGCTGTCGCTTGCTGCTTTTCCGCGGTGTGCGTGGGAGCTTGTGGGAACCTTGCCTGCCTCCTTAGCCCCTCTCCCGCGCCCCCCGCCCCGCCAGGACATCAAGGACCGCCTCAAGTCCGCGGCGTCGAACAACAGCTCCCGCGTCAAGGTGCTCCAGGAGCTGGTGACCTTCCACGGGGAGGCCGTGCAGCTGCTGCACTGGTCCGCCCTCAACTTCGCCGGGCTGTCCAAGATCCTCAAGAAGCACGACAAGATCTCGGGCATCAAGGCGAGTGGGACCGCGCCCGCCTGGGACGGCGAGGACAGGCGCAGCACACACGCGGCGGCAGGCAGGGCCACCACCGCGACCTCCCCTGTGCACTCCGCAGTTCAAAGACTTCTACCAGCTCCGCGCCCTGCGCATGCCCTTCCAGTCGACGGAGATCCTCACCAAGCTGGTGCGCACGGCCGAGGCCGAGGTGGGGCGGCACCTGGACACGACCGGGCTGGGTACGGCCGGTGCGGCGGCAGAGAGCGGGGCGGAGCGCTCTGGGTCCCTGAGCGCGGAAGGCGGCGAGGCGGCGGTCGCGGCGGCGAGGGCGCAGGGTGCGGGGTCCCTTTCGAGCGGAGAAGAGGACGAGGACCTGGCGTCGAGCGTCGGGGCGGCGCTCCTGCCCCACGAGATCACGCAGCGGACGATGAGCGCGCTCAAGATGTGGGAGGTGAGAGGTCGCCGACCGGCGGTGGGCAGGGGATGCCCTAGTGACACGGAGCGAGAGCTTTCTGTGCAAGTCCCCCCGTCACCGCCCCTCGCTGTTCGCGCCCGCAGGCCCTCCAGCACGCGAGCACCCCGTCCACCGTCGTCCCGCTCATGCGGAGGGGATCTGCGGGATCCGCCGACTCGGAGCACTCGGGCAGCCGGGGGCCGGGCGGCGACGGGTCCGCCGAGCCGCCCGCCAAGCGCATCCGCCAGTCGACGTGACGCGCCCGCGCGAGCGCGTCGCGGGCCAGGCCGGCACCACGCCGCCGCCCGCTCGATGGGAGCGCTGTTGGTGGCGCAGCAGGGTGCTCCAGCCCCGCTGGACCACATTTGCACCCGGGGCCGCGCGGCGACGTCTCGTGTGCCGCGCGCAACCCTGCCCCGGGTAGCCGGCGCTCCCATTTTGCCCGAAAAGGCGCAGATTCCTCCGCCTGCCACCGCTCTGGCCTGAGTCTCGCCAGGCAGCCCTCGTTTGGTCCCTCCCCTGTCCCCGTTCCCTCTCGCCCTTTGCGAGACCCCACTGCCGCGCTCGAGGAGGATTGCTAGCCACCGTCCGGCCCCCAGCACTGCCGGGCTGTCCGAATGGGGCGCGCTTGGCGTGGGGTGCCCTCGCTCGCCGCCCTGACGCAGCTGCGCCAGAATGGGCCCCAGTATCCTAGGGTATCCATACCCTCGCCGTCTCCTTGTCTTCGCGTAGCAGCCACCCATGGCGTTCCCCGCCATGGCTCCGACTGGCACCCCCCGGTGGTGACACGAATGCAGAGGCCGCCCTGTCGCCGAGTTGAGGCTCGGCAATGTGTGCGCCTGTCGCTTCGCGGCACGCCCTCCTGCCCCGCAGCCGCCCGGTCCGCCGCCGCGTTCCGCCGATGCACCTCCCCGTTCGATTGCCCCGTTTCGCGCCCTGCAAGCCTGCGTTTGTGCCCTCACCTACCGCCCGGGGGCGCCCTTTAGCCTGTTCCGTCGCCACGACCTCGTTTCGGGACCTAATCCGACGTGCGCCCTTTCCGGTGCGTAGCTGCTAGCCTTAGGACGGAGCTGGCGGCCTCCGGGCCCCCCTGCCCGCCCCTCCCGATGGCTCTACGAGCCGCATCTTTGCACCCCTCGCGTCTCGCCCCTGGCGCCTCAGCTGGCCGGCTTGAAGTGCGGAGAGCACGATACGATCGCGACTGGAATCGCAGATGCAACCGGGAAGGCCCTAGATGGCAGAACAAGCGAGCGAGGGTGCAGCTCTGGCAGTGGACGGGAGGAACTCGACGAATCGATACTAGTACTGTGCAAGGGATCGCGAAACCCCGGAAAACAGCACGGACGTGGCAGGTGTCAACCACTGGGGACGCAGCGGGCGCTTCGGAAGGGTCGCGATGTACGGCCAACCCAGCCGACTCAGACCACGTCCCCAACGTCCCTCCTCGACACCACGCTCTCGCCCGTCCGCGGCCGCGCCGGCGACGAGCCCCCGCCGTCGTCCTGCACCACCGCTCCGGGCAACGCCCCCGCCAACGACCCTGGCCCGTCCCGTGGCCGCCCCCGCCCCTCGCCATCCCCCGCCGCCCCGCCGTTGCCGCCGCCATCGCCGCTCGCCTCGCCTCCCGCCCGCCCGCCCCTCTGGACCTTTGCCCGGCACTCGCCCCCGCCGAACGTGATGTGCTAGACATCTCCACCACGTCTCCCGGCCCAATCACGACCACCCCGCTCTCGCGGTGCTCGCGCGCAGTCGCGGTCGGGGCCTCCGATGGCTGCGGGGAGAGTCCGAGAAGCGGGACGCGTGTGAAGTCAAGCTTCACTCATTGTGAAACCCATCCCCGTCACGCCTGCCTCCTCTGCCGCTATCCCTCACCTGTCTTGCCCTCCCTTCCCTTTCCCCCGTCCCTCCCTCCTCCCCGCCCTCCCCGCCCCCCTCGTTGGGCTTCTCCTTCACCTCCCGCACCTGCGCATATGACACGCACACGATTGCTGAATTTCAACGAACAATCATTAGCTACTGGTGAGTGGCTAGGGTCCTCATACCCTCTGCCCCTCTCGTAACCACCCCTCACCAACCCCACCCAGCCCCTCACCTCCACCGCCGCCCTCATCCACTCCCCCGCGTCATCCGTCCCCGCATGCGGCAGCACCACCCCCAGGTACAGCGGCACGTCGTCCCCATCCCCTTCACCCTCGCCCTCCCCGCCCGCCCCCTCCATCCTCTCCCTCCGTTGCTGCGACAGGATCATGTTGATCGACTCCCGGATCCGCGTGTCGTCCAGCTCACCCACCAAGTCGACCCCCAGGCGTGGCTGCTGGAAGAAGGCCTCGAATGTCGGCAGCTCCATCAGGATGTCCCGGGGCGGGAAGACGGCGGGGTTCATGCGGGGGCTGCGGAGGGAGGTGGGTGGTGGCAGCGTGGGTGGCATGGCAAGGATGGGTGGGGCGACAGGGGAAGCTGGCGTAACGAGGGTCAGTAACACTGAATGTGGCAACAGTGGGTGGGCGGTGAGTGTCGGTGGGGTGGCAAGTGTCTACGGGGTGGCAACGGCAGAGGTGGCTGCGCTCACCGGAACACGAACATGCATGAGGTGAGCAGGAGGTAGTCGAAGATGTCCTGGAGCAGCCTCGCGAGCCACGGCTCCTGTGTCTGGAACACGATGGCGAACTGGCGCACGAAGCGGCTGGCCGTGTAGATGCACAGGATGGCGAGGAGGGCGCGGTACATCTGCGGAGGAGAGACGTACAGTGTCCTTGCGGTATCTGCTTTGCTTGGCCCTGTTTCGAAACACAATTGCCATCGTATGCACGCGTAAATACACGTACCCACAGTACATGCGAGGTACACAGCCACGACTGTGTTAATCACAGCCCAGCATGCCATGTGCTCACCGCGTACTTGGCGAGGACGGGCAGGGTGCGCAACACAGCGGGGTCTGCGCGTCCGTGGTTCTGCTGCTCGACCAGCACCACCAGCCTCTGGCACGCGCGCAGGAACCGCGTGTTACGGTTGACGCCGTGGATGAGCACCCCCATGAGCACAATGAAGAGGAGATAGACGATGTATAAGAGGAAGCTGTCGTTGCCGATGAACTCGATGCCGGCCATGACGGCAAAGATGTACGACATCATGAGGGCCACTGGGGGGACGGGCGGAGATGGGGAGGTGAGGTGGAGGGAGCTGAGGGAGCTGAGGCAGGGACGGGGAGGTACCCGAGCGCATGCCTTGACATACCCCTTAGGCGCAGACCGGAAGCCGCAGGCAGAAGCACGAAACTACAAGACACTGCGCTCGACTCACTCAGGGTCCACTCGTAATTTCGCAGGTAGCCCCGCGTGAGGGAGAGTCCCTTGCAGATGAGCAGTATGGTGGAGAAGAGGAGAGTGTACACGAGCACCGTCACGAGCCCGGCCCCCTCCGCCACGCCCCCGGGCACCAGGCCCCGACTGGAGAGGATCTGCCAGTAGGCGTGGCGCAGCGTGAAGTTCCCCACGTACCCGGCGGACGTGGCCACGAAGCCCCAGTGGAGGTACACGCGCCTGCGGTCGTGGTGCCAGAAGATAAAGGCGAACGCCGAGGCCGTCGTGCTGACCCACAGGACCACGAAGGTGAGCGTGATGAGCGGCATGGGGAGGTCCGTCGTGCTCAGGTTGTCGCCGTCCGCCTGCGTCAGGTGGCCGTCGTAGGACATGACCAGGTTGTCCGACGAGCAGTTCAGGCCGCCCAGGTAGTACTCGCCAGGGCTGTGTGGGGCAGGGGAACAGGGGCAGGGTCATAGCTGGGGTTCGGGTTGAGCACGCGGCACATGTGCAACCCTTTGGCGCAATGATGCAGCCCCCCGATCGTTGCCTGGCACCGGTCCCTGTACCAAACGCAGCAGCACGGGGGTCGCTGGACCCACTGTGCTCGCTGCGGCTCACCGTGGCTGCTTCGTGCCGTCGTTGAACTTGGAGAAGGTCACGTTCCATTTGTAGGGCGTCATTTGCGAGACGAGGAGGTCCTGGCGCGACAGCTGCGTGCCCACGCAACCCTCCGGCACGGGCTGGAGCCCCCGGCAGAAGCTCGCCTTCCCGCGGTCGCTGGCATAGGCGAGCTGGGAGTACGCGGACAGGTCGCACACGACCAAAGCGATCGAGTCGTCGGTTGAGACGGAGCTGTTGAGCAGGGAAAGCTGCACGCGGGCCGTGGCGTTATCGCCAAAGCCGAATACCGCGAAAAATGCCACGTCGTCGCTCCCGAACGCCGCCGTGCCCGATATGTAGATCCCCCAAGCGCCCGTCACGAGCGCGAGGAGCCCCACCAGCGCGACGACGGCCCGCAACGGGGCCCCAGATGGGCCACACATGACAGAGACGTCCCCCCTCGCCGCCGCACGTCCCACAGCGCGAGGGCCGCGCTGGTCAGAGGGAAAACTTCAACCTGCAGTGCGAGTGGAACCACAGAATCTCGCCCCCGCGTACGGAAGCGCCCGCGGGGGCTGTGCGTGTCCACTTGCAGCGCACCCCGCTCCACGCGAGCCTCGCGCCAGCCCTCGCCTGCTACTCCCCCGTCGCTGCCAAGCACGCACTCTCGTGTGATAGGTCGGCCGCGTAAATCGCTCGGCGACGACAGGCCAGCGTTTTTTCCGGGACTGGCCCGCTGGGCGGGAACGGGAACCCGCGGTGGGGTTAGCTAGAAAAACTTAGTCGTGCCTGGGTAGCGGGGCAGCATTTCGATGGCTCTGCGGCGTGCGGTAATTGACCCCAGGTTTCCATCCCGGGTTTTCCCCCGTTTTGCTTTCTTGATAAATACTGCGGCTGACATGTCCATCTGTTCAACATGGGGCCGCTGGAGACGTAGGGGTGCCGCAGGGGTGGGACAGGGCTCGAGGGACGCGGCGTGCCAATGTCTTCGCCGTCCGGTGTCGTCTGTGATGCGGTGGTGACGTGCCACGTCGGTACTGGCAACAACGTGTGTCCTCCTGGTGCGATGCACGCCCACCCTGCCGCGGAGACCCGCGCTGCGCGGCGCAGCAGCGTGGTGTCCGCTCGCGTCACTGGGGGATCGCCATCGCCGCCTGGCCATCCTTGCAGGCTCCGGGCGCCTCTCTCTGCCAGCAAACCTTCTCGCAAAACTCGGTGGGACGTTGGGCAGCGTTCTCCGCGTCAGCTTGCGCCCCGCGCCGACCCCTGGGCCTGCGACCCCAGCCGGCCCGGGCGAGCCCGCCGAATGGGTCTTCCTCTGCGTGGCGGGTCCCTTTCCCCAGCAGCACGGCGCCTCGAGCGCCCGGACGGCGCCTGCACTCCTGGACCCTTCTGTGCAGCTCCCAGACTCCCTCGGGCGCTTGGCCGACCCCGCGACGCTCGCGCGCGCGCCCGCAAGCGGCGGCCGACGCCCCCCGCTCGTTCATCAAGCTCGTGTCTCGCTACTCGGCCCTCCGGCGACCACCGCGGCGGCCAGCTGCACCGTCGCGGCCCCGCCTGCGCTGGCGGCGTCCCCAGCGTTGCCTCTGCAGCTCGCCGGCCGCCTCGTCGCCGCCGGGTGCCGCGTACTCCTCGATCCTTCACGCGGTGCGGACGCTGCCATCGATGTCCTAACGACGGAGCCGCCCTCCAGTGCCGGTCGGGGTCATGCCGTCCGCATTACACCCTCCACTCACATCTCGGTCGTTGGGGGTGCCCCAAGGGGCGCAGAACTGCCGAACGACGCGGAGCCGGCAAGCGGTGCGGGCAGCTTCCGGCGATTCGCAGGAGAGGCAAGAGAGGGCAGCGAGGGGGGTGGGGCAGGGGTGGGAAGGGGTGTCGATGAGGGAAGCGGGGGTGAGGAGGATCAGCTGGGTGAATCTTTGGGGAAGCTGGCGCTCACGGAGGAGCCAGGGGACGCGAATGGGGAAGAGAGGGCAGGCGGAGCTGGGGAAGCGGCAACAGGGGCGACAGGCGCGGCTGTCACGGGGGAGTGGGCGAGCGATGCCACGCTAGCGGGGAGCGGCGAGGCCATGGCCTCAATCAGGCGAGTTTGCATGCAAGAGCAGAGTGACGATGGGAGGCCGTGTTTGCTTAAGCCAGAGGATGAGTGCCTGACAAGCGACTGTCGATGCGCTTCGTCCCCACAGGGAGGTGGTGGTGTGGCCGGTGCAGTACGCCCGAGAGGCAGCGGAGCTCGGGGTGCGATGGCCGACGGGTGCTTTGGTGCACGGGCCACCAGGAGTGGGCAAGTCCACCCTCGTGGCTGCGGCAGCACGCGAGGTGCGATCCAGGCGTGCAGCCACGGCACCATCCTGTGCCTGCGCGTGTGTGAACTGTTCTGGTCATGCATATCGTGCTGGACTCGTCCTGTCTAATTCAAATCTCCCAGACCCTCCCCAGGCTGGTGCGGTGCTGGTGACGGTGACGGCGGCTGCGGTGGCGGGGGCGTTCGTCGGGGAGACCGAGGAGCGGCTGCGGGCGTGCTTCGCGCGCGCGAGAGAGGAGACCCTCCAGGGCCGTCCCGTTGTGGTCTTTTTTGACGACGTGGACACCCTGTGCCCCAAGCGCGGCTCAGCACGGCAGCACGAGACGCGGGTGGTGGCGCAAGTGCTGACGCTCCTCGACGGGGCAGCGTCCGTGCGCCCGCCCGGGGCCGGGCACCTCGTTTTCGTCGCGGCCACGAGCCGCCCCGGCGAGGTGGACCCAGCCCTGCGGCGCCCCGGTCGGCTCGAGCGTGACATCGCGGTCCCGGTGCCCACGCAGCGCGAGCGACTGGACATGCTCAGGTGAACAGTGCCTGAACATCGTTGCATGTACCAGACACGTGCCAGATGTGCTAGATGCAAAGCCCTGGCTGGTCTGTTGTAAACACACAGGCTTCGCACGCGCCGATTCCCCCTGGCACACGACGTGGATTTGGAGACGGTCTCCCGTCGTTTGCACGGCTTCACGGCCGCAGACGTCGCCAGCCTTTGTCGGGAAGCCGCCGTGGCGGCCATCGCAGACGCAGCCGATGCAACGCAACAAGGTGCGTGCCGGCTGCGACACCACTTGTGCCGCAGCAGGGGTGCCGTTGCGCACGATGCAACTTGCCCTCTTGCAGCATGGGGTCTGCGTGCGATCGAACCGGTGTCAAACACGGTCCGCTCGCCACGCCCTCGCTCGCCACAGGCAGCACAGCATCCCTCCACCCCACCCGCAGCCCCGCCCGTCACGGCCCTCTGCTTCGAGCAGGCCCTCGCCCGCGTGCGACCCAGCTTGGCTCGCGGATTCGAGGCCCCCGTGGCCCACACCACGTGGGACAACATCGGTGGGGCGGATGAAGCCAAACGGAGACTGCGGCAGACCGTGGAGTGGCCCCTTCTGCACCCGGACGCCTTCGCGCGCATGTCGCTCGCCCCTCCCCGCGGCGTCCTGCTCTACGGCCCCCCGGGGTGCTCCAAGACAACCCTGGCACGCGCAGCAGCAACCGCCACAGGTGTCGCCTTTGTGCCCCTCTCCTGCGCCCAGCTCTACAGCAAGGTGACACGGCTGGCTGTGAAGCTGACCCTTGTGGTGAGCTTCGTCATCATAAGCAATTGCAATATTCAAGCTCTCCTTCTCTCCACCATCGCAGTACTTGGGGGAGGGCGAGTCCCTTCTGCGAGATGCCTTTCGCCAAGCGCGGCTGGCAGCCCCCAGCATCGTCTTCCTGGATGAGGCGGATGCGGTCGCGGCCAAGCGGACCGAGGACGACGCCGCGGGGGGATCCGAGGCGGGGCTGAGGCTGCTGTCCACACTGCTCACTGAGATGGACGGACTGGAGGTGAGGGACGCGGGGCGGCGATGCGGCAGCGGTGTTCTGAACTGGTGCCGACACTCTGCTGCCTGCGATGTGCGGGGAGTCAGCGACGGGATGGCCGTTTTGTGCTTTGGTAGTGTCGTGAGATGCTCTCCGCACTCCCTGTGCCGCAGCTGGCCACGGGCGTGGTGGTCCTTGCGGCGACCAACCGTCCCTGGGCGCTGGACTCGGCCCTCCTGCGCCCCGGCCGTTTTGACCGCCTCGTCTACGTCCCTCCGCCCGCCAAGCGCGACCGGCTCGACATCCTGCGCATCCACGCCGGACGCTCCCCCCTCGCAGAAGACGTCGACCTCGACGCGCTCGCCAGGCAAGTCCCAGTGCCTTTTGGGAGATGCCAGGACTTGATGCCGGGCTTGGATTGCCAACCAAGGCGAACATGTCTGGCCAGCCTGCGCGAGCTGTCTCGCCGCGCGATCCCCCCATGCGACCCGGCGTTTTGTTCGCAGCCGCACGGAGGGTTTCACGGGCGCAGAGCTCCAGATGCTGTGCCGGGAGGCGGCGCTCGCAGCCCTGCGCGAGGACGGCCCCGCCGCGATTCACCAGAGGCATTTCGACGGAGCGCTGCGATGCATGCGGCCCGCGTTGGACGCCGGGAAGATGGCGGAGTTCGAGCGCTTCAACGCCTCTCGCCAGCGGGCGAGCTGACGACCCTTTGGTTCTGGCATGGCGGCGAGGGGTCGTGGTCCATCGTAGACGCCCGAGCGCGTGCGGAGCTGATAGAACACATCGTTGTCTGTCGATGCGCTCGAAAAGGTGGCATCTTCGATCGTCGATCCTGCCCCTCACTCCAACCCTAGCCTCCGACGTGTGACGCCCTCCACGAGCTTGCTGCGAGCTCGAGAGGCCCACAGAGTCGCCGAGCGGTCGCAACATCGTACGCTCCAGTAGTGGGGTGCATCGACGCGATCGGGGAGATCGTGTGCCGGATGCGACCTGTGGCGCAGGCGTGCGATGCGAGGGTGTGCCTCGCAGGCATCCAAAGGGGATCTGTCGGGACGAGTGCCGGTCGCGGTGAGTCCATGTCACTTCAACTGATGAGACGATCCGAAGCGAGGCTCTTTGTCCGGTGATTTGACGAGCTTTCGTTTGGCAAATCTCGACTAGGCAAAAAAGTCGATCGGCATGCATCGGGATCCGATGACTTGGTTTTAAATAGATCGTTCGTCGCGAATTCATGTCGAGCCCTGCTCACGGCACGATCGGCGACGGGCTGGTGGGCCCGGTCCTCCCCAGGCCTCCTCTGGCGCGCCTCGTCCCCTTCCACGCGCCATCGTGTGCGGCGCCCAGCGTCCGTGGACACCAGCACCGCGGGGGATCGGCAGACGCGGTCGTGGCGGGGCACGTGGGCGGCGCCGGAGGCAGATGGGCTCCGGACCATCAACTTGGCCGTGAATCTGACGATCCTTGCCGGGCTGGGCGCCGCCGCACTGGGTCACGCGCTCACGGTCGACGCGGACATCTCCCGTGGATGGACGGTGTGGGAGACGCTCCGCAACGTGCCATCGAGCAACCGGGAGCATTATGAGCGGCTCCTCGACACCGATCCTATCTTGGCGAAGGCATGCATCTCGGGGTTCGTGTACTTTTTGGTGCGTGCCTCATGAACAGCGCTGTGTGACGAGCGGCAGCACGTGGTGCTCGGCATCACGTGCGCACGTGCAAGCCATGCCAGGGCCCCTGGGTCCCACACACCGGTCACGCCTGCCTGTCACCGAGCCGCCCCGCGCAGGGAGACCTCACCGCGCAGACATACGAGGGCCGTGGGCTGGGAGACTACGACCGCCTGCGCATGCTGCGGTCGGCGACGTGTGGGTTCATTGCCCACGGGCCCCTGAGCCACGCTTACTACATTTGGATCGACGGCCTCGCCTCTTCCATCGGTCTCGAGCAAGGTCGCTGGACGACCACGATTGCGAAGGTCGCGTTCGACCAGACGGCCTGGAGCCTGTTCTGGAACAGGTGCGTGCATGTGTATGCCATGCGTGTGGTTCGCCAGACGCTGGCAAGCAAGGCTTATCTCGCAATTCAGCCCAGCGACATCCTGCACGCTTGCCGTTATATGCAGCACGTACTACGCCTTGCTGGGCGCCATGAAGCTGGAGAGTCCGGCGTCGATCGTCCGGACGGTGCGGGACACCTGGTGGCCCTGCCTGTCCGCGGGGTGGAAGCTGTGGCCCGCAGCACACCTCCTCACGTACAGCGTGATCCCACAGGAGCATCGCCTCCTGTGGGTCGACACAGTCGAGATCGTCTGGGTCACGCTCCTGTCGTACATGGCATCGAAATACCAGGCGCGCGAGGCCGGCGCCGGCAGCGCCCCGCGCGACGGCTGCACCCCTGGCGAGGGCATGGTCGCCCAGGTCAGCCTCCCCGGCCCGGTGTCCGGCGGCAGCGCGGTGGAGGAGCTCATGCACGCGGTGGAGAACCAGGACAAGGTGTCCTTCGTGGACGCCGAGGGCCGGGAGACGGTGCACGAGGCGAGGGAGGTGTGGGAGCACGAGTCGGAGCAGGGCTGCGCGGAGACGTCCCGCCCCTGCAAAGTCGCTAGCTGAGGCTGCCTGGGGGCCACGTAGACATCGCCCGTGCAGCAGCTTTCAGACCCAGTCGCAGCAGACAGTCTGGGTCGCTTTCATCTGGGGCTCTGAAGACTTGAACTCTGACTTCTGAACGCTAGCTGCGGTTGCCAGTGCAGCCGCTTTCTCGCTCCTGCGCCTCGGCGAATCGGTCAATCCGCATGCTTGGCGTTTGAAGTGTTTGATGGAGGCTGGACGGCCAGGTTCGCGGCAGCCGTCGGGATCTCGCGCCCGCTAACAACGGAGGGCGCCCCGGGCCAAACTCGCGTGCGGAGCACCGTGAGAGGATCGCGGTCATTGCCTATTCGAACTAGCGTTGCTGAGGTGACCCGCTCGCCATTTTCTGCCGCGACAGGTGCCCCGGCGCCGCGTACGCAACGCGCACCGATGCGCACCCCGAGCTACGTCCGCTCGGGAGGCCCGGACAGGGCATCTCGAGAGATGCGCGACACCACAAACGTTCAAAACTTCTCAGATCAAGAGAATTTGGAGGGAAATTTGGCCTCCGTGGCGCAGGGTGGGTGGCGACGCAGAGCGATGGCTCCTCCCGATCCTCTGCTCCCGGCTCTCAACGTCTTTGCCCCCTCGTGCGTGCAGGGATCCAGGGCCTGAACCTGGGCACTCCGGCGTGCCAGTCCCGCAATCTGCGCAGCCTGCTGAAGTCGCCAGCGGCGAAGTTCTTCGACCTGGAGGCAAGGGCGCGGCAATCGTTTAGTCGCAATCGCCTCTGCATTGGCAGACCCTTCATCATGGCTCGTATGATGCTGTGGAATGCTTTCTGCGCTCGGAGACCCGAAAATGGGGTGGTCTGCAGCGGCGCAACGGAAACGCCCTCATGTGACGCCCTCACAGGCGACGGTGGAGAAGAGGAGAGGCGCGGAAGCAACGGCCCACGCGCTTGAGGACGACGAGGAAGATGACGGCACTGACTCGGATGCGGGTGAGACTGGGTCAGGGATACCCTTACAAAAGCACACGCCGCATCCCGCGAACGGCCAGCCAGCTGCCAGCGCTGCTCTCGCCGTCCCGCAGGAGGCTTCGTCGTCCCGGACGACCACGTCGAGTACAGCGCGGGTGCCGAGCCCCCGGAGGATGACGGCGACGAGAGCCAAGGCTCAGAACGTGCTGCAACCGCGGCCTCGGACGCTCCAGGCTCCAGCGTGAGCGCCCTGGCTCATTCCCCCAACGACAGCACCGCGTCCGGACCAACACAGGCGTCAGAGAAGCGGCAGTACGCCCTTCGATCGACGACAGTGCGGACGCGAGGTGACAGTCGGCCACAACACGCTCTTCCTTGTGGGGTGGAGTGCGCCATGCGCAATGGGTCCCACCAAGCGGTGGCGCTTTGACGCCGCAGGTGGGCCGAGGCTGACGCGCGGGCAGATGCGCGCGCTGGAGGACATCCGGGCCCGAAGGCGGGGGGAGCGGGGCGCCCGGCGGTGCTTTGTGCTGCAGTCATCCAGCGAGAGTGAGGGCGGCAGCGACCACGACAGCGAGGGTAGAGACGAGGGCAGCGATGCCGGCGCGGAAGAGGGCGCGCGTGGCGGGTCCGAGGGCTGGCCGGGGGCGGATGCAGAGCACGAGACGCAATGCACCGCGTGCGACACCAGCGCCCGCACGCGCACCAGCTCCGGTGCCGACCGCGCGGAGGCCTCGTCCGCTACCTCCTCCGGGGTATCGGTTTACGGCAACGCCCTGATGGGCCTCGACGAGCCCCCCAACACCGTCACAGTGACCAGGCGCCATCGACCCCGCCCACCGCGCAACTCTCCAGACACCCAACCCTCGAGCAGCGACGAGCGGCCCGGCTCGAGGGGATCTAATAAAGGCAGCCGCCTGCGTCGTGTGGGTCGGAACGGGTCGGTGCGCCTCTCCCCGCTGTCCCTGGGAGATGCCATGGGCAGCCCGGGGGCCGCCACAGCGGGGGCGCACTCTCAAGAGGCCTCGTTCGGGCAGCCGGGGTCGGGCATATCTTTCCGTGCCTCCGAGCTCTCCTTCGGCAACGCTCTGGGCCCCCGGGACGACCCCAGCGCCCACGGCGACGTCGGGGAGGTGTCGTCGGGGCTGCGTGCCCAGGGCGGTGACTTCAGCTTCAGTTTCGGCGGGGGTTCTCGTTCAGGACCCGCGGAGCGCAACTGGGTGGTCGGCAGCGGTCCGTTGACGTCGCGGCTGGGCAGCCAGTCGACAGGGCCTGGCACGGGCGGGTCTTCAGGGACGGACGGGACAGAAGAGGGGTCGTCTGAGGTGGCAGTAGAGACGGCCCGGGGGACGCAGTCGGGGTTGGAGTCACAGGAAGCATCGATGGGCGCGGAGTCGGCGTCAGAGGAGCTCTCTGGGACCTTGGTGGGGCGTGGCGACGGTGCGGGTACGTGGCGCGAGGAGAGCGATGGTGGGTCAGGGGACTCGTCGTCGGGAAAGGACGGGGCACAGGATAACGTGGATGGGGCGGCCTCGTCTGGAAGCCCGTCGACGTTCGGGTCCACCCGGCGCGCCCTTAGCTTCCAACGGTGAGATGAGATAACGCATCACGAAGGGGCGTGGTGCTGAGCCCTGAGTGTCGCTTCTTGTGAATGTACCCACACCCGTGCCCTCCACCCCGCACGCAGGGGCACCAGCCAGGCCTCCCAGGCGCCCAGCACAGCGTCGCGCACCTCCCACGCGCTCGCAAACAGCCCCGCCGCGCACGCTGCCTCGCCTCGCGCCCCCAGCTCGACCCACCCGGCCGACGCCCCCGCCACGCCTCAAGCGATGCACCCCGCCACCCCGGGCAGCATCCCGAGGACCATGGTCCTCTCCAGCCCCGGCCTCAGCCTCGCGAGCGCCGGTGGACGCAGCCCGCTGATGTCCCCCCAGGACTCTGAGCTCAGTGCATTAGCCGAGTCGCCATGCGTAACCTCGCATGCCCCGGGGGGTTCCACGACAGCCCAGGCAGCCGCGGGGCCGTTTCCGTCGCCCCCGGCGCCCTCGGCGCTGCCGCCGCCCGCATCAACGTGGCTTGGAGGCGACGGGGCAGCGGGAGGTGATGCGATGGGTCCCCTGCATGGTTGCCAGCACAAGCATGCTGCAGGCGGGGTCAGCGGCGGGGTGACGCTCGCGGCGTTGTCTGGGGAGGATTGGCTGAGGGAAGTGCTGCATGAGACGGCACACGGAGCGAGGCCGGATGCCAGAGCAGCCGGCGGTGGCAGTACGGGTGTGGGGTCGGCGGTGGATGCGCCTGTGCTGGAAGCAGGGAAGCGCGACAGGCCCCTGCGGGAGCTGAAGCTCTTCGTCAACGACCTGCTTCAAGGCAGCGGCGCAGTCGACGGCTCTGACGCAGCCAGCGCCACGGATCCCAAGGTGCGTAGCCAGTGGCTGCTTGCAGTGCCAGAGTGTGCGGTGCGGCGCCCCGGTTGGCTGCTATTCGAATGGCGTCCAATGTCCTTGTTGACGTATATCGATTCCCCTCTCTTTGGGTTTCGATCCCTCACTGGTCACCAGCGTCGGTCTCTGCAGGGCGGCAAAGCATCACGAGGCGCCAAGGGCAAGAGGGGCGCGAGGGCGGCCCAGGCTAACACAGGCGCAACTCACGAGGGGCTAGCCGCAACTGAGGGAGCGCAGGATGAGGGGCGCACAGGCGACGGCTCAGTAGGCGGGACCCACGCGCCCTCTCAAGCGCCCCATGGCGGGGCGGCGGTTGGGGCCGCGACGGAGCCCAAGCCGGGAAAGCGCGCCGGCGGAGGGCGCAGGCCACGCGGCAAGGCCGAGCCTGGCTCGCACCCCGCGACGTCGCATGGCGCCGCGACCACCCCGACCCTCGCCCCCGTCCCCACCCCCACGTCCGCGTCTTCGCGCTCCCCCAGCCCCGCCACCCTCGCGGCAGCCGCGCCGCACCTGGCCGGCACCCCCCTCACCGCCGCCGAGGATCGTGCTCTGCTCTCCGAGGACCCCCGCGGCACGTCCTTTGTGCGGTGCCGCGAGGTGCTGGCCCGCCGCCTGTTCCTCATGTTCCGCCGCACGGTCCTGGACGAGCGAATCTCCGAGGACCTGGAGCTGCGGTGGTCGCCCAAGCTGCTCACCACAGCCGGCCGTGCGCACGGCAAGCGTCGCGTGGCGGGTCTCGCGCTCCGCGTCGATGCCCACGTGGAGCTCTCCACGAAGGTCCTCGACTGCTACAGCCGTTTGCGATCCGTTCTGGCCCATGAGTTATGCCACGTGGCGGCGTTCGTGGTGGACCAGTGCTTCAAGCCGCCCCACGGCACCGTCTTCCACAAGTGGGGCGCCAGATTCACCCGGGCGTACCCGGACATCCAGGCGAGGAGTGCAGAGGGTGGCGTGGGGGGTGATGCAGCTGCAGGTGTGTGTGATTGGGGATGCATGGGTGGGTTGGTGGTTCATGCCTTGGGGTGACGTGACTGCGGCAGTGACCATGGCAGCATGAACTGATCAACGGGTGCATAACGTTGCATCGCAGGTGACCCGCTGCCACGCGTACGAGGTGCACCGCCCCCACTCCTGGGAGTGCCGGGGCTGCGGGCAGGTGTACAGCCGGCACTCCAAGAGCATTGACGTCGAGAGGCACCGTTGCAGCGTGTGCCGGGGCCAGCTGTCCTACCGGGGTGTCACGCGCGCGGACGGGACGCCCGCCAAGCCACGCCAGGCCACCGCGTACCAGAGATTCCAGAAGGAGCACTTTGAGGCCGTCAAGGTGATTATGTGATTGATAACGCGACCATCAACTATGCGATACGGGTCCTAGATGACTGCCACTGTCACTGCCAGTCACTGACCACGACAAGTGGAGATGTCATCACCACTGCCGATCTGCCGACCCTTGTTGTTCCCCAAGTGTTGTAATTGCCTCTCACATGCAGGCATCTTTGGGACCTCATGCGACGCTGGGCGAGGTGACGCGGGAGGTGGCGCGGCGGTGGAGGGAGGCCAAGGAAATGGGTGGGGGTGGCGCGGGGGCTGAGAGCGCGGGTGGGGTTGAGGGGGCTGAGGGGGAGGGGTCTGTGGTGGGTGAAGAGAGCGGGGTGGAGAGCGACGGGGGCGAGGGGTCGGAGGGGAGTGGGGCTGAGGGGATCGAGCGCGGCATGCGTGCCATGGGAATGTGAGGTGGTGGAGAGACGGGGCTTGGTATGAATCGAGTGTAGTAGTGGGTAGCGTCTGCCGTAGTGTTGGTGCAATGTGAGGGAGGTTGGGGTGCATGGCGTCGGGGCATTGGTCATCGGTGTCGCCACTCCATCGTGATGTTCGTGTTTCAAGAGCATGTGATGGAAGCGGGTCCACGACAGCGACACGCGTTGTCGCGCCAGAGTGGCGGTCGGCATTGATGATGAACCGTCGTCACCCTCTTGGTCGTATTCATTCTATTCACTACCCTCTTCCATGACTCCTGTTTCAAACGCGGTCACCCCACCACCCCCGCCTCATTCCAGCGTCAGCGCGCGCGCCTTGTCTGCCCCCGCCACGCGTGCCACCGCCTCCCCCAGAGGCACCTGACCCATGTCACCCCCGTGGTACGTCCTCAACGCCACCATCCCGGCCTCCTCCTCCTTACCCCCCAGCACCACCATCACCGGCACCTGAGATGGCGACATGAGTGAGGAGATGAGAGGAGATGAGATGCGCCCAAGAGCCCCTTAGTCTTATTCCCCATCCCTCCCTACCTCCATTCATCCATCATTCACACCTCTACCCATCTCCCACCCCTCCTACCTACCCCATCCATCGCCACACATCACCACCCCTCCACACCCTCCCCACCTTGGCCGTCTCTGCGTTGCGGATGAGCTTGGCAATGCGCTCGCCGCTGTGGATCTCCGCTCGGATGCCCGCCGCCTGGAACTGCCTGCGAGGGGCGACAGGCACAGCCACGCTGGCATCGAAAGCACCGCAACAGCAAAACCTTATGCGGATTGCTACACCGCTGAAGTCACTTCTCATTCACCCCACCCATCCCACCCCCACCCTGTTCCCTACCGTGGGAACCCCACCCTTACCACGCCCGCCCCACCCCCACTACGCCCCTCCCACCCCAACCCCCGTCCCCCGGTAATGATATCCCTGCCACTCGCTCACTCGAGCACTTTCTTGGCGTATCCGTCCTGCTTGTCCGTGATGGGCAGGATGCGCACTTGCACGGGCGCCAGCCACAGGGGGAATGCCCCGGCGTAGTTTTCCGTCAAAACACCGAAGAAGCGCTCAAGCGACCCAAGGATGGCGCGGTGGATCATGATGGGGCGCTCCCTGAGGGAGAGAAGCGGATGGTATGTGATATTGATACTGTTATTGGTACTACAATGGGTGAGTAAATCACGGGACCCCAGGATGGCGCGGTGGATCATGATGGGGCGCTCCCTGGGAGAGAGACAGGTAGATAGTATGAGATATCAATACAAGTCCCATCAGCATGAGAGTAGTCTTTGTTAGCCAACCAACCCCACAACCTCCATTCATGTGTCTGCCATCACTCCGCCACCCACCCACTCACCTCCCGTTGTCCTCCGTCACGTACTCGAGGCCGGACCTCTCCGGCAGGTTGAAGTCGAGCTGGATGGTCGAGCACTGCCACTTGCGACCAATGGCGTCCAAAATCTTGATGTCGATCTTCGGGCCGTAGAAGGCACCCCCGCCCTCGTCCACACCGAACTCCCAGCCCTGGGGAAGCGACAGCGACAGCGACGGTTCGGCAAAAGGGTCAATGGGTGGGGTAAGCACGGAGCTGACAACTTCGCAGGATTGATGCAGCACTTGCAATGCCAATAGTACTACTCATCTCCCGATCCTGTTCCGACGTGGCAGTCCACGCCATCACCCACCCCACGCCCTCTCCTCGCCACCACCTCGGCAGTCCGTGCACCCACCCTACTCCCTCAACAACCCCACTCCCCACCCACCTTGGCAATCCATAACATCACCCACCCCACTCCCTCAACCACCCCCGTCCGCTAACATCACCCACCTTGGCCGTCAGCGCCTTCCTGAGCGCCGACTCCGCCCTTTCCCATATGGCGTCATCCCCCACGCTCTTCTCGGGCCGAGTGGAGAGGTTGATCTCGTAGCCACGGAACCCAAACGTCGACAGGACCTCCTCCACCAGGTCCAGCACGCCAATGATCTCACCCTCGATCTGCAGAGAGAGAGATGGGGTGATGTTAGCTGTTGCCAGTCAGCGGTGAGGGATGGACTGCGGTGTGCCTGGCACTGGCCAGGACTGATGACCGTGGCGTGTGTGGCGCGGGTGAGTCGCTAACCCTAACGTTCCCAACGCGCATGCCTGTTCCCCCAGCACAGTCACACTACTTGGGTAGTTAATGCAGTTAACTGACCATCACGTACATGCCTGCTACACACATCACTGTCCCACCTCCACACAACTACCCCTCTCCCCCCCTCGCCTGGTCGGGCAGGCAGAAAATGTGCCCGTCGTCCTGCGTGAACCCCCTCACGCGGAAGAGGCCGTGCATCGTGCCCGAGCGCTCGTACCGGTACACCGTGCCCAACTCGGCGAACCGCACGGGGAGCTGGCGGTACGACACGGGCGCGTCCTTGTACACCGCGATGTGGAAGGGGCAGTTCATGGGCCGCAGCTGGTACTGTTCGTCCTCCACGTCCATCTGATCGTACATGTTCTCATGGTAGAAGTCGTAGTGGCTGCAATGAGGGGGTGTAAGAGTCGTGTCGCACTGCGCGAATGGCCAGCATGTTGGGAGACTCTAGACCACTGCCCCACCTCATGCACCATCCATCGGTGTTCTCACCCCCAATGCCCATCCTCACCCTCACCACCACCACCAACCTCACCCTCACTGTCACCCTCACCACCACCACCACCCTCACCCTCACCCACACCCTCACCCTCACCACACCCACCCTAACCCCCTCACCCCGACGTCTTCCACAGGTCGACCTTGGCCACGTGGGGCGTGTAGACCAACTGATACCCCCGCCGCAGGTGCACGTCCTTCCAGAAGCTCTCAATCACGTGGCGCACCATGGCGCCCTTGGGGTGCCAGAACACGAGACCACCCCCCGCCGTCTCCTGGATGGAGAAGAGCGATAGCTCCTGGCCCAGCTTGCGGTGATCGCGCTTCTTGGCCTCCTCCTTTACGTGCAAATAGTAGGCTGGGTGACGGGAAAGGGGGACAGTTGGGACTTGTAGTCTATCGATAGACGGCTGGTAGATGTCGGCTATCTGCGACACCCATCCCAGCTGCTCAAGCGTCTCACACACCTCAGCAGCACCCATTCCCCACTCACCCAGCTGCTCTGGCGTCTCCCACACGGTGCCGTAGATGCGCTGCAGCATCTGGCGCTTCTCGTCCCCCCGCCAGTACGCCCCCGCGACCGTCTCCAGTTCCAATGCGTCCGTGTTGATGTCCGACGTCTTGGACACGTGAGGGCCCGCACACAGGTCCCACCAGTGCTGCGGTGACAAACACAGAGTGAGAGATGAGACGATGAGGGCAAGGAGGGTGGCGTGCCATCTCCCATAGTGCAAGTCTGTGTGCACCCTAGACTGCGTGGCTGCCATTACACAGCTTCTATGTGTTGGCAACCGCGCTCACTGCCGACTAGCTCCCCTCCAACCCGCACCTCCGGGTGCCCCGGCTCCCCGATGTGGTAAATGGTGATGGGCGCCGAGGGGTCCTTCTCCACAATTCCCTGCAATATCTCCAGCTTGTAGGGCTCGCCCAGCGCACGGATGCGACTCTCGGCCTCGTCCTTCGTCACCTCCTCCCGGATGAAGGGGAGGCCCTTGCGGCTGCGGGAGCGGGCACGAGGGGGTCACACACATGAGCGACCCAGAAGGTCAGGGTTATATGGTCGATGCGAGCATGGACGAGTGTCCCAGGCTCGGAGTCCACGCAAGTAGACCTAAGAAACGGCCAGATAGATACGACCGTGCTGATGCTGGCATGTTGTGTTCCGAAAGCGCCTGGCCAGCCACACGCCCGTCACCAGATGCGCCGCATCTCCTTCTTGATGGCCGTCAGGTCCTTGTCCGACAGCTGCTCCGGGATGTCAAAGTCGTAGTAGAAGCCCCGATCGATCCAGGGACCGATGGTGACCTGCGCGTTCTTGTGCAGCCGCTGCACCGCCATCGCCATGATGTGGGCGCACGAGTGGCGCAGCCGGAGGAGCGCGTCCGACTCGTCCGACGTCGGGAGAGGCACCGGCGCCACGGTCTCCGCTCCCTTCGACGTCTCGCCGGCCCCGCGGCCCTTCCGCTCCTGCACCTCGAGCTGCTGCGCGTGCGCCACCACGTTGACGTTCACGTGCCGGCCCTGGGGCCCCGCGCCGACCAGGCCCCCGACCACGGCGGGGTGCCGGCAGAAAGCTGGCGACAGCGCCGCCCTGCGGACGCGACAAGCGGGTATGAATCGCTGCGGGCGCGGCCCAGGGTTGCGGATGATGCCCACGGGCGGCAGCCACCCGGGGGCCCCGCGCGCGTCCAGAGGTTCGTCAGAGGGACGTGTACAACTCAACAAGTCATCGTCTGCATGCGCGCCCCCCTCGGATGAAGGACGGGCGCCGAATGGATGGCTGGCCGAGCTGCCCGCGCGCCCGGGCCCAACGCGCGGGCGTCGCAGGATAACTGAAGCGAAACGCACGCGCTCACGCACAATGAGAGACGCATTTGCCAGGTAAACCGCTCAGCGACCGCGAATGCGACGCGGCGGACGCGGGCACTTCGCAGCTGCACCACCTCGCGCCACAGCACGTCTAGCCCGCTGGAGGTCGCCCGTGCCCGGGCCCATCCACCTGCCCGCGACGCCCACGAGCGAATTGTGCAACGCGGGAGGCGGGGACGCCGCGTCGGGCCTTGGAGCCGAGCTTTCGTGGCCGCGCGCTCACCTCCCGGCCCCAGCCGCGGCGCGCGGGGCGCAGCGCCTCGCATTAGCAACCACACGCATCGCCGGCATGCACCGCTGGATCATCGGCCCGCAGCGTCGGTGGCGCCCAGCGCTCTTCGACCCCGAGACCCCGGCGCGCGGTAAATCCACGCTCCCAGCCAGGTCACCGGACAACAACAGGGATCGCGGCACCGAATGCGCTCGTCAGGACGCGATGCCGACGAAAAGTGAGGTCGACGACTGGCGTCCCCGGTCAGACTGACCCGTTGAGCGCCACATTGGCGCGTCTTCGAGCACGGCACGGCCCTCACCGAGTGATGGTCAGGTGAGGTTGCTCGTCTGGTTTTCGCTGACGCTGTTGGGAAGGCCCCGCGGCGCGCAGGTGCAGCCGGTGGCGCTGATTGCAGGCATTCCACTGCAAGAAGCCACACCTTTGCCGCAGGAGGTATGGCGCTGCGGGTCACGGGGGAGGGGCGCTCGCTCCTCAGCGCCCTGGGCCATGACTGGGGAGGGCCCAGCGCCCACGCCGCGCCGCCGACGCCCGCCGCGACGGCAGACGTGACGAGAATGGCGGAGGGCATGTCTGCCATCGACCGGGTGAAGCAGTCCTTCGGCCTGCTGACCAGGAAGACCAGCGAGAGCAGCGCGGTGCAGAAGATCCTGGTGGGCGCCATTGGATGCGCGCATCGTCCTCTCGCGCATGCAACAGAGCCTTACTCTCGTACGGAAGCTATGGCCATGCTTTCATCCCCCACAGGAGCACAGGCTCGCGCAGTCGGATGAGAAGGTGCAGAACCTGACCAGGTTGCTCCAGGGCGAGCGGGAGGTGAGGATGGCGACTTGCGCCTCGATCTTCGCTCAGAATCCTGATTGACACCTGCGGAGCGCCTCCTCGTCGCGTGCGTGCCCTCACCGGCTCCCGACGCGAGCAGGGCCCTCTCTTGACGCGCAGCACTCGACTCGGCTCAAGCAGCGCATCGGCGAGGACCAGAAGGTGCTTCAGAACCTCATGAGAGATGTGAAACAGATATCGGAGAAGCACGCCGTGCTCCAGGAGGTCATTGACGCCCTGAAGGCGAGCCGGCGTGGTGCACGCGCCTGCAGCTCCTCCCGGCGACGCGCGTCAGTGACCAGCGACGATAGAGCCGTCGTCGCTGCCGCAGAAAGAGCAATCGGAGGCCAGGTCGTATCAGGAGATGAGCAACAGGGAGCTGCGGGAGCAGATGTCGTGGTGCGACGAGGTCGTGGCCAAGGCCGAGGCCCTGCGCGCCGAGAGGGACGGGCTCCGGGAGACTCTGGCGGCGCGGGAGAAGACGTGGAAGGCAGAGAATGCGGCCGTTCACCAGGTGCCCTCGCGCGGGGCCAGGAGCGGCACTGCCAGCGCAGCAGAGGCACTGCAATCTGTTCCCCAACTCGTTTTCATCTTCTCCGCAGAAGACGGAGGAGCTTGCGGGCCTGCTGGAGTCGCTCCACGCGCAGGAGCAGGAGCAGGCGGAGCACGCGCGGGCCATGGCGCAGCAGGTGGCGGCACTGCAGGGCCTGGTGCGGGGCGCCAACGAGGCGGTGGCGGCAGCAGAGAGGCAGCTGGAGCAGGCGGCGGAGGACGCGGAGAGGCACCGGAGCAACCACGCCCGGGCGGCGCGGGAGGCGGCGGGGCTGGCAGAGGAGCTGGCGGCGGCGCGGGCAGCGGCAGAGGAGGCGGCGGCAGAGGCGGAGACCCGGCTGCGAGAGGCGGAGGCGCGGCTGGCCGAGGAGCGGGCGGAGGCTGCGGCGCGGGCGAAGGAGCTTGCCGACAGCGTGTCGCGGGAGCGCGAGGAGTGGGAGTCGCAGCGGGCGCGGTTGGCAGCGGACGTGGAGGCAGCGCGGGGGGAGGCAGCTGCGGAGCGGGAGCGCGCCGCGGCGGCGGAGGCGGCGCGGGCGGAGGCGGTCCGTGACGCGGAGACTGCGCGCGACGCGGCGGCGCAGGCGGAGCGGCGCCTGGCCGAGGCACGGGAGCGGGCCCAGGGGCAGGCGGAGCGCAACGCGCGTGCCCTGGACGATCTGCGGGTCAAATTCCAGTCCGAGCGAAACGAGCTGTGCCTGGGACACGAGAAGCGCGTCCAGGAGCTCGAGAGCGCGCGGCGGGGTGCGCTGGGGGGACAGCGGCGCACACCCACAGGCAGCGTGGCGGGCGGCGTGTCAAACTGGCCCTTGCTGTGACGCAGCTCTCTTTTCGCGACGTGCAGCGACAGCCCGCGTGATTGTTCCCCTGCCCTGCCCGCAGAAGCGGAGGCAAGGGCCACACAGGCGTACGCGGATGGGGAGCGCCTCGCCGCGCAGGACGCGCGCGAGAGGGCGGCTGCGGGGGCCCGCGCCCTGGAGCACGCGGAGCGGAGGATCGGCGAGCTTCAGGCGCAGTTGGAGGAGGCGACGGCGCGGAGGAAGGGCGCGGAGGCCGCACTGGCGCATGCCAAGGTGTGTCAGGGGACTGCACTGTACTGCTGAGCGCGCTTCACGGGTTCTGTGGTTGCCGAGGACGTGCTGTTGAAACACAAGGTCCTCTCGCCTTGCTTGCAGAAGGACCTGGCAGACCTCCGGCAGGCGGTAGAGCGCCACAAGCGCCACCCGCCCCACGCAACCGCGGCGCACCTGCCGCCCCTGCCCACCAAGCCAGTCCCGGCGGCGGGGCTGCCCAGCACTGGGCCCGCGCCGCTCCCGCTCGTCGCTGACGCCGGCAAGCCGCGGTCCCGCCGCGCCAGGCGCCCCAAACGTCACCGGTCCCAGTCTGACGAGGACGAGGCGCCAGTCCGGGGGGCGCAGGGGCCGACGGCGGGCGCTGTGGCGGCCCCTCCGCCGCGGCCGGAGGTGCCTGCCGGGGCGCGCGGGAGGCGCTCGGACAAGCCGGGCCCTTTGCCGCTGGCGGCGTCAGCGGCACTGTTTGGGGGGACGCCATGGGACCCCTACTCTTTCGACAACGGGTCGCCCTGATGCGTGGGTCTCTGGCGACCACGGACACAGCGCCGCAAGCAGCGCGAGGCGCGGTCTCGACGCGATTGCATGTGACTAGCATGTGACTGTATGTGACGAGGGACTTCAACATGGTCACGGGAAACGGGAAGTGTCCAAGCGCGGTGCTAGATCAGGCGAAAAACGAACCAGCAAGCCAGCATGGGCTGAGCCCGTGGGAGGGGCGCGTGACGGCCCGCACGAGAGCGGGCCTCGCTGACTTAGGGTCCGAGTCTCTGGGCGACATGCTTCGCCATAGCATGTGAAAGGGAAGGCGCGCACAGGCGGCGGCGGCCTCGCATCCATGCAAGGCCGTCGTGGCAGCTATCCATCATGCAGCATCTGCACTGAAGTCGGGGTCGGTGTGTGGCGCTAGGCTTGCTCCGGCCATCACAGGCCGAGCTCCGCTCAAACGAACATCAACCATCGTGGCCCCGCCTTGGCGGAGCTGTGTGCTGGCACCCGGGGGGCCAGAGGGAAGACAAAAGGCCTCACTGCGAGGGGTTGATCCCGCACGTCCAGGACTGGGGTGTTGGGAGACGACCCCGGCCACAGGAATCAGGAGGCATGAGACTCTGAAAAGTGTCCCTAAGGCGAGGTGAGAGCCTCGCGACGGGAGAAGAACGGAGGGCGCCCCGGACTGGCGCAGGGCTGATGCACAAGAGGAGGAGGCCCGCAGCAGCAGTCCGGGGATGCGACCCGGCGCGGCGTGGCCCGAGCCGCGGTGATAAGTGGTACGGCTTTCGGCGCCCGGGTGGGGCGGGGACCAAAAGGGGCCATGCGTTAGGCATGGCGATTGCGGACGCAGGCCCAGCAATCGTGGACACGACAGCGTCCCATTGGTTCCGCGTGCTCACGACGCCATGGGCGCTGTCCGGCGTAGGTCGACGCTACGCTTGGAAAGCACGTCAGAGTTGGCGATCGATGTGTCCTGTGCAGGCCTGCGGGAACGGGCGGGAGGCGGGCGACCTCGCGAACTGTGCTGGTGTGCATGTCTCACAAGCACATTCCAGGCAACGCCAGCACCATGCCGCATCCGCATCGCTGCCCACCTCCTGCAGAAGATGCGCTGCCAGAAGCCTGGCTGGGCGTTTTTGGTCCCCGACCCCTTGGGCGTGGCCGACAGCCCGCTCCGCCCCTGCCCCTTGCTCGGCCCCTTGCGCGTCGCATCCGACGTCGACGCCCACCGCCCTCCCCTTCCTGCAGGGTTGCAGAGCAAGGTTAGGTGAGAACGAAACAGTCGGCAACGCATTTGACAGTCATGGAGTCTCCGTGGGTTGTCGAAGAGGACGAGGGGCGTGGGGCGCTCACCAGGCAGGCTGCTGGCCATGGAGTCCCGGACCTCGATGGGCACCGTGGTGGGGGTGTCGGTGCCTTGGTCGGTGCACGCGCGTCCCCGGCTGGGTGCGTCGCTCATCGCGAGGCTCTGCATGGTCTGGAGGGGGAGCTGGGCGTCCATGCTGTGCACGCCGCGCCGGGACGATGCTGGGGGAGCGGCCGTGTTTACGTGCAGGCGCCAGACGGTGGTGCCGCTGTCGCTGACGCCCCCCTCCTTGACGCCGCCCGAGGGTGCCGCGTCGATCGCCGCGCTCCCGTCCGTCGAGGACGAGTTCATGGTCGCGTAGTGCTTGGTGCCTGCGCTGCTGCGCATGGACTGCCGCCGCGTGGCCAGCGATAACTGCCGCGCCGGGGCGAGCTCGCGCCACTTGACGGGCCGGGTGTTCTGGATGATGAAGGGATGGTTGTACAGCTCCTCCGCTGCGGGGCACGAGGCGGGTGCGTGGGGTCGCAAGGCCCGTTGCGGCATCCGGCAACCCTGCCACCCGCGACCGTCTTGTGAGCCCAGCGAGCTCTTGCGTGCTCAGCGAGACACTGCGCAACCGCCCCTTTCGCGGCTCACCGGTGGCGCGGACGAGGTCATCCCAGCACAGGCACTGCATGATGAAGGACTGGGCCAGGGGGCTCAGGCGCTGGAACTCCTCGCGCGTCTCAGGCCCCTCCTTGACGAGGGAGTGCAGCACGTCGCGTTCCTTCTCCCCCGAGAAGAGCCCCGTCCCCGTCAGCAGCTCCCACACCATCACGCCCAGCGACCAGATGTCCGAAGCGGGGCCGTAGCTGCGGCGCTGGGTCCGGGGCACCTGCGGCGCGAGATAGGAGGGTCAGTTGAAACGTGCAACGGGGGCATCGGCGAGTCGCGAGCAGCGACGGGCGGGCAGGCGCACCTCGTGGCGCAAGGGGCCCTGGGGGTCGGAGGGGTCGTCGAGGAGGACCTCGGGGGCCATCGCGACGAGGGTGCCGAGCTGCGTCAGGGCGCGGTCCCGCCTCGCGATGTCGATGGCGAACCCGAGGTCGGTGAGCTCGACGTGGCCGTCCTCGTCGGCGAGCACGTTCTCGAGCTTGATGTCGCGGTGCACGATGCCCCGCATGTGCAGGTACCCGAGCGCGCTGAGCATCGGGAGCACGACCCGCGACGCGATGACCCGCTCGTCCCGCGTCATGACGCGCAGGCAGGACGCCAGGCTCCCGCACCGCGCGTAGGGCATGAGGACGCACAGGAACTCCCCGTCCCGGAAGGCCGCGCACAGCGGCGTGATGTTCGGGTGGTCCATGGACGCGTGGATGTCGATCTCGCGCTTGAGTGCCTTGTGGAGGCCCGAGGTGAGCGATGGGAGGTGGTAGACCTTGAGAGCCAGCGTCATCTGCGTGTGCTTGTCCATGACCTTGTAGACGCGGGACACCATGCCCTCTCCGATCCTGCGGGCGTGTGGAAAGGGGCGCAGGTCGAGCGATGCGAGAGTGTGGGAGCGGGCGCGGGTCGAGCGGTGGGGCAGGGCGCGCGCTGCGGGGTGCAACAGGGGAAGTCAACGTCGGGCCCCGTCCCGCTCAACGACGCCGGGAGCGGGGGCGCAAGTCGGCAGGCGCAGAGAAAACAAGACAAACTGAGGGGCGATCGGGTCGGATTCCCATTAGTCCGCCCCGGATGCGCGCACGAATGGATTCACGCCCCGGTTCACGTTTCGCGCCCCCCGCGAAAATGCGCATCCGGGGGGGCTGAAAATTGCGGCTTTGAAAATGAGGAGCGAAAGAGGAGCTGGGAGGACCCTCCGTTGAGGTCAGCAGTCCCATCGACCGGTAAAAAGAAGGCGGGGAGGCGGGCGCCACATCTCCGAGCACCATGGGAATTAGGGGGTCAAAAGTGCTCTCTTTTGATTCATTTTATCCGTGGGCAGCACCGGCGGGAATGATACCCCACAGGTGCGGCGCATGGGCGTGCCTGACAAGGCCCACGCTTCGCGCACACTAGGACGCAGGCTGCGCGTCCCCAGACGTCCCCAGGCCGCCCGACGCACTCGCCGCTTACCTCTTATCCTTGACGAAACGCTTGATGCAGAGAGTGCTCCCGGTCGTGACCAATTGGTGCGGGCATCGGCAGCCCACCACCACGGAGCCGTCCGGGAGGGCGCTCTCGATGTCCCACTCTGGCTCAGCCGCCATTTTATCCCCAGATTCCCTCACAAAGCAGCGCGGAGTGGGCGAGGAGAGCGCGGGGACGCCCAGAGGTTCAAATACTCTGGGGGGTGCTCGAAATGCCTCTTCGACCCGGCCGACGGGGGAGTTATGACGTAAGTGAGCGAAGGATGCGGAGGCTCGTCCGTGATGCTCCGGGAATTTGGAATTCCGGCCTGGTCGGTAGGACTGGCGTGGGGGCACTACCCGAAACAGCCAACGGCCGGCCAGTCACTCGGACGAGCAGATTCAATGCGTACATTACGAGGTACGCAGGCCCAGGCCAGTTTACCCCTCGAACTAGGCGAGTGCGCCGATCACTGGCGCCTCGCCGCGGGCCACGCACACCGCCGCGCTTGCCACGACGCGCGCCCCGAACGCCAGCAACGCGGGCAGGCTGCGCAGGTCACGCAGGCTGCGCGCCAGGCACCGCCAGCCCACCAGGGCCAGCCGGCGCGCCTCGACCCGTGTCAGCGACAGGCCCAAGCCGCTCCCCAGGAACCCCGACCCCGGCCCCGCGCGACGCGTGGCCCACCGTCGCAGGCCGGGTACCGCCCGGGCCAGGGCGCCGGCCAGCAAAGCCCCGCACGCCGCCGCTGCGCGCGCTGCGGCGGGGCCCCAGGCCAGCGCGGAGAGGGCAGCCGGCAGCCCCGGCATCATGGCCAAGGCGCGCCGGGCCCCCGCCGCCTCGCGCGCCGCAATCGTCTTGACCAGCCGCGCCAGCCGCGCCCCCGCCGGCACCCCCCCGGGTCCCGCGCCCTCGCGCCTCTCCACCACCGCCCTCAGCTCCCCCTCCACCAGGTCCCTCAGAGCGGCGCGCGCCTCGGGCCTCGGATCCAGCGCCACCAGGCGCAGCAGGGGCGGCAGGGCCGCCCGGTACAGACGGAAGCCCGGGTCCGCGGCCGCCGCCACGCCCTCGAGGGTGGCGAGCGAGCGCACGACGAGCGTGTAGTAGGGCGGGAGCCGGAACTTGTGCTGCAGCGCGGTGCGCGCCAGGGCCTTGGTCACGTCCCCGTACGACATCTCCCCGACGTCGAGGCCCCCGTCCGCGGCTCTCCCGCAGTAGAGGGCGAAGTTGCGGGCCAGGTCGGCCTGCAGGGCCTGCCTGTCCGTGCTGGGCTTGAGCAGGTCCATGGCCGCGAGGTCGTCGGCGAGGCGTGGCCAGTCGCCGAAGACGATGTGCACGAAGGAGGTGAGCATGGCCAGGCGGTGCTTGTCCGACACGCGCGTCAGCATGCCGAGGTCCAGGTACACCAGGTTGCCCTCGGCGTCGACGAGGAGGTTGCCGGGGTGCGGATCGGCATGCATTACCCCCGTCTGCATCAGCTGCGTCAGGCTGCACTCGATCCTGCGGGGGACGCAAGGAGGGCAGCACTCTCGGCACGGTCGCGTGCCTGGCGCTCACTAAGCGCTCTGGCGCACGACCGCCACGTACCCGAGGTTCACCATCCGTAAGAGCCGCGCCCGCGCCCACTCAGGCGCTTCCCGCGCACCGAGGCCCTCCGGCACCCGCCCCGACACGCTCGCCAGCATGGCCGCATCCCGCCTCTCCTCCTCGGATGTGGTTGCCAATGACGTTGCCGGCACCGACTCCGCCTCCCCCCCGGCATGCTCCTCCGTTCCCGCGCGCATCACGGCCATGAGCTGCTTAGGACCCATCCCCTGCACCCACACCGACGTCAGCACGCGCCGGCTTGTGTAGGTCCAGAGGATGCGCGCCGTCGACACCCCCCGCACACGCGCGTGCGCCGCCGCGAACTCCTCCGTGTTCCTCCCCTCGCATTCGTAATCCAGTTCCTGAAACAGCGCCTCCCCTACCGCGTCGGCAATCTCCCTGCGAAAAGCAGTCGGCGACTCATGCCACGTGCAACATGCCACGCGACCCACCGCGTGCAGCGCGGCTGGTAGCACCGAGCACATCGGATTCTCGCGGCTCACCCGAGGTCCCTGGACATGCCCGCCACCATGCGTACCGCCCCCAGCATCTTGCGCAGCAGGTAGACATCCAGCGCCACCGCATCGACCGCCCCCGGCCGCTGCACCTTGACGGCCACCGTCTGCCCGCTCGACTTCAGCACCCCCAGGTAGACCTGCCCCAGCGACGCGGACGCCACGGGCTCCTGCGCAGGCACCAACAAGGGAGAGGCCCTAGATTAGAGAGCCTTCGTGAGCAGCAGAGTGACTGTGTGCGAAGCCAAGGTAGCCATGCCGCCCCTCGCCTGGCTGAGGTAGGAGAAGACGTCGTCCAGGTCCCGCCGCAGCTCCTCGCGCAGCATCTGCCGCGCCACGTCGCTGGGGCAGGGCGGCGCCCCGTCCTGCAGCCGCGAGAGTGCCTCGGCCACCGTAGGGCCCACCACGTCCTGCCGCGTGGCCAGCACCTGCCCCAGCTTCACGAACGTGGGGCCCAGGCCCGCGAGCGTCTCCGCCAGAGACTCGGCGTCAGAGCGCGACCGCTCAGACGCCCCCGCGGCCCCAGGCGACCCCTGGCCCTGCGCCGACACGAGGGCCGCCGCGCGCGCCAGCCCGACCCCGCTCAGGAACGAGCCCAGCCGCGCCCCGATCTGTGCGAGGCGCCGCAGGACCAACTCCGGCCTCTCGGAGAAGTACAGGTCGACCGCGGCACGGTCGTACACGCGTGGGAGCTCCGTGGCCTGCGAGGAAGGCCGGGTTGCCAGGTTAAGTCATGGAACGCGAACGTCGCAGTAAGTATTTGCGATGGGAATGACGCTCGCCTTGTACTCCCGCTCGAAGAAACTCGAAACGCGGGCCTCCTCCCACAAAGCAGGCACAGCGCCGCCCCTGCCTGGTCCCTGCGGGCCGGGGACGCGGGGCTGGTTATATTCGGCATGCACGGACACGCGCATGAGGTCGGCTGAGCCGGGCGCGCGGGTGAGGCCCTCGCGTTTTTGTGGCCACGCCGGCACCGCATGCATTGGCGCCGCGGCGGACCCCCGGCGACGCGCGTGGCCACGAGCCTGGCTCAGCATATTGACGTCACTCGTTTGCATTCGCGGACGCCCCTCCGGCCGGCGACAGCGAGCTCGGCGATGTGCGGCGCGCTTTTGATCGATCGACACCGGCGTCGACTTTCGACGGCGCGGGGGACGCACCTTTGGGCCAGACAATGGTCGCGGCATCCGAATCTCATCGGAGTGATGACGCAAGGCCAGATTTGCGCATCGCCGGGTGCGAGGCAGCGCGGAGGGCTTCTGTCCGCCCAGCGCCGCACATCCCGGCCCCGGCGCGGCGCTCCTCGAGGAGCTGGCCCGACATGCATCAGAGCACAGCTGCCCCATCGTCCCACAAGCTGCCGAAATTGGATATAAAGCAGCGACTTTGGCACAAGAAGTGGATGTTTCTTCGGCAGCGAGCAAACAAGCACGCCACCGCCTGCGTCTCGATGAAGACGACGCTGCAGATGTTCAGGATCACTGGACATCCCAGACTAGATCATCAGCTGCCAGAGTGCCAGCCCCGCGTACTGGCGGCTCCGTGCCAGCTGCACCCGCCGCGGCCTAGAGGGCGGAGAGGGCATCTACGCGACGACATGGCATTGATGGATCGACTGGCAGTTTCTTTCAGGGCGTCTGGACGGGAACCGCGACGACCCAGCGCGTAACTGCCTCCTCAACCTCAAAAGGCCGCCCACGGGCCGAACGCCGGCTCTGACCGGCCTCCCGTCGTCAAGATGGACATGGTCATAAGTTGGCATTACAAAACGCAAGTCCTCTTCGGCTGGCTTCGCACAAAGAACCCGTTTTCCTATCTCGGCCTGCTCGTGCTGCTGGCGCTCGTGGCCTACGCCACCGAGGCCCTGCACATGCACAAGCACATCGTCATCGCTCGCGCACGCGGCGTCGAGAGGTGAGACACACTGCGGGGGGCCTTCCTGACCACGAGGCTGGGAGCGTGTGGTGGGCTTGGGGCAACGTACAACCAGGAGCTTTTCCCGCTTTGCAGGGTGGCGGTGCGAGACGAGGGCGGCGAGGGTGGTGAAGCCGAGGAGGGCGCCCATCGCCCTCTGCTGCCCGGGGAGGGGGGCAGGACGCTGGGCCAGGCCTTCATGGGCAGGGGGTGGCAGAGCGGCTGGAAAGCGGGGGCGAGGTCGGCGGTGAGACGGGGCACTCCTTGCGGCTGTCGGGCAGGGCCTCTTCATGATCGCAGCCCGCGCTTGCCTGATGCGACGCCGCCCTCCCCCCCCTTCGCCGCAGGTGCTGTGTGTGAGCTGGGCCGCCCACACCCTGTCGCTCATGCTCATGCTGGCCGCCATGAGCTTCAACGCGGGCGTCGTCCTCGCCATCGCGCTGGGCACGGCGGCCTTCCACGCCACGGCCCTGCCACGCACCCTCACGGCCTGCTGAGGGGCCCGAGCCTGCTGTGAGTTCCCCCGCCGGTTTCTGAGCCTGCTGAGCTGCCCACCGACTGTAATGCATTCCAATCCTTTGCACTTTCGAGCACCTTTCCCTGTTCCTTTGCGCCCATTGCGCCCAGTGCTGCGCGCGCCTGCAGTAGCGCGCTGTTGCGTCGGATGGATGGTCCTTGGCACCGCAGCGCTTTGCCGCTTGAACGAGAAGGCATAGGCCCACAGGGAGAGCACTATTTCCAGTTCCAGTTCCAAAAACCTAGCGCCTGGCAGCTGGCTCAGCGCTGCCAGCGGGCCTAATCCGTCCCGGCAGCCCTATTTCGCATAAGACCGGCCCTGACGTCTCACCAGAGGCAGCTCGCTTGCCACCTGCGCGGTCGCGAACCGTCTCGACCATCCCGGGGCTCCCCGAGCGCCGCCACACAGCGACAGGTGCGCATACAATGCGTTCACGAGCCTGTGCCCTGCAGACGCGCATTCAGCCGTCGAACGCGACTCCAGGCTCGGGCGATCGACCCTGGCCACGGCAGAACCCTGCCAGCCGAAGTTTCCGAGTAATACGCGTCTTCTGCGAGACTTTCGTGCTATCTGCTCGCCTCAAGAGGCCAAGTGATGTCGACCGTCCGTGTCGATTGGCGTGTTTCGGCCCGCCCGTCGCCCGCAGGCTTCTGCGAGCGTTCCCCGCACCTGCTCCGGGTTTCTGGATCGCTCTCCTCGCTGCCAGCCCAGCCACGGGCGCCCTGGGGCCCGGCAGGAGCGGGGAGGCCCAGCGGCGTTCCCGGCAACAGCTCCCGTGCCCGCGTGCGCGTCCCTGGCGGTTCGTGGTGGCCGCACCGCTGCAGAGGCGGGTGGCATCTCCACGCACGGCGCTAGGAACGGGTGGATTAGCCCGGGACCCGACCCGCGCGCCGCGCGGAGGGGCCTGGACTGTTGATCCGTCCCCAGGGCTTCCGCGGCGCGCCGGGGCCTCCTCCCCCATCGCGAGGTCCTGATCCGCCCGCATTATGTCATCACATCCCGACAGAGCCGCGTCGCCAGGCTCAACGGGCGCTCCGATGGCTCGTGACGGTTCCCAGGTGAGCGCGGGAACGGTCGCTGCCGCCCCGCCGCCTCGCGCGCCGCGGCCCACGCGCGCCCCCGCGCCCCTTCCGCAGGATTTCTCCGCGCCATCCGCGACGACCCCGGCGAGCGACGCCGGCGCGGCCGCGTCGCAGGACCCCCGGTTCCCGACCATCGCGGCCCATGGCGCGGACTCCGGGCCGGGCCTGCCGTCCGCGTCCGACTCGCAGCCCCGCGCCGCTCCGTCCGACGATCTCCAATCGTCGGGACCCCCCAAGCTCCCGCACCTGAGCTCCCTGATGCCGCCGCTGTCCTTCTCGGGCCAAGCGTCGCCCATCACCCCCGCGCCCCTCCCACCCTTCCCCGTCCCCCCGAGCATGGCCCCGGTCGGCCACTCGGGCCCGGACCCGTGGGCCATGGGCGTCCCGGGCATCGCGTCCCCCTCCCCCTCCACCCGCACGCGCGAGGCCACGTCTCGCACCGCGGCGCTGCTGGGGCGAAGACGACCCACGGCGGAAATCACCGAAGAGGAGCTGTCGCGGGTGAGACGAGGGGCGATAAGATGAGACGGGTGGGTGGGCATATGAGATGAGGTGGGTGGGCAGATGAGATGGGGTGGCTGTGCAGGTGACGCAAGAGATGACCTCACCTGTCCCGTGCCATGTGTGCCGTTGTCCCTCCCTCTCATCCCTTCATCCCTTCATCCCCGCACCCCCTCTCCCCCTTCCTCAGTACTTCCACCTGCCCAGCGAGGAGGCCTGCAAGCGGCTGGGCGTGGGCCTGACAGTGCTGAAGCGCCAGTGCCGCAAGTACGGCATCCTGCGCTGGCCCTACCGCAAGATCAAGTCGCTGGACAAGCTGATTGAGAACGTGCGCAATGGGCACGTCCCCGGGGATCGATCGGCGGACGTGATCAGCCGCAAGGTGGACGAGCTGGAGATGCAGAAGGCGCGCATGCTGCTGTGCCAGACGCACGATTTGGACGAGGAGACGAAGCGGCTGCAGCAGGCGTACAGCAAGGCCAGCCACAAGCTGAGGAAGGCCCGGGGGACGGCGGAGGTCAGGGCCAAGGACAGGCCCGCCATACAAGTGCAGGTGAGACGTGGGGTGGGGTGGGGGTGGGGGTGGAGGTGCAAGTGCAGGCGAGTGAGAGGGGGGGTCGGGGGGTCGGGTGGGGGTGGTGGTGGTGCAAGTGCAGGTGCGGGGAGGTAGCCTGGCACAAGGGCCAATACCTTTACGCGTTCCCTGCCTGTTCGCTTCCGGACGCACAGGCACACCCACTTCTCCCCTCCCCCCTCCCCAGGTGCCCCTGACCGGCCCCGATGGCCAGCGCGCCTACGTCAGCGTGTCGGTGGTCAAGCCCCTGGGGCAGGGGAGAGGCGCACCCCGTCCCCGCGACTTAGACTCCTCGAGGATCCTGGCGGCGATGCAGGCGGCGCTGCCGGAGGCACTGGCACGCGCGGCAGGCGAGGAAGGGGGGGGGGGGGGGGTGACTGGGGTGGTTGGGGTGACTGGGGTGAAGGGGGCGGGTGGGGTGGACTTTTACAAGTGGGGCGAGTCCTCGAAAGTGAGTTTGCATGCACTGATCTCCACCCTCCCCTCTCTCACACACACAGAGAAGCACGAGCGTGAGGCGGCAGAGGCGGCGGCGACGCTGGGGACGCTGACGGCCATGGGTGCCCCCGTTCCCGTGCCCCCCTCTGCCGCCGGCGCATCGACGAGCCGCGCGTCGCAGGGGGCGGACCGGGACCCGGTCAGGGAGGGGAGGACCAGGGCGGCCACGGCGCTGCTGTCGCGCACGAGGAGGTGGGGCGGTATCGGAGAGGGGGGGTGGAAGGGTGTAGTAGTGGCCAGCTGGCGATGGATGATGATGACCACACCACGATAGATGACTTTGACCACACCACGATGCCGACTAGGGTGTATGTGATGTGTGTCAACGTCGTGGGTGACTTGCGCGACGTGAGGCATGGGTTCACCCACTCCCGCAGGCAACTGGAGGATGCGAGGATGGGGGTCTCGAGCTCCCAGGGGCCGCAGGAGTCGCGGTCGGCGTCCACCCCTGCTGACGCGGCCGCCGCCCCCAGCAAGTCCGAGTTTGAGGCGGTGGTGGCGGTGCTGCAGGGGGCGTTCGGGGGAGGCAACTTCCCGCTCATGCTGTGGGACGACGTGGGGATGGGCGCGACAGGTGCGGGGCGAGAGGTAGCCATGCCACGTGTATTACATGCCATGTATGGCTGTGCGGGGGAGAGGGTGCCTGACCACATGCCATGCATGGGTGCATCTAGGTGCGGGGCGAGGGAGAGGGTGCGTGCGATTTCATGTGCGGTGCGAGGGTGCTGACCACATGACTGGCTGACCCTGCCACCCCATCGCATGCCACCCCGTCTCGCCCGCCCGCACCCCCATTCATCCCAATCATGTCCTTTCTGCGCCCAGACATGACGGGTGACTCCAGAGACCCCCACGCCTCCCTGCCTGCCGCCATGTCGCCGTGGGGAATGCACCTCAACAGCCCCGACGCACGCTACCCAGGTGAGCGCACGTGCATGTATGCGTGACTGTTCATGACTCACAATTGTGCTGACGGGTGCGACTCTGCTAGTGCCAGTGCAGTGCCACATACGAACCATCTCCCTCAGCCCACGTCCCACTCCACCCCACCCCCTCAGGCCCCCTCCCCGCCCTCTCCAGCGCCACGAGCCAAGCGCACCCCTACTCCTTCCCCCCCAACGCCCCCCTCATGCCACCGCCCATCTGGCCCCCCAACGACGTCTCTGCCGCCTTCGCATCCCTCCCCCCCATCCAAATGGGCGTCTCGCCGTCCGGCCTGCCCGTCCCCCTCCCCATGCCCCTCCCATCCCTGCACATGGGGCCCGCACCCCAGCCCCACGCAACCGTGCCTGCGGGTGCAGTCCCCGCCACTGCAGGCCCTGCCAATGCGATCCCTGCCAATGCAGTCCCCGCCACTGCAGTCCCCGCCAATGCAGCCAATGCAGTCCTTGGCAATGCAGTGCCCGCCAATGCAGTCCCTGCCACTGCGGTCCCTGCCAGTGCAGTCCCTGCCAATGCACCACCGGTGGGTGTCATGGGTGTGATGGGCGTAAGCGTCCCTATGGGCGTGAGCGCCCCATGGCCATCCACCAGCGGCACTGGCAGCGCAGGGCCACCGCCAGCGGCACTGCCGGACGCGGGCGCAGCCGGGCGGGCGGGGGAGGGGGAGGTTGCCGTGGATAAACCCCAGGCGACACCGACGCCGTCGCCGCCTCTGGGAGCGGCCATGGGGGCCGACAAGCCCGGGGGGGCGGGGTGGACGGTGCACGTGCAGGGTAATGCCGTGTGAGATGTGAGACAGACGCGGGGTTATGCATTCACGTGAGTGAACCCAGTCACGCATCTGTCCCTCTCTAGTGCAAGAGGGGCAGCTCAAGCGCAGCCAAGCATCGCACGCTGGCACCCCGCCCCTAGTCGCAACCACCACAGTCACACGCACCGGGCACCCCCCCTGTCTCCGTTTCCCCTATCGATGTATCTATGCGAGCTCTGCGATGTCGGAACCAGAGCCCTGTTCCGCGTTGCCCACGGCCGTGCCAGTCTGCGCCAGTGAGTCTGTGTCAGTATGTGACGGGGGCCGCTGCCGCGATGGCCTGGCCAGTAGGGCTGCGTCGGCTGCCCCACCTCAACCCCCTTTAGCTGTCTGTTGCCTATGCCTTTCTCCCATGCGCTGAGTGTGAGTGGGGGGGCGCTGGCTGGCGTACCCTTTGTGTCTTGCATGTGCGTTGGGTCTCGATGCTTTGTCCGCCTGCCAGCGCCCCGTCTTTGTTTGAAGGGAACTGAACCAGAATTTTTTGTTGCCAGCCATGATGGCATGGCATGGCATGGCATGGTTTGGCATGGTTTGGCATGGGATGGGATATGTGAGACCACCATTGCGTTGCGGGCACAGCGCGTGAGTGGCATGGCGACTTTAAGCTTCGCATGTGAGAGATGCAGGGTGTTGATATCTACTGAAAGGGACAGCATAGGTGGCAGCAGAGGAGCGCAGGTACACTACAGGGGAGGCGTGCATAGTAGGCACCACTGCCGTGCCACCACTGGCATCGCATCCCCCATTTGACATGCCTCTATGCACGCCACGCGCAAAGCAACGATCCAAACAGCAAAGCAAGCGCCTCGCAAAACAAAGCAGCCCTGGCCTGGCTTCTTGGCACATGCTGATGCTATGTGCACAAACCCACCATCTCCCTCACTGCAGCTCTTGCCCCATCGCCCACACCACCCCTCTGTCCCCCTCACTGCAGTTCCGGCTTGCTGAAGAGCACGTCCAGTTCCGCCACTCTCAGGTTTTCTTTGTCAGAGCGGATGGCCCCTGCCACACGCGGGGCGGCCACGGGGGGACGGGGGGCGACCCTGAGGAGGGGAGGGGAGGTGGTGAGTGAGGGTGGGAATGAGGGTGGGAGTGAGGGAGGGAGTGTGGGTGGGAGTGAGATGAGGTGGGGGTGGTGGCGAGTGCAGAGAAGAGGTGGGGAGGTTGAGGTGCTAAGGTTGCGGGGAGGACTCATTATACACAGTAATAACCACCC